>CM036087.1:5970645-6451701 GCA_020631695.1 Trichoderma cornu-damae
AATACTTTAGGTTAAATACTTTTATCTAGTATTAAAGCTTCTAGTCCTTAGCAGGGTTGCTGGTAGTTCAAGCTCCCTGGCTCTTAATATAATCTAACCTTTTTTTAATAGTTTTTAATCTTAAAGATAATAGCCTAAAAGCTATTTTTCTTAAAAAAAGTATAAAAAAAAGAATTATAAAATACTAATTCTTTTTATTTAAATTAAACTTCTAGGCAACCTTTTATATATATACTTTATATAATAAATATATTTTATACTTAGAATATTTATAAATAATATTAATTCTTAAGAACTACTTTATATCACCCTTTTTATAAAGCTTATATTTCCTTTTTAATATATTTATAAACTTATTAAATAAAGTATAATAATACTTATAATATATAATAAAGATATTATTTATAAAGAAATAAAGAAATAACTTTTAATTTTTTAAATAATATAAGCAAGGCTTTTTTATACTAAAGATTAGCCTTAATAAGTATAAGGTTATTATAAACTCTTTAAATTATAATTATAATAAATCTTAAAGTTTATAAAAAGCTTTTTTAAGCTTAATAAACTTATTAAAAAGCTTAAAACCTAGTGGTATTTTATATATAATTAATATGCCTTACTTATCCTTTATTATATTTAAAAATATATTTTTAATATTAAACTATTTAAGCTTTAAGTTAAATCTTATAGCTAAGGCTATAAATACTTAAAATAAGTATATAGTAAGTATTATAGTATAGGTTCTTTAAATAGTTAAGCTTTCTTAAAGGTCCTCTTTAATTATAAATTAAGCTTTATACTTTATTAATATTCTAGCTTAATTAAATTTATATATAAATACTTATTTCAATAATAAAGGTATTAAATTAATTTTTAATTTTTTAATTTTTTTTTTAAGTTTTTTTATAATATAAAGCTTTAATTTCTTTATATATAGCTTTAATAAATTAATCTTTTAATAAGTGCTTTATAAGCTTTCTTTACCTTTTTAACAGCTTGGCTAAGTTTTTTAATTTAATAAAGGGCTTGCTTAATATTATTACTAGCCTTAAGGTATATTTTTAATATATTATTACTTTAAGTATAATAAATATTATTTATAAGCTTATTAAATTATTATTTTTTAATATTTATTAATTAAGCAAGAGATTATAAATATTTTTATTTAAAAGCTTATTAAATATAATATATATATTACTAAGCTTATTCCTTTTTTTTCTACCTTTTTCTTTTAAAAAAAGAAAGCCTATTTACTTAAGCTCTTTTTTTTTATAGCCTTATACTTTTATATAAAGCTAAAGAAGATATTTTAGTTAAGATAATATATTTTAATTATTATATTATTAAGCTTTACTTATATATAATAATAATTTTATAAAGTAAATTATCTACTTTTTAAGCTATATTTATTTATTATTCTTAAGGTAATAAAAAATCTTTTTTTTTATTTTTATTAATCTATAATCTAGTTAAAGGCAGTAAGTAATTTATTTTAAGTATTATTTATAGTATTAATATACTTACTTAAGCTTTTTATAATTAATATTATATATTAAAATAATCTTATTTTAATATTTTATAAAGTATTTTTAATTTTAAAGTTTTATAATATTTAAAGGGTTTTAAGCTTTTAAAAAGCTTTCTTAAGTTTTTAAGTATTACTATCTTTAAGATTATTTACTTTAAACTCTTTTAAATAAGGTTATCTTAATATAAATAAGTATTTTTTTTAAGTTTTATAAATTTTACTTTATTATTTTTTATTTTATAAAATAGTTTATTTTATTTTATAATTATTTATATATTTAAGCTTTTTAGCTTAAGTTAGTAAAAGTAAGACTTATTAAAGGTTATATTTTTAATTATTAAGATCTTTTTAAAGCAAGGGATTTAAATTTAATAAATATTAATAACTTAATAATTAATTAAATACTTAATAATCTTTTTAAAGCTAACTTTATATAACTTTTTTTTTCTTGCTTTATAATTATATTATAGTATATATATATAATAATTATAATATATAGACTACTTTAATTAAGCCTTAAGTTAGCAATATACTTTTAAATTTATAAAAAAGCATGCCTTTAAAAATATTCCTTTAGCTTATTAATTAATAAAACTATTTTATTTACTCTTAAAGGGCTTATATTAATTAAATATATAGCAGCTTTTAAGCTTTTTAAGTATAGCTTTATAAAAAGCCTTATATTATTAAGTATCTTAATAAATTTATTAATTACTTTTTAACTTGCTTATTTAAAGCTATTATTTAGCTTATATATAAAAAAAGGTATAAGCTTTAAGATTATACCTTTAATATTTAATTAATATTAAAATTATATTTTATTTATAATTATAATAATAACTTGCTTATTATCTTGCCTTACTTTATAAATATATATATAAAATTATTTTTTTATTATATATTTATAATAAAATAATATATTAAAAATAGTTTTTAATTCTTTATTTAGTAATAAGATAGTATATAATTATTTACTATATTTATTTTTTATAATAAGTAATTAATTTACTTTATTAAACCTTAATAAGTAATTTTATAAATTTTAATATATATATTAAAAAGGCCTTAATATATAATATTTAAATTATTTATATAAGATATACTTTATTATAAATAATATTAAGTATACTTTATATTTAATTTTCTTTATGCCTTTAATTTAAATATTTTTAATATTATATATAAGGCTTTTAAGTATATAAAAGTTTAAGTAGCCTGCTTTAAGATATTATAATTCCTTTATATTATAATAAAGAATTAATAAATCTTTAATTAATTTTTTATTTTATACTTTTTACTTTATTTAATTATTTATTATAATAAGTATAAAAGTATAGTCTATATATAATATTATTTCTTTATTAAGGTTTAAAGTATAAAGAGATAATAATTTATATTTAAAGAATATTAAGCCTTGCTTTTTAATTAAAGATATTAACTTTATATTTTAATTAAAGGTTTTAAAGTAAAGTAAGTAATTAAATCCTATATACTATATATTTATCTTTTTAATCTTAATCTTAAAGATAATATTAATATAAAATCCTTTAATTATTACTATATTATTAAGTATAAGATCTTTTATCTTTAGTTTATAAGCTTTATTAAAAACATTTTTAAGCTTATAAATGCCTTTTTTAAATACCTTAATCTAATTAATGCTTGCTTTAACTTAATCTTTATTATTATATAATATAAAGCTTTTTAGCTTAAGGAGGTCTTAATTAATAATAAAGTATATAGCTTTATAAATATTAAAGACTATATTTATATTAAGCTTATAATTATTATTTATAAATATATTATAAACTCTTAAGGTATTTATTATATTTATAATCTTAAGGTTTATAACTATAGTAATAATAACTTTAAAGAAGTTATTTTTTTAATTAAACCTTTTTTTATTAATTAAAGTCTTAGCTAGGTTTTAATTAAGTTTTTTTAATTTTAAGTAAAGGTTATTTTACTTAAGGTTATTAAATATTTAATAAGTAATATTATACTATATATTTAAAGGGTTTTTATTATTTATAAAGTATAATTTATCTTTTATAAGTATATATTTAAGTATTTTATAGTCTTTAAAAAGCTAAAAATACCTTACTTTATTAATATTATAAAGGTAAGTATAACTCTTTTTCTTTTTATTTTTTTTATTTAACCTTTTTTATTTAAGTATTTACTTAATCTAGTATATACTTTTATATACTTTCTTTAATAATTATTAATAATAATTAAAAAAAAGTTTAATTTATATTTCTTTAATATAAAAATAATTAATTAATTATTATTTTTTAACTTAAAAAGCTTATTATACTTTATTTTTACTTAAGTAAGTATAAAATATATTTTAATTATATTTAAAAAGTTATTAATTATAGTATTTCCTTTAATATTAAAAATTTTATAAACTATAGCCTTATAATAATACTGCCGCCTGCAGTGGCTTACTGCCCTTTTATAAAGGAAGTTTAGCTTAGTGGATTATTAAGCTATATTTAGCCTTAATTTATTAACTAATCTTTACTAATTAGCCTTCTTTACTATAGCCAGGCTTAATTAATTAGCCTAATTAGCAATAAGGCTTAGTCTTTTTTTTATAGCTTTAGCCCCTTTTTAACTATAAAGCCTTTAAAAAGTATAAAAAAAAAATAGCTCTTTAAGCTTTAATTTAATAATATAACTTATTATTATTACTTTTTATTTAACTTTTTTATTTTATTATATTTTAAAGCTTTTTTATTATAAATTACTTAAAAAAGTAATAATAATAAAAACTTATAGTAATACTATAAAACTTATACCTATAGTATTATAAAACCTCTTTAAGTTTATAAAAAAAGATAAAGACTTTTTTTAACTTAAAGAAAAAGATATAAAAGCCTTGCTTAATAAATAAAATATTTAATACCTTTATAATAATATTAAGAAAGCTTAAGATAAAATAACTTAATTAAAATAACTTAAAAAATTAAAAATACTTTAAGAATAAATAAAAAAACTTTATATTAAACTTTAAGATAAAAAAAGCTTTTTTAAGTTAAAAAAAAAAAGTAGTAAAAGGCTAATAACTTTTTTAAAAAAAGTAAAAAGGAAATTAAGGTTAAGAATATTTAATATATAATAATTAAAGTAGACTTATACCTTTAAGATAAATAATTAAGTAATTTATAATACTTTTTTAAAAATACTTTTTATAAATATAAAAAAGATTTTTATAAAGTCTTTTATATCTTTAATAATATAAATAGTAAAGTTTATATAAAATAAGAATATTACCTTAATAAATAAACTTTATAATAAAAAAAAGATTATAAAAAAGATTAAGAATACTTTAAAGAATAAAGTAATAAATTATTTAAAGACTTTATTTATTAAAAGCTTATTTTATTTTTTACCCTTTATAAAGCTTATTAATAAAAAAACTAGTTTTTTTATAAATTTTATATTTATTTAAACTTATAAAAAAAATAATTTCCTTTTTTTAATAAAAAGAACTATACCTTAACTTATTATAATTAACTTTTCTTTTTTTTTTAAAATTATATTAAAAAGTAAAGTAATTATTTTTTAAAGATTTATAAAAAAATTATCTTTTTAATAATAAGGTATTAAAATAATCTTTATTATATAGCCTTAAAGTAAAAGGTTAAAGACTTTTTTTATATATAAAGGAAGAAGCCTTATTAATAATACTTTAATAACTAATTATTAAACCTTAATTATATTTTAGTTAAAGTTAAGCTTTATAATAAAGATAAAGACAAGAACCTAAAGGGTATTTATTTTATTTATAAAGCCTTAAGCTATTATATAAATTATTATCTTAATTAAGTTAATAAGTAAGATTAAAAAAATAAAAAATAGCTAAAGTAACTACCTTTATTATAGTTAGTAATAAAAATATTAAGGTAAAAAGATACTTTAATACTTTAGCTATAATAAAAAACTTAAACTTTATTAAGTTTTATATAAACTTAAATAATAATAATAAGGTTAACCTTATTAATATATAATTTATAAAGAAATAAAGCTATTAATAAGTCTTAATTAAGAGTATAAAACTTAAAGTCCTTAATAACTTAATTATTTTATATTATAATACTTAAGTTATTTTTATTAACTTTATAAACTTAAAAAAGACTACTTAATATTTTACTTATTATTACTTTAATATTAACTATAACCTATACCTTTATAAAGCCTTAATACTCTTAAAGATATTAACCTTAATTAATAAAAAAATCTACTTTATACTTTAAAACTAAAGGTAGTAGTTTATACTAAATTAAAAGTAGATTAAAGTTATATAACTTTATAAATTTTAAAAAGCTTATAAATAAATAGCTTATATTTACTTAATTATAGCTATATTAAATAGCCTTTTTTTACTTAATAAAGATAAAAAGATAAGGCTTTAAGACTTTAATAATATTTTTATTAAACTTTTTAACTTTATAAAAGTATTTAACTTTAAAAAATTAAGTATTTTACCTTTTTATTAATTAAGTAATTATATAATTAACCTACTTTTAAGTATAAAACCACCCTATAGGTCTATCTACCCTTTATTTTTTAAAAAGCTAGAAAAACTTTAAGAATACTTTAAAAAAAACTTTAAAAAAAAAAGATTTAATTATTATAAAGTCTTATTAATACTTTAATCTTTTTTATATTAAAGAAGGATAAAACCCTTTATTTTTATATTAATTATTAAATCCTTAATAAAGTAATAAAAAAAATTATTACTTTTTTTTTTAATTTTAAAAATCTTAAACTATATCTTTAATATAAAATATTTTATAAAGATTAATATTAAAGATACTTATTATTATATTTAAATTAAAGAAAGAGATAAATAAAAAATAATATTTTAAATATAGTATAAGTATTATAAATACTTTATAATACTTTTTAAACTTATTAATACCTTTATTATATTTTAATATTATATTTATAAAGTACTATATAAACTATTAAATATTATTTATATAATATACTTAAATAATATTTTTATTTTTTTAAAGATTTATAATAAATATATTAATTATATTAAATAAGTCTTTAAATAATTATAAAAAGTAAAGCTATATATAAAGCCTTTAAAATATATATTTTATTAAGATTAAGTTAAGTTCTTTAAGTTTATTTTATTAAATAAAGGTATTTTAATAAACCTTTAGTAAGTAAAGATTATTATAACCTAAAAGCCTTCTTAAAGCTATAAAGAGATATAAGTCTTTTTTAAGTTTTATAATTTTTATTAATACTTTATTAAGGGTTATTTAAAAATAGTAGCTTTCTTTATAACCTTACTTAAGGGTAGTAAGAATAAAAAAAAGCTTAAGTTTTTTTAACTAGATCTTAATATAATAAAGGCATTTTATTAACTTAAGGATGCCTTTTAAATAATATCTCTTTTATAATATTTTAACCTATAGCTATAAATTTAAATAAAGATTAATACTTTTAGGTTTATAATAATTAATATACTTTTTTAACTTAATAAAAAAAAAAGTATTACTTAATAGCTTTTTAATTAAAGAAGTTTAATAAAGCTAAACTTAATTATAAAATACTAAACTAAAAGATATTTATAATTATTAAGTTATTTAAATATTAATAATACTATATTAAAAAGATAAAGAACTTTATAAAGGTCTTATTAAACTATAAGAATTTATAAATATTTATATATTAATTAAAATTATTAAAAAAGTAAGTAAGATAGTATATATACCTTACCTTTTTTAACTTTATTATTAAATATAAGCTAAGGAAGAGTAACTTTATTAATACTTTATTAAAAAGACTAGATTATAAAACCTTAATATTAAAGAATAAAGAGCTATTACTTAACCTTAAGAAAAAGCTTACTTTAATATAAAGTATTACTATAGTATTAATATATTATAAAAAGTATAATAAAAAATTAAAAATAATTAAAAAAGCTTATATTTTTAATTAGTTTAATATAACAGGTTAAAAAGGGTGCTAACTGCGCCAATAGATCAAAAAGATCCATTAATGCTAGCAACCTATACTAGCACTGCTTTTTACAATAGCTTATAAGGCTTCTTGCCTTATAGGCCCTTTAGGCCCCTATAGGCCCTCTGGCTCTATAGTATAGGTCATTCCTTAACTTTATTATATTATCTCCCTCTTTATTAGCTAAGTCCCTGCAGCTACTATAGGCTATTTAGGGTATATATAGAACCCCTGTTCTAAGGCATCACTAGCCTAGCCTAAGGCGTTAAGATAAGCAGCTATTACAAACCCCCAAGGTAACTAACTTCCCTATAAGCCTGATGTAAAAGGTTTAGCAAGGCACCTAGCTAACTAGGATAGTACTCTTTTTCCTACTTACCTTGTGCTAGATTTAAACCTATAACCTTTAGAAGACCTATAGGTTGCTAGTATAATTATAATAGGTTGGAAAGGGTGCTAACTGCACTAATAGATTAAAAAGATCTATTAATGCTAGTAACCTATGCTAGCACTGCCCTTTATAATAGCTTATAAGGCTTCTTGCCTTACAGGCCCTTTAGGCCCCTATAGGCCCTCTGGCTCTATAGTACAGGTTGTTCCTTAACTCTATTATATTTAAGTATAATAAAATATCTTTATAAAGTAAGATACTTAAAGCTTATAATTAATATAATTAAATATCTTTAATAAATAAAATACTTTAAATTAAAGGGTTAAAGGGTATAACCTCTTTAATTCTTAAATAGTTAATTAATTAAACTAAAGGGATATATTATTATAAAAAGCTTTTTTTTAAAGAATTAATTAAAATAGTACTTTATAAAAAAGTAATATATAAAGAAAAGGCTTTTTAATTATTATTATCTTTTATTAAAGACCTTTAAGTAAAAGACTTAAAAATATAATATTAAATTATTAAAGAAATAATAATAAGGCTATATTAAAGGATTAATACTTAATTAATAAATATAAAAGGCATTTTATAGTATTATAATTATATTTTTATATTAAAAAAGAGTATAAAAAATAAAATAATTAATCTTTATTATAATAATCCTTTAGCTAGGCGCTTTAATATAATATAAACCCTTAATTTTATTTAAAAAAAGTTTTTCTAGCTATTTATAAATAAAGATATAAAAGAATATATATAAATTTATAAGCTTTATTAAAAGAGTATACTTAAAAAATATAAGCTATATAATAAGCTTAAATCTTTATTACTTCTTTTATAACCTTAAAAAAAGGTTTTAATAAACTTTATTATAAACTTACTTTTTACTCTTTTTAAGATTAAAGAATTTAATATAATTTTAATTATTATAAATTAATTTATAAAGTATTTACTATACTTTTTTATTAATAACACTATTATTATAGTAAATCTTATAATATTATTCTATAGCTAAATAAAAATAGTCTTTAGCTTTATATAAAGAATTATAAATAATTAAGGCTTAGTATTTATAAATAAATTCTAATTAAAGCTTTACTATATATTAAAAATAATATAAAGGTTATTTATAATATTTTATTTTTAAATTAATAAGTAAATAAAATAAATAAATTAAATTATTAAGCACTACCTTTACTACTTTATTAATAAAGAATAAGTAGTATAGCCTTATTTATTAATATTAACTTAATACTGCTTAAATATAATATAAAATATTATTATTAAAATATCTTTCTTTATAGCCTTTATAAATATAAACCTTAACTTTTATATTTAAGACCTTAATAATAAGGCTGCTATTTATAAAAAAGAGGCATTAAATATAAAATAATATATTAAAAAGTTAAAAAAAAAATATAAATAATTAAAGATTTAATAATAAATTATAGTTAAAAAGCAGGTGTTTTATTATAATAAAAAGTATAAACCCTTAAAGTTAAATATAAAAGACTTTATTATATTATTAATTAAGAACCTTAAAGTTAAAGAAAAAAAGAAAAAACTTATACTTAAATATATAAAGCCCTTTTATATTATTACTTAATTTAATAAATAAGCCTATAGATTTATATTACTTAAAAAATATTTAAGTATTTATAATATCTTTTATATTAACCTCTTTAAGCTATAAAAACTTAAAAAGAAAAGCCTAGTTAAACCTTTAATAATACTTAACTTAAATAACCTTAAAGAATAATAAAAAGTAAAAAAGGTTAAAAATAGTAAAAAAATAAAAAGAAAAGTTTATTATTTTATTAAATAAGCTAGGTAGCCTATAGAATGTAATTAATAAGTTTATAAAGATAATATAAATACCTTAACTTTAACTAAAAGATTCTATATAAATTAAGTTAAAAAAAAGTAAAAAAAAAAGTATAATATTAATAATACTTAAAGAAATCTAGCTATATTAATAATAATAAAGTAATTAATAATAAAAGTCTATATATAAAGCTTTAGCTATAAAAAAGAAAATACTTAAAAAGCTTAAATAAATCTATAATAACCTTAACTTAATAACTAAAGCATTAAATAAGCACCCTTAAGTTTAATAATAAATTAAATAATTAAATATAATCTATAAGGTTTATTATCTTTATTATTAAAATACCTTTAACTACTTTAAATATACTATAAAGGGTAATTTATTAAAAAATATAACTTAAGTTTTTTTAAAAAAAATAATAAAGTTAATAATATTTTATTTATATAGTAAGATCTTACTTTAAAGTAGTTATTATTTAAGCTTTTAATGTTATAAAAGCTTAATAATAATAATATTAATTAAGTAAAACCTTAAAGCTTGGCTTATTTATAAAAAAAAGGATATATAATAAAGGATAAAAGTATTTTTATAATATAAAAGCCTTTTATTATAAAATAAAATAAAGATAAATACCTTAATTTATAATTAAACTCTTTTTAAAATTTAAAAAGCTATACTTAAATTAATATATTTAATTAAAGTAATTAAAAATAATATAAAGATTATATATTATTACTATAAGACTTTATTATATTTTATAAAAATAGGCTATATAAATATTATCCCTTACTTTAAGAGGTTAAGAACTATTGCCTAGCTTTTTATATTAATCTTTAAGTAAGTTAAGCTATTAATTAAGCTAGGAAGCAGCTTGCTATAATAAAGTAAAAGGATTAATTAATAATTAAAAAAGGCTTTTTATAAAAAAAAAAGGTAAAACTATAAATAAGGTATAATTATTATTAAATATTATATAAATTTTATATTATATAATAGTAATATTAAATTATAAATAATAATTTTAAGTAATAAATATAAAAAAACTTTAATAAAATATTAATATATTTAAATCTATAGTATTTATATAATAAAAGTAGTAAGTATATTATTAATAATAAGTAAGATAGTTTATAGTATAGTTATAATACTATATTAAGGTTTATTAATATATTTTTTTAAGTATTAAAAAGGTAATAAGACTTTTTTATATTTAAAATATTATAAAAAAAGATATAAAGAACTTAAAGACTATAAAAAAAATAAAAAAGCTTTTTTTTTCTTTATATTATAAAAATACTATAAAATAAATAAATATAAAGACTTAATTAACTAGCTATAATAAATAAAGGCGCTTTATATAAAGCCTATATTAATTAATATAATAACCTATATTAATAAAGTATTATAAATAAAGAAATTATTAATACTTAAAGAAAAGGCTTTTAAAAAAGGCTTTATAATTAAATTAATACTATATCCTTTATATATAATAATTAAGATAATTATTATAAAAAAAGGGAATAATATAATAATACTACTATTTATAATAGCTTATTACCTTTTTATAAAGGAAGTTTAACTTAATAAATTATTAAGCTATATTTAGCCTTAATTTATTAACCAGTCTTTATTAATTAGCCTCCTTTACTATAGCTAGGCTTAATTAATTAGCTTAATTAATAATAAGGCTTAGTCTTTTTTTTATAGCTTTAGCCCTTTTTTAGCTATAAAGCCCTTAAGGAGTGTAAAAAGAAAATAGCTCTTTAAGCTTTAGTCTAGTAATATAACCTATTATTGCTGCCTCTTACCTAACTTTTCTATTTTATTACAAGCCTTTATATAAGCTTAAGACTATATAGTATACTATACTTTTAGTTTAAAGTTTATATACTTAATATTCTTTAATATTAAGTAATACTTTTATTAAATAATCTTTTTTAAGCTTAATTTACTTAAAGTAAGCTTTTTTTTTAATTATATTATAATTTAATATATAATAAATATTATATTATCTAGATATTTAATTATAAGTATAGCTATAGCGCCTTTATAAATATTATTATTAATTATTTAATTAATTTAATTTTAGATTATTATATTTACTTTTTTAATATTTATAAAGTATACTTATTTTAACTATATTTAATTATATAGATCTTTTATAATTTAAAAGAGTTATTTTAATTTAATATTTTTTACTTTAATATTAAAGATATATATTGCTTAAATATATATATCTTTAGTTATTAAAAGCTCTTTAAGCTTAAGATTATTATTTATTTATTTAAGTTTATTTAAGTTAATTTATTCTTAAATTCCTTAAGTAATTATAAAATTATAAAGTATTATAAACTACTTAACCTATTTTATAGATAAGTCTAGCTTAATTTAAGTAAAAGAATTATTAATATTTATACTATTTATATTAATTACTTTATTATAGTTATTTTTAAAAGTTTTTAATATTTTATAATATTATTTAAGTTTATAATTATTAAAAAGAGTAAATTAATTAAAAAAAGCTTAAAAAGATAGGTTTAAAAAAGCTTTAAATAAAATAAAAGAAATAAGTACTATAAGGCTTATAAATAATTATAAAGGAGTCTTTTTATTTAAGAGATTAAGCTTTATTTTAATAAGGCCTAGCGCCTTAAGTATATATTATATAAGAGATATACTCCTTTAGTATATAATAAGCACTGTTTTCTATAGATATTATATATTTATATTAATAATAATAATTATAGTTTTTAAATAAGGCTGCTTATCTTTATAATTCTTTTAATTTAATAAAGTCTTATATAATTTTTTATTAACTTTTTATTAAGTTAATATAGATTTAAGTATTTAATAAAGATAAAAACCTAGTTATTAACTTTAAATAATTTTTTTATATAGCCTTTATTATATTATTTATTATATAACTTACTAGCTTTTTATAATATCTCTATAATATACTTTTTTATATTAATTATTTTATTAATCTTATTTAAGGCAGTTTAGTTTATATAGTTAAGTTTAATTTTATAAATCTTTAGTATTATCAGGCACTAGATTTACAGAATATAAAAAGCTTGATTCTTTTAAGATATATATTTAAAGCTAGTAATATTTATAATAATATAAAAGTATAGTACTATATAGTGCTATACTATATAAAGTCTATCTAGTCTATTAATCTATTAAAGAGCTAATAAATACCCTTTTTTAAAAAAAATTATTTTAATTATTTATATTTATAGTATAGTATTATTTAATTTAGCATCTTTAAAGGCTATAGTATATAGCTATTTTAGTTTATTTACTATATTCTTTATACTTATTAATTAATCTATAATTATAGACATGCCTTTATTTACTAACTATACTATATTATCAAATTTTTTTATTATTTAATAATCTTGCTAAGTATTTATATAGTATATATATATATAGAGTCAGTTAAATATAATATATATCTATTATTAAATTACTACTATTAATAAGTTATTTATTAAAACTAACTTCTTAAGATTATTAATAATAATATTTGTTAATCCTTTATTTAACTATATTACTAGACCTGGCTTTTTTTAAATAGATTTTTTTATATATTAATAAATCCTATATAGCCTTTTAAACTTAATTATTAATATAAGGCTTATCTACCTATATTACCTATCTTTTTAATTATAGCTTGCTTTTTTATAATAATACCTTTATAATAGCCTTAATTAAGATATAGTTAAAATAAGTATTAAGTTTATTATTTTATTTTTATATATAGATAGTGGTTATTTATTTATTAATATACTTAACTACTTTTTCTTAAGTAATAATGATTTTTATTATTATAATAATAAGTAATAAAAATAGTAATTTTTAATTATCTTATTCCTAGTGCTTTATATTATTAATAAATAAATATAAAACTAGCTATATTTTTATTATTATTATCTTTATTTATTATAATTACTACCTTTAATACTTTAGCTTATTTTATTTTAATAATATTATTATCCCCTTGCTTAAGTATTATTAATATTATGCCTGGTTATACTTAGTTTATTTAAAGGATTTAATTAAGGTAGGTATTAAAGTTTATTATAAATATATAAATAAATTTAAAAAACTTTATAATATAATAATATAATTATAGTATTATTTATATTATTTATATTAAATTTTTTTATATATTTAACTATAATTATTATTATTATACTTAAGGTATTTAAAATATAGTACTAGCTTATTTATTTTATTTATATAATAATTTACCTTACTTTAATAATTATATCTTTATAGCTGCTTTATAAAGATTAAGTAATAACTTTAAGCATGCTTATTATTATATATTTATTTATATATATAGTAAAGTATAAAAAGTATTAAGCTAGGTTCAGGCTAATTATTTAAAATATACCTTTAACTAAGACTTTATAGTATTTTATTTTATCTTTTTATAATAATATTATTATATTTATTATATTAAGCCTTTAATAACCTGTTTTTAATTTCTTAAACTTATTATTTAATATAATATTAAATAAGGTAAAGAGTAGGTTAATATATATAATAAGGTTATATAATCTTTATTTATAAGGTATAATAATCTTAATTAAAAAATAATAATATATAATAAATAAAAAAAGATAATAAAGGTTAAAGAATTAATAATAATATTAATAATTTAATTTTAGTAAGAGTAGTAAAGATAAAAAGAGAGAAAGGTAAAAGTGCTATTTAATCTATTTATTAGAATTTATAATAAAAAAAATTTTATTTAAAATTATATAGTCTAAATACCTAGCAACTTAATAACTATAATAGCTAGTAATAGTATATTAATAAATAGTTAACATAATTTTTTTATATTAATAAAGTTACTTAAATATTAATCTAAGGAACTATATTTATTACTATTATCTTTAGCTTATCTAGATCTAGCCTAAACTATTTGCTAATATAAACCTAAACCTAGGTTTATCTTTTAGGAATCCTACAAGCTTAAGTGCTTGGTTTATTAGAATTTATCTTAATATTGAAATATTATTATTCTTATAATTCTTTTGAATATTTATATATCTACATAACTGTGTATAAACATTGATGTTTCTTATTGAATTTATCAAGATAAAGACTTTATTACTTCTTCCAATATAAAATGAGATAAATAGTAATAAGTTTATAACCCAAAAAGCCCTTCTCTTGCAAAAACAACCTGTCCAACACCATCGCTAAATGTTTTTACAAAAATGACTATGTTCCTGTTAAATATATTTAAAAAATAAAGAATACAGCGAACAAAACTTACGGACGTTTTTACCAGCTTGAAATAAGTTATAGATGGTATCACCGAGCCCACCAGAAGGCATTCTATAATCTTGGTGTAGCCTACCACTTTGGTCTAAGAGAAATAGATAACCGTCCTCTATCTGTAACTATAATATACAAATTAGTACTCTAGTAGCCTCTTAGATGAACCTGAAGACTAGGTGTAAGCAAGGCTATATAACGCTTACAAGTTCATATTCAGACATCGTCCAGCAATGCCGTTTAATCAACATGTGCTTTTTTTCGGAACCAGATGAAGTAGCCTTATAAAATTGAAATATTAGTTATTGCCAGAGTCGTGGTTAATACCGGAATGGGGCAGAGTATATAGCATAAAGACATACTTGATGAGGCTGACGAATGGCTACAGCAACCTCATTTCGCTGCTTGATGACTGGAGTAGCCTTTTGGGAGATGCCATTGTCTAATAAAGAAACATCATGTTGCAAATTAATATTAGCCGTATTAACAGAGCTATCTGTTGCAATTGGGCTTGCTATGGCAGAGCAAGCTAAGGTGCTAATAAATGCAACAGTAGCCAGAGCACTTTTCAAGAAACGCATGTTTAAAAACAAACTTTATAAATCAAGATACCATTAGGCATGGACATATTCAACTTTTAAAAAGACAACGTGGACAAAGAATCTCTTATATAACTTGTGAAAATATAATTAGGAAAAAAAAATTCGAGTGATATAAAAACAAGGAAACTATCAAATTTTGACCCTTTGTCAATATTACGCCCCTGTCTGTCAATTATATGATACGGTCTTGTCAATAACACAATGATAATCCGTATTTGATTGTAATGCTGGCGTGCTTTTATTAGCGATGCGATACGCATTTTATTAATAATACGCTCTTGTAAAGAATATGTTCTTGGCAATATATGGTGGGTCTGGGTATTTGTGTAGCTCTTTTTTTTTCACAACATAGTAAAAAAGGATAGAATATTAGGTTATGACCAACCCCCTTGGTTATAATAATTATATACTGCTTGGCAGCACTAGCATAGTTAATAATAAAAGGTTTAATAACTTTATCAACCGCAGCTAGTATATACATTATTACTTTTTTTAAACGAGTTTGGGTTAAAAAATTATTTTTTATTAATTTTTATATCTATATTAATACTTTATATTATATTTATAGTATTTATAATATTTAATAATCATATTAATACATATATATATATATATCAATTTTATTTAATAGATAGTATTTTATTAAACATATATTACATTAATGACTAAATGTTTTACATTTAATATATAAATATATATTAATCTTAAAATAAATTAACTTTTTATATTATTTATATACATTAGATTATAATTGATTTTAAATATATACTCTAGTATATTTAAAAAAATTTAATTATGTAAGTTTTTTATTATATTTAATATTATCTATTTTTAAAATGTTTATTTAAAGCTTTAGTATTATAATTTTTTATAACTTTATTATATTTATAAACCAATTAATAGCAATAATTTTTCTCAATTTCATTTATTAAATGGAATATATATATCATATTTAATTTTTCACTTTTTATATAAATTTTTCTTCTTCTTTAGTATATAGCTTTATCAAGCAAACCAGAGTCAATCCATAGTATACAATTTCAAATATTGACTTATAACCACCTTCTTATTATTGCCTAGTATTTAATTTCATTAAGCGGATCAAACTAGGCCAGCAGACATACTTGAGTTTAAACACCTTCCTATATTTATTTTATCATTAATAGCGATGATAGTATTTTCATAAGATTAATTTAACTAATCAAGTAAGCATATTACACTAATTTAAAACATCCAGTTATACTTATTTTTTTAGTATTAGTTATTAAACATGTTAATTTATTATTGTTAGTATTACTATTGAGGGTATTGGTTTATTTTCTTGTTTGTGTTATAATTAATATTTCATAAAGCATTGCAAAAGTTTGCTATAATAACCCAAGTAAGTTTTATTCAAAACAGTAGTAAAGTATAATATAAAAAAGGTAAAGAAATTGATTAAATAGCTTAGTATAGTGAGAGGCCATTGATATATATACTTATTCGATGTAAATATACTATTTTGCATAATAATTTTATTGCTTGATGGCAGAGAGGAGGGTTGTTGCGTGCAGCTTGCGCCTTGTTGGCTTTGCTGCTTGATTTTTCAAGGTCTAGCAGACTTTTTTTTCTTTTTCTTTCTTTTTTTCTTTTTTCAAAAATGTGTTTAAATGCTTTATAGAGTTGCTTAGGCTGCTGTTCTATCATAAGGTTCCTTAGAGCAACAGTTAATAATAATAATAATAATAAAAAGCTTTTTGAAAATAGTAATTAAAACCTCAGGCCACGCTCCCCAAATCATTTCCTCAAATCAGCTTTTTATATTGACGCACGCAGGATAATGAAAATCAAATTGTCAAAATTAGACATATTAGCGGATCAGGGTCAATAAACTGTTGGGCCTAATAGTGCTAGGAAAATATCAAGGCCATAGCTATACGGAGTGTTTGTTATAACCTAGGTTTTTTTTTTTTGTTATTGGAATTATTGTTGTTTTGCCTATGGCCTAGCCGCGAACATTAGCTGCCCTGCTTGCTATTCCCATAGAGAGATTCCTGCCGGCATATCCGACCGGTCTGAAGCCGGAGTTTGACGATGTCCAGTTAAAGGCTTGGCATATTACTCTAGAGGTGATTTTCCAGACGACTATTCGTCGGCATGACCGGGGGATCATTGTTCTGCCCTTGCCTTTGGTATTCGGGGAATTGAGCTCTCTCGGAGTGCAGTTTAACTAGGTAGAAGGAAGTAAGCAAAAGCCCGACAAGGCCCACCGAACCATTGAACAAGTTCGGGGGACTTTTAGCGGGCGAAGGTGGCCTGGAGAATGCTGATAAGAGCTGTTAGTGAGGGCACTAATAAACAGGGGGGGGCTGTATTAACCTGGCATCTCCACCAATACCCTCCAAACCTATAATATTACCTTGACTTTTTGAATTGAAAGGAAAAAAAAAAACAAATAACCTAAATAAAGAAACAATGATGTCTAATTAGTAAGCCGATTGATTAGGTGAATATGTATATATATAGAATTATATAGAATTATATCTACATATATCATATCTATCACACATTTTTATAATTTTGTCAGTAGTACGATGCTATACCTTATTTAGATAAATTATGAATTATTTTCTGACAAAAAAAATAGCTTTTATATAGTTATATCTTAACCTTATATATCAATATCAAGAAAATACAAGGGACCCTTGGTAAACCCTTGACAAACCCTTGACAAACCCTTGGTAAACCCTTGATCAACACATGCAATGTCAACTGAATACGATACCCACCCCCTAATAAGTAGTGCAAGCGAGGATAATACTGCCCCCAGCCCAATGGCCTTCCTTGCGGTCCTTTTTGCAGGAGAGGAAACGCAGAAATCAGATTGCGTATTCGGTTGTTGTTTACAGCATACATGGGCCGATGAGCCAAAAGAGGGCGTAAAGCAGGTTCGAACTACTACTACTACTGCATCTATCGGGCTCATGAATTGCATGCCGGAGAGAATCCGTTTCGTAAACGGGAAGCACCATCTCCCCGCAACCCACATCCCCTGGATGCCTGTGCGAATGGAGAGGGTGTATACAAAGGTGCCAGATCAGACGCGCAGTTGATGAGTCGAGCAGAAGATATAAAGCATCAACGCCTCGGCGCCTTGGCGTGAGGATGTTGCCCTTTTGATGATACACAACCCGTAATCTTTGGTCTTGGATCCTCTGCTACAGGCCCCATCTATGGCGCCCAAGTTGCGTTTGAGCGCGGTGCTCTTGGTTCTCCAATTCATCTCTGTTCTACCCACTGCGGCAAGCGCAGTAGATTACGTATCGCCATGGAAGAACACCACGACAGGCTTCGGACCCGACGTCGGTCTCGATGCTACCTGGAACGCCTCCTTTCCGCTGTATGAAGGCACAACGCCTCTGCCAGCCAACAACAGCGGCGCGACTGGCAGCGACGGGGGCAACAGCACAGGCGTCGACCTCGGACGCAGAGACGCCGGCAACAGCACAGGCGCCGGCCTCAGACGCAGAGACGCGGGCAACTTCTGGCTTAGAGTCATGCCCTTGGGAGCCTCCATCACCCAGGGAATCCATTCAAGCGACAACAACGGTTTCAGAAAATGGATACGTCAGCAGCTGCGGTGGAAGGGTTGGCAGGTGAACAGTGAGATCTCCATTGTCCCCAACCGACGTGGATGTCACAGTCGCTAATTTGTGTCGGCAAACAGTGGTTGGTTCAGGACAGACCGGGACAATGAAAGACAGGGTATGATTCCATGACCTGGGGACGGGAGGCCTTCCTCCTCCTCCTCCTCCTCCTTCTTCTCCTTCTTTTCCTCCGCCGCTGCTGTTCACCATGGCACGAAGCTGACATGTATGTGTACTAGGATCACGAAGGGCATCCTGGCTGGATCATCACCGAAGGTGGAGGGCATAATGGCGTTCGACAGGCCTGGGACGCCGCCAAGTGGATGAAGCCGAACCTGGTCCTGCTCAATGTCGGCACCAACGACTGCAGTTACAACATCGACTTGCCCAATGCCGGGGCTCGAATTCAGTCGCTGGTTCAGAACATCTTCGACTCTGTGCCCGGTGTCGTCGTCATCATGTCAACCCTGGTTCCGAGCCCCGGCATCAGAGACTGCGCTGTAAACCTGAGCGAACAGTATCGCCAGGTCGCGTCCAGTTTCGACAATGGCAGAATTGCTCTCGCTGACTACAACTCCGCCATGGATCCAGTGGCCCACTTCTCGGACGACCCTATCCACCCGAACGACCTGGGGTACAAGTTCATGGCCTCTGTCTTGTGGGACGCCATCTCCGAAGTTGACTACGCTCTCACGGCGCCGTTGGACAACGGCCAAGATGACTCCAAAGACACCTTGACTTGCGCCAAACAGGCCGGCGTCTCGCGCGGGCCCATCATCACGCAGAAGGGATCCGGCCACGATGACGGCATCTATGTCCACCAGTCAACCGGCAGGGGTGTCTTGGTCGACGGCAGAATCCAAAAGCCGCCAGCCCAGAGCGAGGCTGATGCTATCCCTTCGCACATTTTCTTTGCCCAATTGACCAATATCGGCGGCGTCGACCGCAGCGCGTCCCTAGATGATTGGGTAGGCTGCCTCTGCCCTCTACGGTTCTGTGGTTTCCAGGCCTACGGTGCCATGTGTTTGGTCGTGCTTGCTAACGACAGCAGATTCGCATATACCACAAGACCGCCTCGGATGGCACGAACGAGTACTGGTTCCGCGAGAATCTCGGCGGCGGCAGTTTTGCGCCCTCGGTGAGGATGGATGTGCAGCAGAATTGCGATGGAGGACCGAGTAAGTTGTTTTTACCTTGTCGACTCCATAAACTTGATTATTGTACTCCTGCTAATACATGGCCTCTCTGTCTGTTAGATTATGCCTGGGCCGATTTTGTTCGTGAAACCCCTCCACAATAACCGCCCCTTGAGACTACTACCCCTTTGATATAATCTTACTAACCGACTGCTTTTGTCTTGCTCTCTAGGACAATGATGGACTTGGTAAGGCCCTCGGTCTTGTAGGCCTACCCGCCGAAGTGGAGCTGTGCTAACCGTCGTTTTGTTTGTCTTAGCCGATTTCTGGTGCATCGCTGCGGACACCAAGATAACAGTCTCTCTCAACAAGGGAACAAGGCCTCCCACGGTGAGTGAGATACTTACAAACCCTAAACTTCGTCAGGCTTCTTCTAGGAGACGCGAGCAGCCGCTGATAGGAGACATGTCGACTATTAGTTCGAGTACATCGGTGTTGTCGTCCCCGCGAGCGGGAGCTTTGCACCATCAGACGTCCGGATTGCTGATATAGACGGCGATGGGAGGGCCGATGTCTGTTTCATCCACGATAACGGCGACATTGGCTGTTCCAGGAACGGAGGCCAGGGAAGGAACTTTTATTGGCAAGGCTTCTCCACCGCCGATGGCCTGCGCGGCACTGTCTTCACTGGCAAGAACAAGGGCAACAAGAACGGCGTTCGTCTCGGTATGGACCCCTATTCTCTTCCATTCTCCCTTTTTTTCATCTTGGAACAAGTGCTGACGACGTCCTTACAGCCGATCTGAACGGAGAGTAAGTAATTGCGGTTTTATATCAAAGCATTCCCTTATGGGATAGTGTTGCTGACTTGGGGTAAACCAGTTTCCGAGACGACTGGATGTGGGTTGGCGATGAGGGCGACGTCGATACGTGGATCAACCAGCGTGGAACGGGCGCTGGTATTGTACGCATGGCCCTCATCTAAAATTCTTTCAAGTCCCCGGCTAACGAAGCATAGGTGCCGTACTGGTCCGCCTCTGGCATCACGCATCTGGGTATGCACACTCCTGGCGTAAGCGGGCAAATCAAATTCGGCCGGATCTACGGCTCAGGTCGACTCGATTACATCTACCTCAAGGAAGAGGACACCTACTATGACATGATAGTGTGGGAAAATCAGGGCGCCGGAGGGACGAAACGGAAAGGTCTGCAGCGTTGTTCCCGTTTTCTTGCATGGGGCGTTATGAGTAATAACCCTGGTTCTCTTTCTAGGCGACGGAGTTTTCTATTGCGACATGACCGGCAGCGGGAGCGACGACTACATCTGGATCTACAAGGACGGGCACGCCGACTCGACCGACTTCTTTGCAAACATCCACTCCCCGCCGGAATGGGGCCACAGCATCTCCGTCACGCTGTCTGTCCCAGGGCCGCGCATAGGCATCCACTTGGCAGACTGGGATGGCGATGGCCGCTGCGACGTGCTCGTGCAGGACAGAGCCAGCGGAGCTCTGACCTTGTGGCATAACGACGTATGTAGCGTCCAGGGGGTCATCCCATTCCATTTAATTTTTCCCACCATGTTTCCAGCCTTCCGGACAAGTGTCGGCGCTGGAGCGTGAAACGATTTCCTGAGGTACCTTGAAGGAGAAGAGCGCGTGCTAACTCGTGAAAATATAAAGTACGACGCAGGCGCCAAGACGCTCAAGTTCAGCAACCAGGGCGTCAAGTCGGGGGGTGCCACTTGTACCCAAGGATGGGGCGTTGGCATCTTCGACCGCGGCATGCGGCTTGCCGATGTTGAGTACGAACAACCAACGCTGCCCCTCTTGGATTCATGGCTGATGAACGTTCTAGTGGCGACGGTCGCGCGGATATCCTCTGCGTGGAACTCGACGGGCGAGTCACGGCTTGGCTGAACACGGCCACCGCATCGGGGCTCTTAAACGTGGGCCAGATCAAGTTCTCGGAAGGTTGGGACCGAGCCAACATCCGCTTCGCCGATGTGGAGGCTTCGGGCCGGGCCGACCTCATCCACCTCGACAAATACACGGGTGCCGCAACCATGTTTAAGAACGACGGGTACCGGCCGAATGACCTAGACGAGAACCACGGGAGCTCGTTCCACTGGACCAACCGTGGCGTCGTGTACGCGCCGATAGACCGCGGGGAGAATATGGTATGTCATCCAACCATGTGCGTATACCTGATGAGACGGGTATGAACTGACCATTTGCTTCGCAGCACTTTCCTAACTTCGGCGGTCTCGGGCGGGCAGACCTTCACCATGTTTGGCCCGATCTGAACAACGTAAGCGGTCCAAAAAGACCAATGAGCCGTGCCGTTTTTCATCAAACCGTGTAGAGTATCTAACCGAGCGATTGGCAGGCCGAGACGTTTTTCAACGAGTGCAGCGACGGAGGCAGTGGAGGTGATGACGGCCCAATCGGTGAGTTATTTCACGTGAAATTACACAGTGCAATATTCCTCGTCTTTGTGCCATAACTAATGGATATGTATTTAGTCGATCCTGGACTCCCCCTATACATAGATCCAGATGATGTCAGCTGTCCAATGCCGACTCCGACCCCGACTCCGACCCCGACTGCGGCTCCGACCCTGGTTCCATCGCAGGGAGACTTTTGCCCGTACCGCTTGAAGGGCTCAATCACCAGAGATCCGGTTCTTGGATGGTCCTTCGCGGGCGCCCTGTACAGTTATCTGGGCGAATCCATATGCGGGCAAGGCTCCGGGACAACAGAGAATATTGCACACCAAAATGACGACGGCGATTGGGTCATTGGCTGTTTGCCGACTTACTCGCTGCTCATAAGCGAGACGGGCAAAGACGTTACCGTCACGTTCACTTATTTGATAGACAAGTGGACTCAGGCGGTTTCGATGGACAGCTACGACTGCTACGGTGCCTGCCAAGACAAGGGTGGTATTTGCCTCCAGTGTACCGACTACAACTTTGATTCTTGGGGTGGATGCATGGCGGATCATGTGAATTACTGATATCTCAAAGTTTCTGGTATATGAGGTACCCTTTATAAATAAAAGTGTAACATTAGTAATAAGAAATAATGTGTTAATGTGCTGCGTGCGTGCTGTAAGCGTTGATACTACAATTCAGGGGATTCATTCTGAATGGTAGACCGGCTATGCAAAATTTCGCCCTGAAATGCTCGCATGCGCCCACCCCTTGGAAGCCCATTTGGTGATTACCAAGTGAGTCTATTTACTGTGGAAGCAACACCTCATGACTGATTGAGAAGCCCTGTTCCTTGGATCGAGAATATAGTAGTTGCGGTGGCCTGTGCAGTAGCCTGTAGAGAGGAGAGTGTACTATGTTTTCTCACACTTGAAGCGTCATGGTTCGGGATTTGCCATTTTGTTTGTGTTTTCAATACTCTGTGTAAAGGGTTGCTCACTAAATCTATTTATGAGAAGTGAGTCCCTGTCGCAGGTGGCTAAAGCTTCTACTCCTTATTGACTGTATTCGCATTGGCTGATCTATGCGGCAGTGTCGAGAGCATAAGTAGAATCAAACTCGTCATGATGAAGGAATTAATCACAAGACTAAGACTTGGGGCGTTGATGTAATGAACTATACGTCGGTGGCAGCGATTGACTTTGTGGCACGGCCCGGCTCCGTCTTATGCTTAAGAAGACTACATGGTTCCATACGTGTCTCCTAATTGCTCACCTTTTTTTTTTATTATTATTATTATTATTATTTTTGCTTTCAGCCAATTTATGCTATCAGGCAATTTCAGTGAGGAAGTTTGCTATCCCAATCGTGAGATGACGGTTTTCCCGCAGTGGCAAGCCTACCTAAACGACGTAAGCCGGCGACATGGATTATCACGATATTTGAACAACTATTTCGTCCAGCGGCCTCCGTGCGAAAACTCATTACAAACGTTTATACTGATAGAATAAATTCCTTTCAGCGTCTATAACTTCGGCCATCGGAATGAAGAGGGAAGGCATTGAATTGGGCCATTTAGCTGTATGATTGGTTTCGGGCGTCTTTCGATTGCGTCTACCAAGCTGTAGTTACAGAGGAATCGACAGTTACGAACGAACCCGCCCGGCTAATATAGAAGTCGACTTGTGTGTGCCGAGAAGCAACCCCTTAGAGACAAAGCCTGCCTCATTAATGACTCGTGAGTTTAATCACTTGGATATTATTTGGTACCGGAAACTGATGAAAAAAAGCGTGCGCGCTATTAGCCACCATGGCAGCCGACAACCGTTGTCGCTAAGCTGACATTGGCGAAGTCACGAAGCCGTGAACCGGCAGAATGGCAGAATGACACACACACACAGCCAGTACCCTTGTCTAGTTAACTAATAACGCTGAAGATGGCAATAGCCGAATCTTTTAAAACAAAAAGGTGTGCTGGGAAACACGAGTGTGTATCATCCTTTCGCATATGGTAATGATGAGCTGTTGCCCATGGTTTCTCAAACCATGAGAGGCGCAAAAAGAGATGAAGAAACAAAGCCCCCTTCCAAAGGGAGAACAAGGAAAGGCTAGGATACCGTAATTATTGTGCTACAGAATGGAATCCCGCTAAAGGTGATGTTTTCGCACTGGTTTTGCATTGATTGGGTCTATAACGTCGCAGCCTTGGCTGACACCTCGGAGATTGGGTTTTTTTTTTTTTTTTTTTTTTTTTTGAGAAACACATGCCTACCATCACTGAGCCACCCGTGGCAAGATGTCATCAATCTTACTTTAAAAACACACCAGAAAAAATCAAACGAGAGCACTCCCGCCCGGTAAATCATTGTTGATTTTACGGACGCACGAGTAGCTCGGCAGTTTGGGGCATCGATATGACTTTCTGGTTGTTCAGTACGAGAGGCTTCATGCAGCTCACCGTCCCAAAGAAGGGCAGCCCGAACGACATGGAGCAGAAAAAAGTCTCTTATTATTGCAAGGGCCGCATTGCTAAAGCGATTAGTGCTGGGCAGACTTAATATGAGACGCATACGATGTCAGGAGGGAAATTGCAGTCCCGAAATGTGCCGAACTCATGGGATGAGGCAAATACATACAAACTCGACCTAGGTTTTACTCTTTCTCTGCTTCAGTTTTTGTTTTCTCCTTGCCGCAACTCTTGGCCCGACGAAACCGGCCAGCCAATCGAGCCGTTCATCTCATCGCCATGCCCTCGGTTAACACGCAGCAAAAACATTTAGTCGTAACCTGATGTGATGCCCAGGGCTCTCTCGGCAACCCAATGCAGCTAAAGAAGCGACCCAGAAAAAAATGTTGAAGCTGTGTGTTAGTTGAGTGGATACACGACTGCCGGGGCTCCCGGAACGCCGGCAGATGGCCCAATACCTGAGCAAAGCTTCAGACGCCGGCATTGTGAAAGGTGGCATGCTATGACGTCGATGCTTCACTGTCGGGGGGGGGGGGGGTTTCTTCTTGCTTGCTCTAAGGCGAATCATCAGATGACATTGATCCGATGAACGGATATAGACGGCGGGAGAGCTGAGAAACGACATGTAGGGATATGGCCTTGGGAATTGCTATAAAGGTGGTCGTTCGCTCCGCGTATCTCGATGCTGTTGGAGCCACTCAGCATCGGCATCACCATCCTCATCTTCCATATTCTAAGAAGAGAAAATTCAGCTTGAAATCAGCAGCACCTTGATTAGTATCATTCATCATTCATCAATATCCACTCCTAAACATACGTGCACACCATATATATAATACACACACACACACACACACACACACATATATATATATATATATATATATATATATATATACCCCCTCATCAGCGCCGTCGATCAAGGGATCCAAGCAGCAACAGACTCTGCATCGTTTCTATAATACCCCAATCACTACAGCTTAGAATTACGTAGTACAAAAGCCAGTCATCGCATCAACATGTTCGCCACTCTACAGCACTCTACCCTGCGATACATCGCATTTGTCAACCACATCATGATCCTCATCTCCGCGACAATCGTCACTGGTCTTGTCTCTTGGTTCCTCCACAAATACAAATACCGGGGTGTTGACATTGTTTACCAAGAAGTTATTGTATGTCTCATCTCTTTCTCCTCATACCACAGCTTTCCGCTGGCCAAACTAATAAGAAATCATCCCTCCAGGCCACCATTACCTTGGGCTTCTGGCTCGTTGGCTCTGTTCTGCCATTGATCGGCCGATACCGGGGATACCTGGCACCTCTCAATCTCGTCTTCTCCTACCTCTGGCTCACTTCCTTCATCTTCTCTTCTCAGGACTGGAGCAGCGGAAAGTGTAGCTACGGCAGGCCAGGTTTAGGCCACTGCTCCCGCAAGCACGCCATTGACGCCTTCAACTTCCTCGGATTGTAAGCATCTTACTTCTTATTTGATCCTTCACGTACACCTCGCTAACATCCAAATTCCACAGCTTCTTCCTGCTCTGCAACACCATCGTCGAGAGCATCCTTCTTCGCGCCGAGCACGCTGCCCCCGCTGCTGCTTCCCACAACAAGGAGACCTCTGTTGGCCGCCCCTCTGACAACTCCGTGTAAGCAATGACAGCAGATCTGCGTAAATGGACTGGGAGTTGTAGCCCACTCGCATTACAAGTCTCCGCCCTCCCCCCACACTCGCATCTACAACCACGTGTCAATCGTGAAAGCCATCGGGTGTCTGTGCACGCACTAAGCATCCAAAAACGACTTGCAATATCTTGCGAATAGAGAATAGAGTGATACCAATTTGAAAGAAAAAAATGGAGAAAAAAGAAGAAAAAAAACCAAAGACAAGTGGAGTGCGTAGGCAAACCAGATCCCCATATTAATAAGGTTGTCAAACGGGGTGGGGATAAGGCGAAATTGAAGTAATGATGGGTAGAATCGTTCGTTTTGATATCATATTTAGCACTCTGCTCTAACCTTTCGTTAATGATAGAAATGATATCTCATACGTTATGCCTAATGCAATTATTTCAATGTTTTCAATATGCGATCCTTGACAAGTACTTCGTAGCATCATGGCATGATCATGGCATGATGGATGCAAAGTAGCACCTTTCTCCAGTCGCTTTAATGCCAAGTCATCCACTACGGATTCCATCCAGGAGATCGTCAAACGTTTAGGTCGAAAAAAAAGAAAAGAAATTAAGTGCCCAAGCAGCTGCTGCCCGCTCGGTTCTTGTTTCAGTATCCACAGGCACCATGAGTTGGGCTCGGCTAAAGCAGGGATCTATCCGCCTCATTGGTTGGCGGTTCTTAGCCCATGATGCATAGATTCCGGGAGTCCCGGAAGGAACATATAGTGCTACTGTTTTTCGAGGGGGTGCGCGTGATTCACTTACACGACCTGGATATTGCTCTAGGGGTGTGATCTCTAGGCAAGGTGAGACAAAGGGAAACATGTTGCAGGTAAGAGTAGAGCCCATTGGTATACTCCGCACACCTTTTCCTCTTACTTCTCCTCCCTCCTCTTTTCCCTTGCGTCTTTGAATGAGATGTCGCTGCTCTCCAGTTTCTGACCAACACCGGCGCTTAGAACAGGGCACACATTGGACATCACCTGTTTGTAATTACAAATGTGACGCACATCCAACGAATAGCAGCGAATCTAGATATTGAACGATTACATATCATGGAACTAAGACAATTTCCTATTTATCTGGCCACCATTTAAAGTAAAGTGCGACTAGACAAGATGGCACCTTCATGCAGTCAGATTCCGATGGCAGCCGCTTCTTTCCATGAACAGCCCAATTCAATACCTCTTTGATTTTTCTCGCCATCTTGAAGATGTACTTACCTTGAAAGCTAGATATATCATGCCGTGTCTCTAGCTGTTTCACTGGGGTCGGATTGATCGGAACCACCCTCTGTCCGGCTACTTCGCGATGAGTTGGTGGCCGTTTATCGAAGAGCACATAAATGTCTTCAGTGCCACGTTGTGACTCGTGAGAACAGTCCGGCCCATGCTGAAGACAACTTCTTCTGTTATCACGTTTTGCAAGAAAACAAAGCATCGCGCTAGGGATGATAATTCAAAATCTTCAGAATGCGACGACGAACACGAGTCATACCACTTTGTATCATCGTAAGAGATATAGTGTCTCCCGTTTCCCCGTAAGATATGCTTGTTTTAGATCTCAACTAGGGTAGCAAATTGCATCCAATACAATGCACAGGAATGCGCGAACAATGAGCGTAAAATATTTTATTCTAAATCGTCAATAATTACGACTGTAACTATAATATTTCGTCCCCCATCATTGAGACCATTTCAATTGTATTGTCTGATGACAAGAGTTTGTGCTGGTAAGCTTTATATAGAATTGATGATTTTTTTTCTTAATCCTTATTTAATGCATCAAGCAAACTGTCTTTTATTTAAAAATGCTTGTTTAAAAAGCTTTTATTGTTACCATGAAATTTATAGTGATAATATAAAAAGTTTATAGTGCAATCTTATTGCTATTTTAATTATTATTCAAGGCATTATTTTAATATTAATTATTCTTTAATTCTTTTAAAATATTATAAAAGTTTCCATATTTTTTTAACCAACATATAGAATATAACTTCAATTATCATTCATTTTTTTATATCATTTTAATATATATTTTCAAATATGATAACTTTTTAAAAACGTATAATATTTTAAAAATTTTAAAACGTTTACTTTTTTATTTTTAGTTTTATTATATTTAATTATATAATATTTATTCTAAAAAATCTATGATTATATTATATTGTTTCAAATTCAACGGTTTTAGAGCTAATTATTAAGCGAAAACTCTCTAGATAGTGACTGTAAGCCTTCCTGAGCCTCGGATTAATAACTAAGTGAAGCCCCTGAATCCGCATTATGTTTGTAAACTAAAGGAGGGCTTGTGGATCATCTAACCCAGCTTGCAAGGTGTCTAGATAAATGGGCTATGTGGCTCTGTGGTCGACAAGTCTAGGAACTATTACCGATGTCGGTCTTTCTCGGTGTTTTATTTTTATTTTTTTTTGTATAGATAGAAAAGGGGATATAGAGAATCCCTTTGTTGTGCAAGTTGTAATAAATCATGTTAAAATTGATATCAAATGGAAGCTATTCACAGACTAAATTTACACATCGCCAGCGGAGGCCGTTCGTTATTTAGTCATTAAAAATATGGAGCTTGTAAAGCTTGCATAAGGCTCTCCAATAACAAACCGAAATGAGCTTAAAAAAGGGGGAGATTTTTACATTCTCAACAGCTTTAACTTCAACTCTAAGGCTATCTACAACTTTAAGTCAACTAGTTCTAAATTCGATAATAAAGTTCTCTAGTCTCTATTTTCTTTTCTATTTTTTTTTGTCAATTAAACTTCAGTTCTCTTCTATATAGTCAAATTACTTCAATTCTCTTCCACACAGTCAAATTACTTCAATTCTCTTCCATACAGTCAAATTCCTTCAATTCCCTTCTATACAACCAAATTAGTATGTGAGGGCTCGATTCGGCGTTCTGCCACAACAAAGCCAATTTGACCCGATTTTTTTTTTTCAATACGCGGCAAGGCACAGAATAGGTTGGATGATCCTCAAGCCTCTCCCTAAACCAACTCCGTAATGGTGCATTATTTTCGTGCTCCACGCAGCGGATGAAAGTGGGACCAAGGCGTTTGACTACCTGCTTGTATTAAAGGAGACTGTTATGGAGGCAGTTGCAGTTGGAGTGAGGCCTGACGGCGTCACATTGCGACGTACACAAGGGTTACATTTGGGCCCTCAAGCCGCTGGTTGTAACTGCTTCCTGGCTTCAGGAAGATTGCAAATGGGTCCAACATCATTGAGTGCCTGGATCTTTTCAGTAATTTTCAGTAACGGGGGTTTGATGGTTCCCGAGCCCACAAAAATCGGAGATATGCCCTTGATCCTATGTCGTATTGTTACTCTATAGCCGAACCAAACTTTACTGGGATCAAGTTATTTTCCCTGTAACAGGTAGAGCTGACGACTCACGAACACGAACAGGCAAGCACTCCAATTTCGCCTGGCTCAACCGTAGATCCTGCCCGGCTACCTTGCCTACATGGGCATGGACACCACTCGTGGACTTTTCTCTTACCGCACACTTCCGCGGACCATTACGATTATCCCAATTGATAAATCCGTCCTAATTCCGCGCGGGCAAAACCAGGAATATCTCGCCGTAAACGGATATTCAACATCCCCTGACCCCTATGTCAGTTGCCGATGCGAATGGCTCATCTATCTGGGTGTATATGTATATATATATATATATATATATATATAGGCGGGCTTTCGCCACCATTGAGCTGTTGAGAGTATCTAGTTACACTGGTATAACAGCATTATCGGACGGCTCTACACCTCCTTGACAATCCATTTGCGAAAGGAAGAAGCGAAAACTCATTTGCAAAAATGGAAATCAATCCTTTCAAAGTCGTGATAATTGGCGGCGGTGAGCGAACTCGGATCACACACAACATCCTAGTTTCTGTCAATTAATCCTTTCCAAAAAAAAAAAAAAAAAAAAAAAAAAAAGGTCCTGTTGGATTGACCTCCGCGCACGCCCTACACAAGGCAGGCATGGAATTCATCATTCTTGAACGAAGCGACAAGATCGCAGCCGACGTGGGTGCCAGCCTAGCGTTAGGGCCCTCCAGCTTGCGAGTCCTGCATCAACTTGGCTTGCTTGATCAGCTGCAGGATCTCTTGGAAGAGCTGGATCTAAAGAAGTGTTTTACCTTGGATGGATACGAGTTCAAAAGCTCCCGTGCATTTGACTTGACTAGGAAGAAGTGAGTTCCCTATTGGTATGGCCTCATCTGCGCAATTCTCGACACGTCTTCTAACGTACAATAAATAACAGCCACGGAATCCCGCCCTGTGTTTTCCACCGGGCGGAGCTTGTCCAATCCCTCTACGATCAACTGCCTGAGAAGACCAGGCCCAATGTGCTGACCGGCAAGAAAGTAAAGGACATACATTCCGACGAAAGCGGAGTCAAAGTCTTCTGCGAGGATGGAAGCGTATATGAAGGAGACCTAGCCCTAGGCGCCGACGGCGTGCACAGCAAGACTCGACAGATTATGAGAAAACTCGCTTTGCAAGCCAATCCCGACGCGGAATGGGACCCCGAGATGCCTTACACATCGTCTTACCGATGCATGTGGGCTAGTTTCAAGAGGCCCTCTGCTGCCGGAAAAGGATTTGAAACACATCACAAGGACAGATCCATCATATACCTCACCGGCAAGGAACGCGGCTGGGTATTCCTGTTTGAAAAACTTGCGGAGCCAACGAACGCGCGGTCGTTCTATACCGATGAGGATGTTACGGCAATGGCCGACCGATTTGCCGACTTCCCCGTCAACGAGACCCTCAAGGTGAAGGATGTATTTGCCGATAGGATGACAAGCGGCATGTCCGATCTGCAGGAGGGCCTCTGCAATCACTGGGGCTGGGGTCGCATCGCGCTCGCGGGAGACTCTATGCATAAGGCATGCCCCAACGCCGGCCTGGGTTACCAGAACGGCATCCAAGATGTGGTGTCGTTGGTCAACAAATTGCGACAGCTGGTTGTTTCTTCGGGACCATCCAAGGGCCCCAGCGTCTCAGCCTTGGAGTCCATGTACGAGAGCTATCGAGAAGAACGATGGGAACCTCTGGGCTTTGATGCGTCCGTGTCTGCGCACATGACACGACTCCATGCTTGGGCTAATATATGGTACTATTTGGTCAGCCGCTTCCTGATGGTTCCCAACTTGGCGGACTACATCCTCACCAACTGGGTGCAGGCGCCGGCTATTAGCAAAGCCTTGACTTTCAACTTTTTGGATGCAGAAGAACCATTTGCTGGGCGAATCCCTTGGGAGCATCCACTGAAAAAGATATTGTAAGGGCCATGGTGTATATTTCTCCCGGTCTCGAGGATTTGAGAAGGTTTGATTTCTGAGCCTGTGTATTTTCGGCGTACAAGCTGTTGTTTATCACAATAGATTTCATATACAAACGTATTTCTCCTCTTCTCTTTCGTAATTTCTCACTCATGGAAATCAACATTGAAGGGAACGCTCGGCAAGGTGTATGTTATACCGTGCATGCGACTAGATGCTCTGGTAACCAAAAGCCATCGTCGAGACGACTGGGTCCTATCATGATCTATCAAGAGATGTAACCAGTTATATCACATATTATTACCGCGCCGGAATTGACTATGTTGACGTTGGGTAAACTCCTATGATGCAGGCTAACCGGCTTACGTTAGGATTATTTTCATCAGCAATATCCCAAATCGAGCAAATTGCCTTGCTTTTCCCCTTAGGTGGAACGGAGTATGGGTGAGTGGGTTTTGCCTCCAACATCGCAGAGCGAAGAGCCGCCCAGATAGAGAGACTTCATAGCCAGATGCTGTGGAACGTGGGGTTTGTAGGCTACGCACTCTTTATAACATATTCTCCTTGGTGGTCACGCTAGGCTCTCTTTTGTTCTATTTGACCAACCTGCACTTGGTGACGCCAGCGTCCGGAGTGCTGCGCGATGTGCTCGTGCTCTAGTGGCAGGGAGACATCGGTGCGGTCGTATTGGATCTAAGGTGCGAAAGGACAAAATCACCAGGCCGCTGATGACATGGCATAATATCGCTTTCGTCGAACGCATGTAATCCACCATCAAACGGTATTGGGTAGCCGCCCACCCACGGCTATCTAATGTCTTGCTAGTAAGAGTGACGGAAAATAGTACCAGCCGGGAATGGCTGCTGTTGAGTTGCCGGTAACCTGCCCGTTGGCTCTCTCTTATACAGCCTTCAAGTGCACTGCGTCCGGTTTCAGGCCTCGCGGAAGCCTCGAAGATCTCTCAATGGCCTGCTGATGTCTTCGGTACAACTACCCTGTCCGAAAATTCGAACCCGCCCTTGACGACCACAAGGCGGTGGTTACTCGCAAATAAAACATGTTGACTATAGCTGTGCGGAGCGATTCCTGGAGCGGCGACCAGCGAGCATTTCAGTTCGCCTTCTGAATCACACCACTCACTCGGCGCGAAGAAATGGCGCCAGACGTTAATTTTGGGCGATGACGGCCGAATGCCGCCAACCTTGCCGTGTTGACTGGTGACTGCAGACTGCAGTTCGGCGCTACACACCCATAGATTGGCATCTAGGAATACCAGCGTCGATGGGCCTACGAATCCGACTACTGACCGTACAGCGGGGCCTATAGAGCTGAGTCCGGGTTCAATGGCTGGCAATGCTGGCGTTCCCGGCGAGCTCGGATCGAATGCGGCAGCCGGCCACAGGTGAAGCTGCGGGAGTGCAGACGCCGAGGGTCGGAGAAGCTCGACAACAAGCCCGGGCCCGACATGATACGACGCTGCGGCAAAGGCGCACCCAGGGTCGAGTGGCTGCGGTGCGAAGCGCTCTGCTTTCGGGGATCGTGAAGGCTCTCTGGGCGATATAAGCTCCAAGGGTGCCATGGGCCGTTCCAGGCGAATGCCGTCTGCCGAAGTTAGCTCTCCATAGTCGGCCCAGCGAAAGACGCGCGCAACATCCCCAGCCACGATCACCAACCATGCTGGATTGGCGGGATGCTGAAAAGCTGTGCGTGAGGAGGCGGTAGCTGCCCGGCCGCAATCTTGCGAACAGGAACCTATCACGCCGCCGTCCGTGGATGGCTGCTGTGTCTTCTGGGGCAGCACTTTTCCCGACGGCAGCTCCCAGAGTTCATCGACGCGGTGGCCTGTAACGAGCAGCCGGTCCGCGGCGGCGTTGATGAGCAATCGCACGACGGCGCCGCCGCCGAAACGACGGTCAAGGACGACGCCGGCCGCCGGCTGCTTTCCGCCCTGCAGCTGCGTTGCGATGTCCCGCAAGGGCGTGGCCAGCTCACACACCAACACCCGGCCGGAATCATCGGCCGAAACAACCAGATTCCCCCGCTCGCCGAGGGCGACTCCAACGACCGACACTCCCCGCGAATGCCGGTAAAGCGTGCCAAGCTCTGTTCCGTCGACAGCAGAGAAGAGAGATACGTTCCCGCGGCGCTTTCCCGCGACGACGCACCGGCCGTCCGCAGATGTCTCCAGGCGGCTGGTGATATCCGGCTCTTCGGGGCCGTTGAGCATCCCCACTGTCGTCACCGGGAGGGTTGCGGCGTCGCTGGTGCTTTCTAGCTCGTTGTTTTTCCTGACCAGGGCCGCGGGCTCCCATACGCGGCACTGCTGGCCGTGGACATCAAGGAAACGCAGCCCGCTGAAGCTGAAGGCGACGCTGCGGATGGAGTCGTGTAGCCCGTCGATGCGGTATATGGGCATCAGGATCGTCCTGCCATCGTAGTCGTGGTCGAAATCGAAGACCTCAATCACGCCGTGGCTACCGCCCGTGACCAAGCTGTGGCCGTCGGGCGAGCAAGCGACGCTCTGCGCGTACACATTGGGCATTGCGAACGTCAGGGCCATGGTTGAGTAGTCGAAAAGGCACAGTCTACCGTCGTTGCACGACACTACGAGGGCTATGATGTCCGGATTCGGATTGAATACCATGTCGTCGATGCCATTATTTGCGTCGACGATACATTGACCCAGCGCCTGCTGTTCTAGCGTGTCCCAGATGAGGACCGGGTGCTTGCGATAACCCACGGCAAGCAAGACAACGTCGGTGGTTATCAGGAAAGCTGCGCAGATGGGCGCCTGTTGCGAGACGATGGAGTGCGTATGCGAGTGATCGTCATCGATTTGCTCGGGCACTGAGTTGTTGTTGTTGTTATCGTCGTCGTCGTCGTCGTTGTTGCTCTGTAGTCTCTCGAGGCTCCTAAGGGCAGGTGTTAGCATCATATCATTGAGCACAGCGGTTCCGTGACGGGAAGGGGTGCGCTTGAGGGGTGCATTACCATCTCGTCAGGCTGCCGGACTGGAATGCACAGAGGACTTCGTCGAGACCCAAGAAGGTAATGCCAAGGGGGGGCGACGTCAGAGAGAACCTGTGTACCTGTGCGCCCGATTTCGGCTTCCACAAGACCATGAATTTGGCGCCACAAGAGGCGAGATACTCGTCGTCTTGGCTGAACTGGAGGATTTTGACTCTTTCCGGGTGAGTCATGGTCAGCTGTAGCTGGACAGACCCGCCATTGTAGAGAGAAATCTTGCCGGTGGACAGGGCGACGGCGAAGAAGGCATCGCCGTGGCTAACGGCGGTTGCCTGGCCCTTTTGGAAATCGATGCGGCTCAGGCAGTCATCCCAGGTCCCCGCGGGAAGGCCCTTGACGACGAACGTTGCCGATCGCAGATCCCTCGAAAAAGTCCTAGAAATCATGGAGTCCGACGGACAGAGCGGAGGTATGAGGCGGTGGATCGAGCGCGGGCACGTGAGCAGCTGAGATTGGAACTTGGCAGCTACGCGGATGAGGTCGGTCACCCAGTCGTCAACAATACTGACTGACAAATCAGTGGGTGGGACGTACTTTGCCCGACGGCCTAGATACCGACGAAGATTCATTGCGGCCCGCGTGATGTGGCCCAGGTCACCACCTTTGGCGACGTGTTCGATCCACGAGAGCACGTTGCTGCCGAGAAAAGTGCACAATTGGTCCATCAAGGCATCGTCCCCTGAAGAGCAGCGATACATGTGCTCCGAGAAGAGCGTGGAGGCGTAGTCCAGCAGGGATGAATCGAGAGGGGCCGCGGAGGCCGGCTTGGCGAGGCCCTTCGGCTTCGCAGAGCGCTGGGACTTGAGCTGCGGTGCCTTGAGACAGTCGCCGGAGAGAAACCGAGTGAGGATGGACGCAATGCGGGTGTGGCCGGCTTCCTTGTGAACGGTAAGCTCGGAGCACATGTTTTGGTCGAGGAGGAATTCGCGCGCCGTTTCGTGTATTATGTGTGCCCTGTCGGCTGGATCGACATAGACAAGCTGCCCGCATAGACTGGGAATGGCCCTCCGCATATTCTGAAGCGTCTGGTTGAGATCTAGCTTCACGGCGCAGCGCAGTTCATGCAGCGCCAGAGGGCGACGCGCCAAGACTACCCAAGTCAGTATCGTCTTGGCCAGGCCCGCCTTGCTCCTGTCCATCTCAATCGACTGCACCATCCTGCTGTACAAATCACACAGCTCTCCGGGGACTTCCCTCAAGATGGCCTCCATGGCCTCCTCGGTCCAGGCGTTTTCGAACTCCTGCAAGACGAGGCGGGCCCAGAGGAAGGACCCCGACGATTTTTCGAGAATCTTGTCGCACATGGTCACCAGCTCTTCCTCCGTCTCCAGGCGGTCAAGCTCTCTGAGCTTGGCGGTCAGGAACAGGCGAATGTCGTCGAGCGTGTCGGAATCCGACAGAGCATAGGCATTCACCTGGGGTCCGAGAGACGCCAGGCCACGCTCGATCGCATCCAGGTTGCGGCTTGTAACGAAGACCCGGAGCTCTCGTTTGGCGGGCAGCTTGGCGAGCAGTTTCTTGGTGAAGAGGGAATTGAAATTGGCGCATTCGTCGAGACCGTCAATCACCCAGAAATGCCGTCGTTCGAACGGCAGCTTGAAGATCCTGTCGACGAAGAGCTTTGTCCAGATGGTGGCGTCGTCAGTCTTGTCCCAGGCCATCCCCTCGTGTTCAAGCTGCATCAGCTTCTCTCTCACCAGGTGGTCCTGCGTAGCCATCTGAAAGGCGAGAGATCTGAAGCAGTCGCTCAGCGTAGACTTGTTGGCCGTCGCGTGCTTGAAGAAGAAGTAGCTGCGGCAGGCATTCAGAGGTTTCAAGTGATCGACGACGTGGCTGGAGAGGATGGACTTTCCCGTCGCCGGCCTCCCGGTCAGCCAGAGGATGCTGGGGGCGTCCCCCGCCTCCCAGGAGGCGAAGCATGGCTTACCGGTGAGCCACTCGCAGGAATCGGGCATTCTGAGCTCCAACTGCAGCGCAAGGTCGTCCTCCAACGTGCCGTGCACCCCGAGAAAGGATTTCAAGCGCAGGTCGGCGTCGGCGTCCACGACATCGGCCGTCTCGAGGTGCGAGGTCTCCGGCCCCAGCAGCAACCTCTCTTTGATCTCGTCAACGGCAGTGTGGAGGGCGTTTCGCAGCATCCTGTAATTGGAATCGTCGCGGCCGGTGAACTTGCAGACATGGCGATGGTCCGCATCCATGGCCTCTATCCTCTCCTTGTCGAGACCTAAAATGGCCGAATCTTTGTCCACCACGATCCTGCTCATGGGCCCCAGCGCCGTGGGCAGAGTCTCGTAAAAGGTCCACAGCGCCAAGTCGGCCGCGACGTGGCGGAACCTGTCCCTGATGAGAGCAAGCGCCGACGATCCAGACTTCAGGTCCGTCACAAAGGGCTTCTTGCCCCAGGCGGCCATGAGGATGTTCTCCAGGATGCCTGCCAGGTCCGACCCGTGATGCGGAGTGCCGAGGAAGAAGATGCCGTATATCCGGCCGGCTAGGTCCTGGTAAGACGGGTGCTGCCGCGCGATGATGTAGGCCTCCTTGGCAACACACCCGCCCATGCTATGGCCCACGAGGATGATGCGTGTGCCGTCGCGCCGAATGCCCGGGTGGTTCCTCAGGCCACCGATCAGCGACTCGGCAAAGTCGTGAATGTTGAGGATGCTCTGCTGCTGCCACTTCTTGCCCCAGTCTGCCCGATAGCCGAAGGAGTGAATCCGCACCCGCTCGAAGCCCCGTTCGGCCGGCAGCCAGTCCCGGGGCCAAAAGGACGCCGGGAAGCTCGAGTTGGACCACGTCTTCCTGCTGCTGCCCCCCAGGCCGTGGATGAAGATGATGTCTGCCACAGCGGCCCCGGATGCCGGATCATGGAGCGTGCTGAGCCCCAGCGGGTCTTGCGCTTGGCTCTCCTCTTCGGATGCGTCTGCGTTGGCGTGGGACACTCTGGCGTGCAAGGTCTTGATGGCCGCTGGGAACCGTGACATTGTTGCATAGTTTTTTTTTTTTTTTTGAGAAGCGGCGACGATAAAAGGGGCCACCCTCAGCAGAATGCCTCAGCAGAATGCCCTCTTGTGCCTGTTGAGCCGCCACGCGGATCTGTGTGGCCAAACACTCTTTGGTCGAGCTCACACTCTATCCGTTTCTGCTTGTCTTTCTGTCAGGCAGCGGGGTTTTTTTTTTCCCACCACTTTTTCACAGTGCAATCGAGTTCACCCTGCTTAGATAGTCAGTGCCAAAGACTCGACTTGCAACTGTCGCGCTTCGCCTTGTTTTTGAGATGCTGCGAACTGAGAAGGAGGGAGAAGAGATGCCTTCAGCTGGAAGTTGTCGCCACACGGTCCAATCAGAGCCGCCACATAGGCGCCCGCCTCCGCGTTTCCGGCCCCGCATACGCTAAACTACATGTGGCATTAGCACGAACGCCGATCCAGTTGATCCAGGTTCCGATAAGAACAATGGGCGGGTCGTTCTAACACGGCTGAAGGTAGTGGCGAGGTATTGAAAAAGTCCTGATCTACGCTTGCTTAGCAAGCTGAATGTCGCTGAGCGCAGCCTGCAAGGCATGACACCATGTGAAGAGTGAGGGGGAGAAAACGCGTAAAATCTTTCGTCCATCTCAGTCCGGAGATTTGAACAAGTGAGCTGAGATACGGCGTGTTGAGAGATTGGCCAGGTACGGCCTAAATACGAGCGCTGTACCTGATGGCGAGCGCTGCCGTGCTAAGGAGACTACTAGGTACGAAGGTACCTACTAACTCTAAGGAGACTAACACGCCTCTGTACATTTGATTGGTGGGGATTTTCTCTGCGGTAAAACTAAATGAACTGGAAGCTGTGGTGTTGTGCTACCGAGGCTGCGAGGGGGCGGGGGAATTTTGAAAAAAAAAAAAAAATTAGAAAATTACAAATTTAAAATAAAAATAAAAATAAAAACAGAAAATCCAGCTGGCAGTCCATGTGACCGTGGTGGGGGGGGGGCCATACGGAGGAATCTTTTTAGACCTCATCCGGTTCCCTACATATCATACAACGACCCTTCTATGAGCGGCGTATCGATAGCGGCGTATCGATACTCCGTTCTCGGTGAAGGAACGCTGCCGGGGCAACGAGCATCTTTCACTGCCCCAAAATAGAACAGGTAAGTCAAAGCGGGAGGCCGCGCTTTTGCACGTTTCCAACAAATTCAAAGTCGCTTCTTCTGCGGACTTTTTAGCATCGTCTAGCTCGCATAAGCTTTCCATCTCACATCGCCTCAATTCGGCGTTGCCTGTGGCTCTTACACTACAGTAAATCATATTCGTTCTTGGAGGCACTAAGGGGGGGGGGGACACGGGCCGGCCCGCAGCCGCGTATTTCCCATATTCCTCCTAGTGCCAATTTGCGGGCTTCAAGTACTCAAACCCAGTCAATGTCCTGAAAAAAACAACCCCGATTAGACCTTTATAGGGAGAACTCTGGTCAGGACTCTCACACCAAGTGTAAAGGCAACTTTTTTCTCCCGCTTGGTTGGGCACAACGAAAGCTCAAAAGGCAGTATCATTGACGCTGTCTTAACCTATCTATATGCTATGCTTCCAAGTCGGCTTGACAACCCCAGCTCGTGGATAAGCGGCTTATTTAGGCCTTCTCACCGGTAGCGTTACAACACCTCGTCGCTATATCCCTCAGGGTACTCTTTGGCGAGCCTTCGGATTTCCTCTATAGCCCTGTGAAAGAGTTGGATCAGTCATCGGCTGTGCAGGGGAGAGAGTGTGTGTCGTAGACTTACATGCGGATAAACGATTCCTGATTTGGGAACAGCGCTGCGGCGTGCAGATTAAACCTCCTAAGCCCGGTAACAGGTAAGCAAAGGCTCCGATGAAGCTACGCGGGGGCATCTTACAGCGAATAGAGGGCGTTTCGGTCGTCGTAGTCTTCTTCAGGCTCGGCCTTGGGAATATGAGAGTGATATGCCTGGAAGTAGCGACGTGTGAATTTATTTCGTTCGGGACGCCAGTTTCCCAGCTCGTCTGGTCGCATCTTCGTTTAGTGCACTGGCGGGGTCTGGAGCCCGAGTCAATAAGGGGGAATGGCGTACATTCATTGTGTGCCCAAAAGCTAGCAGGGTCGTACACGATTCCCTCATCCGTATCCCCATCAATGATGCCTGTATTTCCGTACCACAAGTCCCCATGCACCAGCGAGGGTCGTATCTTTCGTCCCCCACTCTCAAGAGGTCTCAAGAGCCTGGGGATGACTTTGTCAAAGAGCGAGGGCAGAAGCGCATCAAGCTCAGGGTTGAGTCCAGCCCGCTCCTCTCGGACCTTCAAAACGTGGCGCAGGCCATTAGCAAAGAACGCTTCCCAACTATCGCACCAGGTGTTATCCTGAGGAAGGTTACCGTTATATGTGGTGCAGTGGAATCCGAATTTGCCTTCCGGTGACGAGTGGCTGGCATGCAGTCGGGCCAACTTCTCGCAGAACGAACCTGGCTCGGGCACGCCCTCGACGAAGTCGTAGAACTTGCAAATGTAGAAGTGAGACTTTGAATCCTTTTCAAAAGTCCCCCAACCGATCGGTTTGGGACAGAATTCGGGCGTAATGGAGTGGATGGTCGATGTAGACTCGAACTCGCCCCTTAGAGCCAGTTTGCCGTGATGGTCGGTAGAGACCTACGCTTCGTTAGCATGCGCGACAGACGCCCGTGCACTATTCGCCACAGCAGACAGCAGCGGTTGCTTCACAGACCTTCATGAAATAACTTGCTTCACTCCCATCGATTTGGCGCACTCTAAGACGAAAAGCCTTGGCCCAGGCGGACTCTTGATGGTTCACCAATTCCAGCACCTCTTCGACATCCGGCAACACTATAATAGCGAAATCAAGCAGCTTCCGTCAGTTGTGGCGCCCGACAAGGCAGAGATGTGGCGGTAAGGCCTCACTGGACAAGACATTAGGATCCACTTGTTGCTGACGTTCAGCAGCCTCGTAGTTATTGCCAAATAAATTGGTCATGTTTCTTGTTCTTGATTCGCGAACGTGGCTACTATCCTTACGAAACATCAAAGATGGCGGATATGTGTATCAAAAGGGCAACAAGCCGAGGAAATGCGTACTGGAGGCTGCCAACCTAACTATATATTCTCGTGAGGAGTGAGAAAAAAAAAACAGTGGGAGGGCATGCAATGGCTGAAGCTGAACAGCCGAGACGCCCTCGAGAACCAATAGTACTCAATTCCCGCACAACCCCGTTTGGCTTGATTAGGTTTATGTTACGATATGATTATGGAGCGACTCCATATCTATATTCAAACCGGGATATGCTATGATTGGCCAACCACGGAGTACCGGCCAGCGAGTCTTTATCGTCCCCTGGCTGCAAGTGGAAGGCCTACTTTTGCTGTGCTCGGAACCCCAAGGAGCTGACGTGGACGGGAAGCAAAAAATTCGGCATCGAAAGCCAAGCGAAAGGCTCTCCAGCGCTTTCGCAATGAGCAAGTCTCCAGCGCGGTTGTTTTCTCTAAACAACGGTGAGAATGTCCCTGCCGTGGGGCTCGGCACCTTCCAAGGCGATCAAGGCAACTCCAAGGTGAAGGACGCAGTCGCGGCAGCACTGAAGCTGGGATACAGACATATCGATGGTGCCAGCGCCTATGGGAACGAAAGAGAAATTGGAGAAGCCATCAAAGAGAGCGGCATTCCTAGGCATGAGATTTTTGTAACGTCTAAGCTGTAGGTTTTTGCCGGGATACCTTTTTATACTCCAATCACCTACTTTTCGCTGAGCGTTTCTAGCGCACAAACATGGCATGAGCCTGCCGACGTGCGACGAGCTCTGGAGCTGTCTCTAAAAGATTTGCAAATGGACTATGGCAAGTCCCATCTCAACTACGTACTTTCGTCTTCGGATGGATGCGGCCCTGGCTAACACCCGATGTGATAGTCGACCTATACTTGATGCACTGTATGCCCCAGGCCCTATCTATGATCTCTACCAAGGTATCACCAACACGGAGAGGGCAGGGTGCTAACGCCATCGAGTCCCCCATGCTTACAAGGCCGGCGAAAACAACCAAACAATCAGACACCCAAGCGGTAATGGAAAGGTGAGACGCTACCACAACACGTATCAGGATACTACGCACCGATCCCCTTACAGCAAATCAGCCAGTCATAGACTACGACCTGTCCAAGAGATATCCAGAAACTTGGAAAGCAATGGAACAGCTGGTCGACCTGGGTCTGGCACGCTCGATCGGTTCGTTCCGGCCCTGGCCCTGCACAGCTGACCATTTTCTGAAAGCCTCCAAAACAGGTCTTTCTAATTTTAACATTCTCAAGACTAAGCGGATTCTCAGCATGGCAAGAATCATCCCCACCGTGAACCAGGTCGAAATTCACCCGTAAGCAGCTTTATTCACCACGCCCTCTTGGGCCCCTGCCGCTGATCGCGCGCTTGCATCAGGTACTTGCCACAACACGAGCTGCTCGAATTCTCGTCCAAGAATGGCATTCTCCTCATGGCTCACCAGCCCCTGGGCGGTCGCCCGGTACAAGCAGTTCGCGGCTCCGACGAGCCATTCCCGACTGCGGATTCAAAGGCGCGTGTCTCGACAAAGAAGGAAATCTCGCCGGGACAAGCGCCTAACTCTGACTACAGGTTATCGAAATCGCTGCCAGATACGAAATATCACCGGCCCAGGTGAATACATCCTATCCCGTCGCAAGAATACTTCACTGCTTCACAACCACAGCTAACAAACTTACCCGGCAAAAACTCTAGGTCTGCTTATCCTGGGCAGTGCAAAAAGGGCTTCCAGTGGTGCCCAAATCCGTTCAAGTTACCCACATGAAGCAAAACCTTCACTTGGCGAGGCTCTCGGATGATGACTTCCGCATTGTTGATCAGTTGTCTTCTGGCCGCGGCGGCCCTATCCGATTTCTTGATCCGAGCCGGCACTTGGGCTTTGATATCTTTGACGAGGAAAACGACCAGCCAGTGGCCGATTGTGCGCCATGGGATTGATCCAGGGGGGTTGAAGGGGGGCTCACCGGGTGTCATGCGACGCCGAGAAGAAATTGGTGGCTGCATTCTTCCCTCGGGGCTCCAACTCTGCTTATTCTGTACGTAGTTCAAAGTATCGTCTCGTTTAGAATACGAATGAGAAACCCTCAGCTTTTGTGAGATGTCACCGCAGGAACGCATAGTCGGTTCTCCACGTCGAGTAACTGTAGCAACCATATACTGTGAGCCAACACAATGTATGTTGTCAAACATAACAACCAGTGGCGGGAAGTTCCTATGCACATGAACTATATCCCCTAGTGCCCCCCATGCCTCGGCCATTCGTCCCGGACCTTGAATCTGATCTGCAGTACGAATCAGCAATATTCTTGAACCAACAGTGTTCCGGCGCTTAGAATGGGCCACATGTGGCGCAGAGAAGCAAACAAAGAGATACCTAGAGTTATTGAGTGTGCTTTCAGCTGTTTTATGTGTAGGATAAACTAAATTATGTGTTCCAGAGAAACAAGTCTTGAGGATCCAAATGAATGAAACCCACGTCGTAGGTGAGTGAATATGTACTAAATGAGCGACATGTGATTGATGATGAGCTTAACCTACCATGGTCGTAAGTCGCTGTCAGTTGCAAAATGGGTTTTTTTATCTCATAGGTTCTAATAGAAAGGCCAGGCTGCCTATTGCTCATGTAATCCAGAAAACAGATGAGGAAAAGACGCATCGCTTCTGTTTCTTTGTGCCAAATCAAAACTACAAACAAACGATCATTATTTCATATACCTTGACCTCTTCGCTGAGAGTGTAAAACGGCAGTCAAGTTTATGCCCCAAACTTCAGATCCGGCATATGTCCAAAGCCTAACAAGAGTGACAGGCATGACGAGGTGCACCCATCAAACAAAGACAGGTACGCAAATGCAAATCTCGCTATCGTACTTACATCATAAGCTTCTACGAAGAAAATGCCAAAGTTCATATTCCCAGACTCTCTCATAGCTCAGGAATTTATCAAAGTTGTTTCTGGAGACTCTAGATTTGGTTTTAATTTGTTGTACTCTGGACATTTCGACGTATTCATTGATTCTTATAACCTTTCTTGAGAAGAAAAAGAAGAAGAAGAAGAAGCAACCAAGGACAATCGACCAAACGACGGTCGGGCAGCTCAACTCGCCGCTCTCATTGATTACTAAATCCAGAGAGAGATTTATTTTCCAAAATTCCGCTGCTGGGCGTTTCTATTCCACTCTCATCATCGTCATCTACCTTTTTCTTTCCTTTCAGTCCGTAGTACACCAATTGCAGTTGTCTTCTGCCGTCAATGATGGGATAAAACCCAGCAATCAGCATAGTACACCAAACCCAAATAATGGCGACGACGATCCAGGCCACGAAGAATCCTTTATCAAAGACATAGTTTGATGCGTACATTGGAAGCGGCCTGCCAGCGGACACATCATGTCAGGCCACAGCTGCAAAAGATCACACGCAAGTTTGGCTTACCAGAGAACCCAATGGCCCAAGAATGTTGCAGCTGCCCATGCGGCAGCAATTTTCCCCCACCTTGAAAACTTGGCGGCATCCTCCGAATAAGTTGATAGTCCGACCATGGGGGATTTGGTGCTGGTGCTGGTGCTGGTGCGCGGCTCGGCGCTGCTCGTTTTGGAGAAGGCCAGGGTCTCCTTTCGGAAGTCTGCCCAGTCATAGTTGGCTGGCTTGATGAGCGAAATGACGACGGAATAGAGCGCGGGACTCAATGCCGAGGCAACAGTTCCGTAAACGCAAGGCAAGCTCTGGCCAGTTGACGCCACCGTGACTTCGCCGTATAATGCATGCGCTGAGCCTAGCCAAACAGAAATGCCAGTAGCCAAGCCAAGGAGCGGCGAGATGATGGCAGCAGCCCAAGATTGCCTCTTCCAAAGAATCGTGAATACCGTAGGGAAGATTCCGGGGCACGTCAGAACGCCAAGCATATAGAGCGTCCAGCCGAGATTTACGTTTCCGTAGTACAGGGCAGTCGAGAAGGCCGCGGAAAACAGCCCGAAAAAAACGACTCCGATGTGGCTCCAGCGAATGGCGTCTCTGTCTGTGGCCGCCCTGTTAAAGTATTGGCGGTAGATGTCAAAGCTGATGATGGAGGATACGGAGATAACCTGGGCACTGATGGTCGAGGTAACAGCCATGAAAGTGACGAGCAAAACGGCAACGGCGCCTCCCTTTCCCGCGATGGCGTAGGCGGCATAAGGCATGACCAACCCGTTGGAGACTTCATCAGGAGTCATCCTCCGAGGGTAAGTCGGGAAGCGTGCCGTGTCTTCTAGACCAAGCGCGGAGAAGCTCATCAAAGTCCCTAGGCACCACGGGATGGCAAAGTAAGCAATACCGCCGACAATGTATCCAGGAACCACCGCCTCGGGAGCAGCGCTAAAAGCTTTGGCGAAGAAACCAGTATCCATGATCACGAGGCCAAAGTTGGCGAGGATGTGGATGATTCCAAAGAGAATGGCCTGATTAGAAAGACCTGATCAGTAAAAGGATCTCGCCGTACACGGATGCCACAGATGAACCGACATTCTTGCTTGTCATAGTCAAGTAAGAGCCATCATGGTTGCCAGGCACAGGGTGATCCTGGCCGGCTTTGACAACGAGGTCGAAGAGACCTGCCGGAGACCCAATCTCGGGAACAGTAAAGGTCTTGATCGTGAAGAAACAGATGATGACTGTGATGACAAATGTGTGAAAGTAATCAGTCAAAAAGGTTGCCTTGATGCCTCCAACGAAGGTGTACAGAATGACGCCAACAGGAAGCAAGAAGGTTGCTGCAATAACATGCATTCCAGTGCTGGTGGGTTCGAAGTCAGTTGTTGAAACACCCACCCACCCACCCACCCACATCTTTCACCTGGCTGCCATTTGTCTCGAAAGCGGTACTCACAGCGCCGTTATAGCTGCACTTGCTCCCAGGAGCATGTTGGCAACGGCAATGATGTTGTTGATCAGGCATAGTGCAATCCACACAATGTGTCCTAATGTTCCATATCGTATTCTCACAATCTCAAGCAGTGTGTGAGCCTCAGGAACACGCAGTTTGCACGCTATTCCAAGCAGGGCAAAGAAAACAATCATAGGTGAGCATCTGGCAACATCGTCATCGTAAGCGACGAACCAACAAATCATCAACGCTTTCTCAACTGCGAATTCTTTCTTACCCAGCAGCAAACCAGAATGGCCCCGCCACGCCGAAATTGTACCCTACAAGGGTGCTTCCCAACATGGCAGTGCTCCAGAGCCACGATGATATCACGGCCGAGGCCGTCAACCCTGTGCCGACAGACCGGTTCGCCGTCATGAACATTTCAGTGGTCCTGTTGTCCTCTCCAACAGTCTTCTTCAGCAGGTGGGTCGTGAACATCATGATGAACGCAATCAGGAACCCAATGGCAATAACAACAGCATAGCCGGCTGCCTGTGGCAGAGGCGGGCTGACGGCATCGCCATCCGCCGCTCTTTCAACGTGAAACATGGTGTAAGTCAACGACAACCAAATCTTGAATTTCCCAAACCATTGAAATTCCCAAATCCTCACATCTACCAAATGAAAAAAGAAAGAAAAAAATTCATTGCCCAAAGCGTCCCCCATCTTTCGATTTATAAAAAAAAAACCCCCCCTTTTTAACTTTTATCACGTCTGTTGAATTTCCCAATTTTTTCCCCCGAAAATCAGCCCCAAAGTTCCCCGAGGCGCGTTTTGTTTTTAGATGTTGCATCATTTAGCTCCGATGACGCGAGAGCTTGGTTCCAGGATGCTATCACACACACTTAGTCGTCCTCAGGCGATCTACCGACGGCAGATGATTCGCGATCCCCGTATCTTGTGGGATTTGATAGCGCGAAGTCGGAGATGTCAGTTTGTTTCCTACATGCTTATTTCTAGGTGTTGTTGAGTGAGTGAATTCGGTGGTAATATAGTTTAGGTTCGTCTCTTTAGCGTAAGTAAGAGGCATCATCGTGTAGGTCACTATTGATATTGCGCAATTCCAGCTGCACTTGGCGTCGTCTCACGGGTAAAGCGTAGAGATACCAATTCACCCAATGGCAGTTCGCAATCGGATGATATAAAGCATATCTAATTGGGATGCTGCAGTGCTACAGTAACTTGGTGATATCGTATGCAGGTCGGAGCCCCGCGGTCGTCGGATCTTGTTTCAGTCGACAGCAGTTCTCCAAACAGCCTGCAAAGAGATACAATCAATCCCAACTCGAGTCTTTGAAGATGGCGTCTACGGCTAGTCAAATCAGTAGCGCGGGCAAGAAGAAGCTCATTCTCAATGCGTTTGTCGAGTCATGCAGTGGCCATCAGTCTCCTGGCCTTTGGAGGCATCCTCAAGATCGTTCGGCCGACTTTAACAGCATTCATCATTGGGTGGAGTTGGCCAAGCTGCTAGAGAGCGCCCATTTCCACGGCATCTTTATCGCCGACGTTTTGGTGAGCTGGTTTGCTGAACATTGAGATATTCGGAAGCAAGGCTGATTGCTCAACCAGGGCCCTTACGACGTTTACAAAGGGCCTCGTAATCCAGATCCAGCCGTCATCTCTGGGGCGCAATGGCCGATCAATGAGCCGTTGGTCCTAGTTCCAGCAATGGCAGCGGCTACTAAGAATATTGGGTTTGGTGTCACCATCGCTACGACGTATGAGCAGCCTTATCATCTTGCTCGTCGCCTTAGCACGGTGGACCACCTTTCCGGCGGCAGAGTCGGCTGGAACATTGTGACCGGCTACCTTGACTCTGCTGCGAGAAACCTGGGCCTTACTGAGCAGCCACCGCATGACGAGCGATATGCCATTGCTGATGAATATGTCGATGCCGTGTACAAGCTGTGGTGGGTTTATTTTATTTATTTATTTAGTTGGACCGTGTATCTGCACGTAGCAAAGTACCGACTAACCATTTGCTCGGTCTGACAGGCAAGCATCATGGAGAGATGATGCCGTGAAGATTGACCGTGAAAAGGGCATCTACACGGACCCTTCCCTTGTCAGGCCCATCAATCACCAAGGCAAATACTATACGGTGCCTGGGCCCCATGTCTGCCAGCCATCGCCTCAGCGTACCCCAGTCATCATGCAAGCCGGAACCTCAAAGGCCGGCAAGGCGTTTGCAGCTAAAAACGCAGAGGCGATTTTTGTCGCGGGACACAGCCCATCCGTCGTTGCCAAGAACATTGCCGACATCAGGGCTGCGGCGCGCGATGAGTTCAACCGGGATCCTGGCACGATCAAGTTCTTGGCTATGCTTTGTCCCATCATTGGAAAGACCCAGGAGGAGGCCGACGCGAAGTATCTCGATTACATCCAGTATGGCTCCGAAGACGGTGCGTTGGCGCTGTTTGGCGGCTGGACCGGCATCGATCTCGCGCAGTACGACGACGACCAGGAACTTCGCCACGTCGAGTCCAACGCTATCCGATCGGCAGTAGAGGCTTGGTCCAAGGGCTCGCCTCAGGTCCCAAAATGGACGAAGCGAGCCGTGGCAAGACATATCCAAATTGGCGGCCTGGGAGCTACCGTTATTGGCACGCCGGAGAAGGTGGCTGACGAAATGGAGCGATGGGTCAGGGAAGCCGACGTGGACGGCTTCAATATTGCCTACGCCCTGATGCCTCAGACATTTCAAGATGTCATCGACTTGCTTCTTCCCGTGCTGAAGGAGCGGGGGTTGTTCTGGGATGGATATGCCGTAGATGGAGGAACATACAGAGAGAATCTTTACGGGGAAAGGGGGCTTGCGCGGCCACCAGCAGATCATCCGGCAGCAAGGTACCACTGGACGGCGGATTCAAGTTAGGGCCTATATGTGAAGTGAACGACGATGGAGAGCGCATTAGTCCCATACGCATGGATAATGGCAGCCATCTTTCAGTTACGATTCTATACGGTTAATGGTGTTGAAGGCAGCGAGTAGTGCCACAGTGACTGGGCCGGGATAAATGCGAACATAAACGCATGATTGAACAACACTATTCCGTAGTTGATACGAAAACCTCGATAAATTGCCATCTGACTTGGACCGCCGCATGACAAGAAACGCGTCTTCCACTTCTAGGCATCTTTATTGAGAAAAGGTGATCCTTTTGTCGTAAACGCGCGAGAGCATAAGGAATAAGTAGCTCAAAGAAGAAGAAGAAGAAGAAGAAGAAGAAGAAGAAGAAGAAGAAGAAGAAGAAGAAGAAGAAGAAGAAGAAGAAGAAGAAGAAAGACTCTACAAGTGGAAATCGGACATGACCCCTGTATTTGACAACAGGGCACTTTTCATTCTTCCTCCATTCCAAGTGCAATGCCAACCCTCGCACAGTTTCCAGAGACATCCGCGCCTAATCCTGCCGAGGACGATGACGTTTCGGGCCTCTGCTGAGGCCGCGAGGAATGATTGAGATGAGAGCATTGGCTGAGGAATGGTTTTACCATGAAAGGCTAAAAGGACACCTTTGGGGAAGATAGAAGGACTGGAACTTCTGAAATCGTTATATTTTAGCTGATATTACCAAAGGATGCGTTGGGCAACTATAGATGGATTTTCCTGCGAGGATGGAGAGGCCCTTTTCCTTGTGAAGAAGAAGAAAAAAACAAAAAAAAAAACACACACGGAGTTGTACAGATAATTGAGAGTCTTTTGCTTTTCTTTTCTTTTCTTTTCTTTTCTCTTCTTTTCCTTCCTTTTTGTTCTTGTGGTGACCGCATAACCCTCCTCCTGTTTCTAAGTGACCCGTCAGGCGCAGGACGAGAACAATTACAGTCAGGATGCCACAATACATGAGGTACATGGAATGAATATATGGAAAGAAAGAAAACAAGACAATGCGAATATTCTGACATAAAAGTGAGGGCCCAAGATGAGCAGAATCAAGCAGACAATCAAGGGGCACTAACCACGAAGTCACCTAATAAATTAATACCGCGTCACGTGCGCCTCGAGGTTACCTTTATCTCTTTTACACATCATCGTCAATCGTCATCACACAAAGTGCTTGTCATTCTCTTCTCACCTTTCAGAGCACGAGCTCAGTGCTTTCTTTTCTCTTCTCCTACGACCGGTTCCAGAGGTACCGTGATATGTAGTGCACCTGTCAGGGCAACGTTGTGCCTGACCTTTCGGCACTGTATGCAGTACAAACGAGATACGGTGTATAAGCACTGTCTTGCTTGCCTATTACTAAGCTTGGCTACAACTCATGTTAGAATGAATGACTGTTCAATGAATCAATCCATCTTTAAACTTCTCTCCATTCTATTATTCGCCTTCCAAATGGTAGCAATTACACGTGCTCGAATGCATAGCCCAAAAGTGAAAAAATCCTGAAAAAGGTACTTTTTGCCGTACACCCACGCCAAGGAATGTTTGCCGGGGCAACACTTCTTCACATCACCGCACGCCTCTTTTTTTTTTTTTTTCACTGCGGGCATAAGAACATCATATCAAACTTTTCTACTAGGTAAACACATGTTATGCCCTTTTTGTAAAACAAAACAGAAAAAAAAAAAGGCAACAAAAAGAGAAAACTTTGGCGTCTTATTAGAAAGACGCCGGCGTCTCTCTTTACAACGTAACCTCCCGTTTCCACACCCGGTGCCCGGTGTCTACAGTCGGTCGCCATGGTGATAAGCCATCGCGCTCAAGCCAAAGATCCAAGGTTCGGCCTCTCTGCACGTAACAATTCGGGTCAATGGCTTGAGAGCTCAGAAGCGGGCATGATTTAGTACTAGTTTCAAGCCATGAAATAAAATTTGAGAGGAAAGTGAGTTGAGTGGCTGAGATACGAAAAAAAAAAAAAAAAAAACTTGACAACTTGGTGTTGGGGGAACTATCCGGAGCCACAGATTTCACTTCAAACTCAGTTTATATTTTTGCGCAAAAAAAACCCAAAAAAAAGTTTGTTTATTTGTTTATTTGTCGTTTTAATTTATTATAAAAGGTCTCCTCCATCCCACACACCTTTCCTTCTGTTCTTCTTCTTCTTCTTCTTCTTCATCTTCTTCATCCTTGTTCTTCCCTCAATTCTTCAAAGCCGAGACACCAGCCTTTCTGTCGTGTGACACGTCTCTCATCCTCGACAACAATCTACCACGGATACTTCTCCAAGAAGTCCCCCTTTTCGCAAAGATGGTGTCCTCCGGCATACTTCACAAAAGAATTGACAAGAAGAGAGGCAAGAAGAGCGTCGCCCGCAAGAATGCGGCATCAGCTCTGCTGAAGATGCCCGTCGAGCTCATCCGCGACATCTCAGACAACCTGTCCACCGTGGACAAGGTCATTTTCGCCACAACCTGCAGGCCGATGCGCAATACCCTCGGCCTCACCAACATCCCAGATGCGGCCCCTGAGCTCGAAAAGGACAAGTTCGAGTACCTGGCTCGCATGTGCCGAGACAAGCCCGGCAAATGGGTCTGCGAAGAGTGCATGCGCTGCCACTCTATAGATGCCTCTGACACGCCCGCCTCCCCCCATCTGGTCTGCCCGGTTGGCGTCTTGGACCACGGGCGCTTCAATCAGTCCTTGAGGCTGATTGTGAGACAAGAATACCGGCTGGGGCGGCGCCACGTTCAGCTTGCCTTGAAGTACACCAGGCTGGGCAGCAATCTCTCCCGCAGTCACCGCCATTACCTGAGCCGGCTCATGGCCCCCCGTCAGTACTCCTACTCGCACTTGTGGGGGAACGCTCCGGTAAACAACGGGATCAAGATTGCGCCTCGCGTGGTTGACGGCAGATTTCTCCTCAAGAGCATCTTCGAGTATCGGCGCGCGGCACGGCCGATGCCCAGGGAGATTTTGGACCACGACTTCGTCTGCCAGCACCAGAGCGTCTTCCCAGAGCATGACCAAGACTGGACAAGCGATCCTCTGCTCCAAAACTCGCTCAGCCTCCACAGGACAGTGGGAGAAGCGTTCGAAACGCCCGGGCAGGAGGTGCAGAGCCACTGCCCCTTCTGCTTTACCGACTTCTCCGTCAAGGCATCGGCGAAGAGCATCAGGATCTCTGTCTGGCAGGACTTGGGCACCGAGAGCTCTCCCCTAGACCCCGTTTGGTTGACGTTTGTGCACAATCCGATTCTAAATCCGCACGCCCAAGACGTCACCAACGAGGAGCCGGGCCGTGTCAGGGAACTGTACGAGGGCGAGCATGAGGATGACTGATGGTTTCGTGGGTTCGACAGCGAGGCGAGGCGGGAGACCTTTTTACATCGGATGGCGGGCGGCTTATGAATAAGTGGGAGCGTTTTGAAGGAGGATATATACCCTTGGAGGATCTGGTGGTTGCTTTCCCAGCGTGCTATTCGAGGGAGGGACGTGATTTTACAAGTTTTATAGAATAGATTGTAGTTTTTTGTTTTTTTTTTTGCGAATCTGATAATACCTTTACTTGATCATGACAATGTCGATTGTTCCGAACACTACGATGCCATTTCCCGTCTTGATGGTGAAAAGAAAAATGTTGTTTGGTCCATGGCCCTGGCAATCATGTCAAGACACGCGTCCGTTTGCGTGTCGACTTGCGAGGCTTTCACACCATCAGACTGATATGATATGCCATAGACTTTTGACAAAAATGCACCTCAGGGGAACTGCGTGTAAGACTTTGTGCCGGACATGGATGGACATTGGCAACAAAACCCGCCAATCATTCATTCCAACGCAGCGACTTTTTTTTTACACGAAGCCAAGAACATCGCGCTTTCGGCTCTCCTCCACCACAATCCACTCGTACGCCTCTGCCGGCTCGCCGTTGGGGCCTTTCTTGCCGTCATCCCCTCCAGGCCTGTACTTCTTGAGATTCTCAATAGCCCAGACCATTTCCTTTGTGAGCGGTGGTGGAATTCTGCCTTGTCCGGTCAAGGTTCCCAGCCCAGACCACTTGAGGAATCCCTGCAGCCATTCGTGAGTTTCGCCATCGTCCCAAGTAATGTCGTGGAATTTGCGACGCTCCCGTCGTCTGACTTGCTCCCTTTCGTCTTCCCAAGCTCGCTGCTCGCCTGCTGGCGGAAGGGGAACCGGGTTGCGGTTGGCAAATAAGCGGGCGAGAGCGATGGCTTGGTACTCGAAGCTTCGGAACGTCAGCACTCGGGGCAGTCCTACAATGCCCAGGTTTGGGAAATCTCGAAAGAAGGTGTGCCAGTAACTCTTGACCAACTTTCCCCTCCGGTCGTCCCACAGAGGCTGGCCGTTCTTGCTGGTGTTCCAGAAGGGATACGACGGCTTGTATCCGGTGCAATATATCACCGCGTCAATGTCGTCCAGGTATGTGCCGTCATCGAACAGGATCCTGCCGTCCGACAGATATTCCGAGACGACAGGCTTCCATTCGATTCCCGCCGGCGGCGAATCTCCCTCCCACCACGCCTTTGATCTCTTGGATTGATAAACCGGCAGCTGAGCCGCCGAGATGAGTTCTCGACTTAGATCTGTCCCGGACGCGGAGTTGCCAATCACAAGCACCCTCTTGGACTGGTAGACGCCGGGCGACCTGTACGACTTGGAGTGGACGACCCTGCCGGGATACTTTTGAATGTATTCTTCCAGGCCCTTGACGCGCGGTATCTAAAGACGCCGTGAGCCTACATAGTACAGCCATATACGGACAGCCAGTGCGCGAGCACTACCCGTCGGAAGGGGCAGCTTTTACCGTTGGCACGGAATAATGGCCGTTTGCCAGAATGACGCCGTCAAATCTTTCCTCCCACCAAACGTCGGCGTTTTGGAAGGCGTCGTGTTTCCTGAGCGTCAGTTTCCACTGCGTGGAGCCATCGTTCGACGGGTGGTCAATTCTGGAAACGTCTTCAACGGTGGTGTTGAGCACCAAGAAGGAGTCTGTCTTGTGCAGCGCAAAGTAGTTTTCAATGTACTGGCGAGGGATGTGATGAGGAGCAAAAGGCCCGTATGGGAAGCGAGCATCCGAAAACGACATGGCAATCTCGGGCACATTTGTTCTGGTGGACTTGCCGTCAGCTCACCATTTGTCCATCGTGTCCGCACAACAAAAGACTCGGGATGCCGTCTGCAGACCTACGTTAAAGAGTCATAGATGGGCGTCGTAGAAAAGCGCTCCTGCTGGTTGGGACGAGTGACGGTAGGGAGACTCTGTGGAATCTCCAGAGGAGGATCTACTTCGTCTGGCAATGCTCCCGGCCGCACCAGCAGGTTGGGCCGAACCGCAGCGTCGTATATCCTGAGCACGGCATGAGCCATCACCACCATCATCAGTGATCACTGCAGTTTGAAGTCGCTCTTACCAGGTCCCTCCCGCGCATTCTCTCCTCTCAAAGACACGGATAACGTCAAACGCTTCTTCGGCCTTCAACGCCGCCGCTGTTATCGCTCCTGCATGCAGCAATTAGTAATTGTCATCTCAACTCGAAAGCTTAGCTCCGTCTCGAACTACCTGCGGCCCCGGCGCCAATGACCGCAACAGACTTGATTTTATTTCCTCCGCCCATGATATATATATCTGATCAATGAGTAATGGATATATAGTTTATATGACTTGGAAATTTCAATTGAAAAAGGGGGGGGGGGGGGGGGTTGACACGAAAAAGCTCACAAGAACCATGACGTTCCTTGGGAAATCATGTAATTATCACGTGCGTTTGGATGTCGTGATCGACTTGGGTGATGGCACGATGCAGGCTTTCTATGTCAGCTCTACTCCATTAGCAAATAGATGCAATAAATCTCATTATCCCGGACTTTTTTTTGTAGAGTTTACAATTGGGGGGGTGGAAAAAAAACCTCGACATGACGAATTACATCAAAGGTTTTGAAAAAAAAAAAAGAATTGAAAAATAAATAAAAAATAAATAAATAAACCCCCCCCGACATCATCATACATGTATTTGCTGCGATTACACAACATTTAATTTTCCTGTTTGGCTTCCTTAATGCAGACAAAACTCAGACACGAAGCCATGGGCAATTCAGTGAGTGGCTACAAAGCCAAGCTCCTTACGTACAAGATATTCCGTCGTTGATTTATATATATATATATATATATATATATATCTTTGCTGAGTGATGTGATTAGAGGAGCATTTACATAATCTGCCGAGGCGAAAATGCTGCCCGAGTCTGAATGAAGCAAGGGTCTTCTGTGTGATCACTGATAATACACTAACTGTGACTAACGGCTCTCGTCTTTGTATATTCTAGAAAGAAATTCATTGATACACTTTGGACGATTCATTTTTTATTTTGTTTCATTTTATTTCATTTTTATTTTAATTTTTATTTTTTTTTTCAAATAGACACGGATGCCCCAGACTCAGAAAGCCGGGCGTCACCAGCTAACCAATGACTTCTCACGAAGCAAGCTAGGAAGGCTTGGAGGGTACGTAGAACAGGCGCCCTTCACACCCAACAGATAGTGATAGATGGCAACCGGAAAGAGTTGGTCTTTGATCTTCAGCCATGGCCATTGAGAAAGAAGAAGAAGAAAAAAAAAAAAAAAAAAAAAAGACTTGAGCTTTTTTCATCGTTACACCAGACAAGGGCGATATCCAAACAGAATAGCTCGTAACCGATGGCCACAAACGCCGAGGCAAATCCAGCCGCCAACTCATGTCGTGCCATGTGCTTACATACTTTTACTACCTCACACTCTCTCTCACTCTGCCGCTGCTTCGACAATCTTTTTCTCTTCCATCGCCAACTCGTTGTTGTTGTTGCTCTTCTTAGTTTTCCTCCAAGCTTCTCGACTCTCGCTCGCAAACTAATAATCTCCTGTACCCGATTCTTCGTGAGGGAATGGAAACGCGTTGTTAACCTTTGAAGAAGATCGGTTTTCTTTTCTTCGTCCGCGCGCCCTTCGCCATGAAAGCCTCTGCTTCTCTCACCGTCGTCATCCCGGCTCTGGCTGTCCAGGCCGCTCGCATAATCCAATCCAACGACGACGGCTGGGCCGAGTTGTATCTTCGCTCTTTCAACGACGCGCTGAACGCCGCTGGCCACGACGTTGTGCTGTCCGCGCCTGCGGATGACCAGTCTGGAGCCGGTATGTCGTATCCCATCATCATTCGCTGCTCGCTCACCGCCATCCCGCCATCTGCGCTTGCGCTTACACGCACATGAGGCAAAATACCCGTGATGTTAGTTGTTAGTCTCTATTAACCCCCCTCAAAAAAAACCCAATTCAGGCTCCAGCGATTCTCCCCCATCTCCGCGTACAGATCCCTGTGGATACAACTCCTGTCCTGGCAACGGCGGCACCACTGGCCACAATGATACCCGCCCCGACCTCAACTGGGTCAACTCCTTTCCCGTGACTGCAATGAAATACGGCATCGACACCTTCGGCCCTCGGCTTTGGAACGGCTCCGCCCCGGACTTTGCGGTTGCCGGGCCGAATGTCGGCAGTAATGTCTTTGTTCAGTTGCCTTTTTCGGGGACAGTCGCCGCCGCGGCCTTCGCTGCTCACGATGCCGGCATCCCTTCCATTGCGTTCTCCGCCGCGTCAACTGGAAGACTCGCATTCGATACCAGCCCGGTGCCTCTTCGGAGCAGCCTGTACGGCCAGCTTGCTACACAGCTGACCAACAGAATCCTCGCTTCTGGGGCTCCGTATCTCCCACCGGAAGTCTTCCTCAACGTCAACTTCCCCAAGGCCGAGGGCGACTGTACCGACGCTTCCGACTTCGAATGGGTCCTGACCCGAGTCAACCCCGGCATCATCTCGCCCCCGGATGTCGAGTTCTGCGGCGGTAATCGGCTGCCTACCGAGCTGTCCGTCATCACGCACAAGGGATGTTTCATTTCGGTGAGCGTTGCTGATGCAAAGGACAAGACCACCGCGCCGAATCGCAGCCAGGCTGTTGTGCTTGATAAACTGCGCGATATGCTAAGTTGTCTACCAAGCTGAGTGTAACATGGGCGAATGTCAATCTCAGGCGTGTTCATGTGTACAAGTCTCGATTTTCATAACAGTCTATCGAGCCATGAAAAAAATTTAAAATCTCAATATAACGAAGAATAAGTCATGGGATAGGTGCACAAAAGCATAAGAACCATTTGCCTCGCTATGAACGGATAGATGTTGCACCCCAATCGAATGGGTTTTAGCAGCTTGGCAACAGCCTCATGCCCATTCTTGTCCGGCCCACGAAATCGGAGTGCCACCATATTTGTCCTTGGTATTGATCCTGGCTCCTTTCTTGAGTCATCAGCCCACGCCATTTTCAAGCAACTGCCCAACGATAATGTCAGCGCCCTGCTTCAGTAACCGTTCGTATTCGAGCAGCCAACGTGAGATCTTCAAGGAGGTCCTCCTTAGAATAGCCTTCCTCATGGGACCTGATCAACTCCTCGCCAAGTCAAAAGGCACATGAACTTGATCGCGAGGAGTGTGGGAGAAGTCGCAAAAAATGAATCCGTCCATGCAGCCGGAAGTTGGGCATGAGTCCAGCAACAAGCACTGAAGATGAATGAAATAGATGAATGAAATCGAGATGAGCGGTCCGGAAACATCAGCGATCGCTCAACCTTAGCGAGTGAGAGTTAAGCGACGCTACCAAGCGTTGAAGCATCAAGAAGCATCAGGGCATCTAGAGAAACTACCCAATGTTTTCCCATCCGGCACAGCCATGGCTTGGCATCCGCTGCCAGTGACAATGATCAGATGTTGCCAAATCAGCCCTAGGGTCGCGTAGTGTGTTGGCCCATAAGGCTTCAATTCAGTCTACTAACTAACCCACGAGCAGGGGCTTTTTTTTTTCCCTTTTTTTTCTTTCTTTTTTTTTTCCCTTTTTTCATTGTTTACTCTGGACTTTGTGTCTCCGTTTTCATTCATCTCTTGGTCAAGCAGGCTTTCATAGCTTCCATTTTCATTTTACTCTATGCACGGCTATTTAGGGCCAGTCTTTCCGGTGGGGATGCTAAACAAGACCACTCTTGGTCCCTTCAATCCAGCCTCGCCCGGTGCCCAGTCATTCATACCCTTGTCCACTCGGTAGAATCCCCTCCGCTCAAGCTGAATAATGTCATCCTTCTTCAGCTCGCCAACGCCAGCGTCGCAAACGGCATCCTCCATGCTTGCTGTGTTGGGGTTCAGGAAATCTTCGAGATTGTCGTCTTCCTCGAGCTTATCCTTGGTGATGAGGTAATCAAACTCCCACAGCTCAGCGGGGACAAGGTCGAAGCCCTCAGCAGACAGCCAAGTAATCTTCTTCTCCGTTGACTTGAAGTCTCCCTTCAAGTTGAGCTCAAGCTTCAGGCTTGTGATTGGGTCGTCCGACGTCGAGATTTCCCGAACAAAGGCATTGCCCCATCCCATCAGGGTAACTTCTTCGTCTGCCTTGAAGCTCTTGGCATCGGCCTGGTCGACGTAGAGAGTGGGAGAGAACACGACCTTCTTGAGGCCGACACTTGCGTTTTTTGGGTGCTTTGGTCGCTCCTCCACAGCAACGCCAGAGGGAGCCTCCGGTCCAGCCACGGCAGCCTTGGCCAGGTCCTTGCGTAGGAGCGCCGTGAATCGGGGCACGACGGGGTCAATCACCTTCTTGTTGTTGGCCCAGAACGTAGTCCAGTCCATGTTGACAACGTTCCGGCTGGGACCCTGCTTGATGATGAAGTCGCGCAGCGCTTCGATAGTCATCCCTCGCCTCCGGATGCCACGAATAGTGGGCATTCTGGGGTCATCCCAGCCCCAGACCTTTCCAGCGTCAACCAGCTTAGCCAGCTTGCGCTTCGACAGGAAGGTCTTGACAAAGTTGATTCTGGAAAAGTCCCACATGTGGACCTGGCGCAGCTGAAGGGTGTCGATGAACCACTGGTACTGAGGGTTTCGATCCGTGTACTCGGTGGATCGCAGCGCGTGGGTAACGCCCTCGTGGCTGTCAACCACAGGGCATGCGAAGTCGTACATGGGATACATCTTCCACGTGGTGCCGGTGCGGTGGTGAGGGTTTTCGACGTTGCATCGATAGATGACAGGGTCGCGCATCGCCTTGTTCGGGTTGTCGAAAGACATCTTGGCGCGAATGCAGTGTGCTACGCCTTCCACCGAGGCAATCTTCATCTCTTCGAAAATCCGCAAGTTCTCCTCGACAGATCGGTCCCGGCGCTTGGAAGGGATACCGTCCATTCTCTGGCTGCGCATGGTCTCCTGGTCCGTGTCGTCGGCGTACGCCTGGCCCATGGAGATCAACTTCTTGCACATCTCATATAGGTACTCGAAGTAGTCGGAGGTATAAGTCAGGCTGTCGGGCTTGATGCCCATGAGGGCGAGATCCTCAACGATTGCATCCTGGAACTCCTCCTTCTCCTTGGCAGGGTTGGTGTCGTCGAGCCGCAGGCGCATCTGGCCCTTGTATGCAACGTGGCCGAAGTAGTCACTGAGAAGGGCCGCCTTGGCGTGTCCAATGTGAAGGTAGCCCCTGGCAAAAAGGTTAGATGCAACCGGAAGTCATGTTAGCACAAAGGAAAATCGGATGTATCCATACGAAGGCTCAGGCAGGAACCGCGTGACAACGCCCTTGTCGGTGTCCTGGAGGGCGAGGTTATAGTTCGCACCACCTTTGGCAGGCTTGGCAGCAGCATCGGCTTTGGTGGCCTCCTGGATCTCGGGATGAGACTGCTCAACGAAGGTGAACCACCGGGTCAAGTTGGGGAGCCCATTCCTTCGAATGAAACCAATGGCAACCTTGTTTGCTCGCAGAGTCTGCCAGATCTTGGTCTCGAGGTCTCCCAGAGCGTAGCCCTCAAGATAGGATCGCAACGTCAGGTGCTTATCCAGGTCCCTCAGAAAGGGCTCAATGGTGCGGAAGTCGCCGGCCAACTTGCCGGAGACGGCTTCAAGCTCCTGGTGCTTCATTTTTCTCAGCTTATTTCGACACAACAATGAGATGAAAATAGCAGAAGAGCAAACCGGTTTTCGGGCATTTGGTGGGGGGAGAAGGGGGGGGGGGGGGGGATGGAGGGGCCGCCCAGTTGTGCCATAACAATTTTCTTATCGATAAGCGACCTACCAGAATTTTTTTTTTGATTTGTTTTGGAGGCCTAATTTCCAAGGCAGGAGGACCGCAATAGAATATGGCGAGGTTCTGGCGCAATCAAGAAATCCCACCTACGAGCTGCGCTCCGATCCATGTCCATCCGCGAAAATGGCACCAATTGATCGATGCTTGGCCTCCCTGGCCAGGCCAACGCTCTCACAATCATCAAGACGACCGGCCGCGCCGTTGATACCCCGATTCCTGGCACCTGCGCTCATACAGTCCAGACAAGCCTCCGTTGTGCGGACAAAGAAGACGAAAAAGAAGGCTGTTCCCAAGGACTTTAAGCGGCACAACCTGGACAAGAGAGAATTTCCACAGCACACACTATGCGATGCCATGCGGTGATTACTTCTTGCCATTTGAGGGAATGGACGAATCGTCAGAGTTGTTGACCCGGAAAGTAGAGTCCTACGAGCCGTGGAAGTCGGCCAGCCTCCCGCCACGATCAAGTACGAGATTCACATCAACCTGAAAACGGCAAGAAACGGACCCGTCATAAAGAACAGCATCAGGCTGCCACACCCTGTACAGAGCGACTGGCAGATTGCCGTCATATGCCCCGAGGGCAGCGATATCGCGAACGCTGCTACCGCCGCAGGCGCTGTTGCCGTTGGAGAGGAGACCCTCTTTGAAGCCATCCGCCAAGAAAAGATTGATTTCGATCGCCTGATCTGTCACGAAAACAGCGAAAAGGCTCTGAACAAGGCCGGCCTGGGAAGGATCCTGGGTCCCAAAGGCCTCATGCCGAGCAAGAGGATGAAGACGATCGTAAACGACGTGGTAAAGTCCATTCGTGACTCGGCCGGCGCTGCGGATTACCGCGAGAGGCAAGGCGTCATTCGAATGGCAATCGGACAGCTTGGTCACACACCCGACCAGCTCAAGGCCAACATCCAGGCACTGGTGAAGAAGGTCAAGTCGGAATGCGCGGAAATCTCCGAGGAAGTTTCAAAGGAAGTGCATGAGGTTATTTTGAGCACGACGAATGGCCCCGCGCTGAGTTTGAATGGCAGGCTGAATGACACGGGGGGCACCATCACTGTGGAAACATTGTCAGGCGTCATGTAGATCATCAACGACATATATAATGTGTACAATATCCAGTTCAATGCATAAAAAGGAAACGCTTGATAATGTACGGGCTGTTTTTTTTTTTTTTTTTTTTGCCACGGGGTATCATTACTTTTCTCTTTTTGAGATTACATTTTGGTGGTCATCTTCCACGAAGTGCCTTGACAGCATCGCTTTGCGCATCAAGGACTCTGTAAACTCCAAGGTAGCCCAAGACCCGACCCTGACCTTTGGTCCCAGCAGCTCGAGCTTCCTTGAGGGCGTTGTTCAGGTCAAGCAGAAGCGTGTTCCGGCATTTCGTCAATCGCGCCTTCAGCTTGGCGACGAACGCATGGCTCTCATCCAACGTGCCAATCAACGCGGCAACTTGGCTACACTCGCGCGCCGAAGCCAGAAGCTTCGAAGGCGGACTTCCTATCAAGCCTTCTACAGCCTCTTGCCCAAGCTCGTCGTCGTCATCATCGCTGTCGTCGTCCCATTCCGTGGCTTCCTTGTTACGGGGTAGGCTATCCAGCGCCAAGATTTCTTCTAGAGTAGATAGCCGCTCCGATACTTGTAGCATCGCCCGTCCCTGCTCAATGTCCGTCCGTATGCCCCGCAATTCATTCGTGAGCGACTCTGCATCTCTTGTACGTTCCGAGACTTTCTCCTTTACTTCTTCGACGGCTCTACGAAAGCCAAGGAGGGAGACTTTGACATTTTCAACCTTCTCATCGCCTCCCCGCAGCTCGGAGCCCAACGATAGGAACGCTGTATAATTCGAGTTGACAAGCTCCAGGAGCTCGGTGCTGATTGTTGCCGTGCGCTCGCGCAGATCTGACCGCAGGTCCTCCAGGGTTTGGTGACGATGGGGGAGAGCCGATAGATATGCAGCGGGTTGAAACTCGGCTGCTAGAAAGTCTGTCCGTGGAAGAGCGGCCGGAAATGGCAAGGGCACGTCGTCTTCGTAGTCTGACGAGTCGGAGGAAGGGAGATTGAAGGCTGACGCAGTTTGTCGACCTGGGCGCCGAGGAAAGGCGAGGTCGGCCATTGGGGGGGGGAGAAATAGAATGGTAGTTGACAACTGCACAAATCGTCAATGCATTTAAAAAAAAAAAGCCAAATATTCACGATACGGCTGCGGCGTTGTCGTCTTCCGTAGAGGGTAGGCCGATAATACAACATGAGGTGGACATTGTGTAGATGGAGCTTGTTGAAGGACAGGCATTAGGACCTCGTTTTGTTGAATAACCCCGCTATAGGACTAAATACGGCATCCAGCGAGGCACGGTTACAATGGGCCTTCAGCTAGGAAAAAAGCCGCCATGATGTTTACTTGATATAAGTGACATATCATGGTTTGTATTTCAGCCCGCCAACCATAGCAATTCGCAGGCAGCGATGTCGGCCAGACCCAATGGTTGCATGATGATCCCTTGTACCGGGACTTGAATGCTCCGGCCAAGACTTAGAAACAGACACTAACTGGTCGGTGCTAAACCAAGCCATTGGACCCTCAAGGTGAGCGAGTGGATGCGATGCGCCGTCCAGCAAACAATGGCAAGCCACATTGAACTTACCACTATTACTTTTACTGTTTCAGAGTACTTAAGACTCATGCTGGCAGCAACCCGAATACGAACAAGAACGGAGTTTGTTTTTGTTTCCCTTTGACGTCCCTTTGTCAGCCTCGCATATATCTGCTCGGCTTTACCGATATGTCAAACATTATACTGGTTCCTTTAGAGATATTTTTTTGAGTTAAAAAAAAACCCCCCAAGAAAAATAACACAAAAAAAGAAAGAGAAAAAAAAAGAACAAGAAGAAAAGACAATTCACACAGAGCCGGGCAAGTCCTCGGTCAAAGAATGGTCACGATGAAGCAAAGTGAGGGCTCATGGCGGGGCCGCGAGGGCCTGAGCCAAGTTGATTGGCCTCTCTAGACAGAAGTGGGTTCGATGGCGAGTGTCGAAATTTTTATCAATCAAATCTTATCAATCGATCAAGCCCACTCCCGGTCTCCTGGAATCGGACCGTGGATACTCTTAAAAGGACCAGCCGGGTACGGTCGGGACACGAGGAAATCACGACTCGAAAAAAAAACCCCGCATCTCGTTTCTCTTTTCTGCATCTCGAAAACACCATTCCATCACTCGCAGACTTCCTTTACCATTTGTGCAGCCCTGCTATGAACTAGTCATCCGGCCGGTTCTCGGTGTAAGACCCAAGTCCGCCTGAAGAAGATCCTGAAGGCTCGAGGGTTGGGCGATTCCCCTCCGACTCCCTATACTCAACCTGCACTACTGAGTTTTTTTTTTTTTTTTTTTTTTTTCTACTTCCCCTTCCCAAGTTTCTTTTTTCTTCCTTTTTTTTTTAAACCACGACCACTGCCAGTTGGAAGGGAGCGTCTCAAGCAAGAAAAAAAAAAAAAAAAAAAACCTCGGCGAATTACGTTACATCAAAAGGACCCAGTTTTCCTTTCTCGGGCTTCCGAGCTGCAGCCCGACGCGCGAATCACGGATCATTCTTCTCCGAACCCACTCTCCTCGCACCACCATGGCGAGCAGTTCACCAACGTCATCTCCTCATCTTGAATCCAGATCCATCGAACCGCCATCAGCTCGCAACCAAGAATCGCATCCCGCTGTGAAAGACGAGCCGTCGCCGCCTGCGGGTGTACCCTCGGCCGCTGCCGCTCTCCTACGAGCGCCACTGCCCTCCCAGCCGAAATCTGCCGCATTTGTGCGCATCTCACTGCCTCCCATTGACAAAATGTCCATGACAGCAGTCATCAGTCCCAACCTACAGGCGGAGCGGCCTCAGCCAAAGATGTCCATGACATCAAAGGAATGGGTTATTCCTCCGCGGCCAAAGCCTGGGAGGAAGCCCGCCACCGACACTCCGCCAACCAAGCGCAAGGCGCAGAACCGAGCGGCCCAGAGGGCTTTCCGGGAGAGAAGGGCCGCGCGAGTTGGCGAGCTTGAGGAGATGCTGGATGAGCAAAAGAAAAGTCAAGATTCGCGGGAGAAGGAGCTGACGCAGAAAATCCACAACCTCGAGCTGGACGTGCAATCGTTCAGGTCCAGATGCTTACTGCTGGAGAGCATGCTGGAGCGAGAACGCCAGGAACGCATCCGCGCCGAGATGCAGGCCGAGGCGCTCAGTCGCAGATACGAACAGGCTGCTCTCCGACCAGAGAGCATAGGCTCCTTGTCGCACCACATTCGGCAGCAACACCACCAGCATTCCCAGCAGAGGCACAGTCTCTCGGACGGTCGACTGGTCCAGCAGCATGTCACGACACGGCATTTCCCGATTTCTCAAATAGTCACGCCGCCTGAAATTCCGGATGCTCATTCCCCCCATGACCTATCCGATGCACACCTCACCTGCGGCAGCTGCTCGCCAAATGGACACTGCGCCTGCGCAGAGGAAGTTCTCGCATCGGTTGTCGGTGGATGCGGCAAGTGCGGATTCGGAACAGCGTGCCAATGCCTAGACGGCGCCGCAAAGATCACTGGCCAGGGACCAGATCTGAAGCGCCCCCTGTCGCCGCCAGCAAGGGTGTCGATTGAGAAGCGGCAGCGCTCCATGGCCGCTGCAAGCAGAGACACAGATGTTGGCCCCATATTCCCAAGGACGACGCAGCAACAGCCGCCTCAGCCCAGCTCTTTTATACCACAGCTTCCTTCAACCGATGCTCTGCCATTCAGAGATAGCTGCGGGTTCTGCAAAGACGGAACATATTGCGTATGTGCCGACACCGCCATGGCGACTCCAGCCATGACGCCGGCAGATGCATCTCCCCCGGTTACAAGGCAAACCCGAACACCGCCTCCCTTGGATTCTGATGTCGTGACTCCACTGCCACCGCCCATGGCTATGGAAATGACGGCCGACGGAGCAGTCAAGCTACCGCGCCGAAAGCAACCGCGCTGCCAGCCGCAGCAGCCAGAGGCGGCTTCCCGCGGCAGTTGCGGGCCCAACGGCCCGGGCACATGCGCCCAGTGTCAAGCCGACCCCAAATCGGGCCTCTTTTGCAGACTAATGGCTGCCAACTTTAACCGTGAGCAAGGTGCCAGCTCAGATGGCTGCTGCGGTGGGAAGGGAGCCGGTGGTGGCTGTTGCAAGGCCAAGCCGAGCCAAGAGAAGATCACATTACCAAGCCTGCCTAGTCTCGGGCTGAGCTGTGCTGAGGCATATCAGACGCTGTCCAGTCATCGCAACTTTGAGCAGGCTGCCGACGAGATTGGATCCTGGCTGCCGAAGCTCAAGGCCCATCCCACAAGCGACCCCAGGACCGTGCAGGCGGGCAGAATACCTATAGAAGTCGAAGCCGCGAGCATCATGAGCGTGCTGAAGGAATTTGACATTCGGTTTGGGAGGGAATGTTAGGACGGTAAGCCCCCGCGGATTGGGCTCGGTGCAAGTGTTGGCGGCCCATCGCTTATCACAAACGGAGTCGCAGATATGTAGATGGACGAGCCGCGCGACTCTGCGCACTATTATATCACATGTGCGTTTTTGACGAGATGCAGCAACCTCTTTTGTTTCTTTGGTTGCTGTCGCATGCAGCACATGCATGGTAGGAATCAAAATGATGAATAAAAGGGAACCAAAAAAAAAAAAAAAAAAAAAAAAACCCCCTTTGATTTTGCCATGTCGGTCTATTTCCCACCATTCTACGGGAGTACTTTGAAGAATTTCGAACGCGTTCGGGCTAGTTAGCAGTCTACATTATCATCAACGCCCGACGAAGCATCATTATTCATTTCTTGTAACCGATTCCGTGCCTTGATGACACAAAAACAAAACAAAACAAAATAAAATAAACAAATAAACAAATAAACAAACAACCAAACAAACAAACCCAACTACTACTGCATAGTCTCAACGCCCAAACCGTCCAAACCGTCCAATCGCCGACCTACCTCGTGGACGCTACTATCCTCACCCCCCATCACCGAAAAAAAAAAAAAAAAAAAAAAAAAACTCTCCTTCATTGCCACCATCGTCCCACCCCCATATCCATACTTAGTATTGGCCCAATTCTTGCCCTCCCTCCACCTCTTCACCGATCCCAACAAGGCGACCACACGCATTCTGCTTAATTTACGCAACCATGCGCCTGCCCGGGAGCGGCGACGTGGAGTAAGATGCATGGCTGGCTAAAATGGGTCTCTGACGAGTAACAACCCAGCCTCGCCTGACGCGAGGATTATCGTGACTCGGCAGCTACACGTGAGCCCCGTCATTTCTAAATCGGTCAAGGCTCTCCCTCCCTCTCTCTCTCTCTCTCTTTATTTCTTTTTTCTTTTTTTTTTTTTCGAGAAGCGAAGGAGGGGAAAGGGACGCATATGAGCAACGCCCCGTTTGTGGACATGATGACATGACGCTAGTTCACCAGCGAAGCAGTGAACGGTGCGTTGTTGTTGGCATTCAAATGGCTACTTGCGTGTGTGACTTGGATAGTCGTAGCGAGGACATGATGGCCCGTTAGGCTGATTTGATATAGTAGTAGTAGTAGTAGTAGTAGTAGTAGTAGTAGATCTGAATGCAACGGGCCGAGCGAATGGAACCTATTTGATGCGTTGTGTTGCCGTAGGCCGCCCGGTCTTTTCTTGTTTAAAACATCCCCCCCCCCCCCCCCCTTTCTCCCGGGGCTACAACTGCAGTCCAGCCATGCCATACCCTGACAGAGACATTTTTCTATGGGGACCACTGCCACATGTTTGATGAAGCCCGAGTCTCAGGACAACGACATGTCATCATCACCCGCCAGAGATACACCGGGCGTGCCTAGCTTGCTGGGGACTGACACGAGATTGTGCCCGGATGCGAGCGGACAGCCAGGCCCCGTTTTGAAGGAGTACCTGCTCCAGAACGCCCCAGAGTATGGGCGCCTGGAAGCGCTGCGGCAAAAGGTATTGCCTCTAGAATACCACTCCGGCATGCATCTGCGTTGATCCAAAGTTTTACTCATCGCAGTGTCCAGGGGTGGGCGAACAAGGCTGGAGACGTGTTTTTCGAAAAGCAGAGACAGCAAGCCGATCACGCAGATGGCAATACGGTCAGGTTCTTCTATCAGATGATGAAGGCCATTGCAACCGAAATGAATCAAGCCACAGGCGCACTCCGAGTTCAAAGAAAAGGAAGAGGTAGAGCACGAATTCTAGACTTTTGCACGGCTCCGGGTGGATTCCTCGAATCGGCCATGGAGATGAATTTTGGAGCGACGGCCATGGGGTTCAGCCTCCCACCCACCCAAGGGGGCCATGAGATCATCATGCCGCTAAGCTCGAGTGTGACGTTCAAATACGCGGATGTCACAATGTTTGCTGGAGACATGGGCTACACGGACATTCCTCGAGACAATCCGGATGCCGAGAATTTCGTGCTAGAGCGCCGCATTAGTCCTGACCAGCGCTTCGATCTCATCTTTTGCGATGGGCAGGTGTTGAGAACCCACGCCAGGGCTGCCTATCGGGAGCAGTGGGAAGCGCGGCGTCTGGCGGCCACACAGCTTGCCATTGGGCTCCAACACGTCTCGCCTGGCGGGACTATGGTGGTGCTGTTGCACAAGCTGGATGCCGTGCACACTGTGAGTCTGATCTACGCCTTTAGCAAGTTCTCTCGCATCAAGCTCTTCAAGCCCAGGCGGGCACACGCGAAGAGATCCTCGTTTTACATGATTGCGGCAAACATACAGAGCAATTCGCTGCATGCGAGGGAAGCCATGGAATCCTGGAGGCTGATGTGGAGGGTGATGACCTTTGCCTCTGACGAAGAACGCCAGAGGATATCGGAGAGTCACGTGGACGAACGGGTCCTGGTGGAGCAATTTGGGCCAGAACTTGTAAGGCTCGGGAGGGAAATATGGGAAATTCAGGCCAGAGCTCTCGAGAAGGCGCCGTTCATGCAAGCCGGGCAGAACGAGGGTCGAAAGACCAGCTGGAGGACCCCCCTCCCTGGCAATAAAGCTGCAGACGGCAAACTGGTATAGTACCTAAGGTACCTTAGTAGGTAAGGTATACGGTCTGAGTAAGGTACGTAGTGCTCTGTAGGTACCTGTTAGCGAGCTCCTGCTTGGGAGGGAACGAAAGAAAAGAAAAGAAAAGAAAAGAAAAAAAAATAAAACTTCTTTTCGCCGCCCTCGTGCATTACATTAGCAAACTTTGATTTTTGGCCAAAGCCACGTCCCAATTCAGGTTCGTCGAATACGCAGAGTCTCCTGTAACGGGGTTGGGACAGGCCGAGGCAGGTTAGGGCGCCTGCGGTGAGTTGTCAAATAGGCCCCCCGTCGTGCCATGGTCAGCGCACCGACCAGAGCGTCGGAAGCCTTAGCAGCCCGCTAGTTACACCGCTTGAGCTGCTGGGCAGATGAGCGATTGTGCGGTTGCAATTGGAGGAGAGCCGTCGGAAAGGAGGTCAAGAAGAGAGAAGAGGCGGATGTTCTGAACAGGTACAACAAAAGTTTTTTTGACGTTCGATGCATGGGGAGCCAAGGATCCGGGAAAGAAACGCCAAAGCTTTGGAGGTGCATGTGATCAATCATGTGACGCGGAGGCGGCCTTGTTCGAAGGCAACAGCACCCCGTAATTTAGCACCTACTATACCTTACCTATAGGTACTACCTACCAGTACCTAGGTAGTACTTGCTGTACTGTATGTACGGAACACCTACCGTAGGTACCTATACGTAGACGGTAGTAGTACGTAAGGGATGGTAAAGGTACCTTGGGTACTACCTAAGGTACTACCTATAGCAGGTCTCGGTACTCCTACGTATATCATATATGCAACCGAGCCATAGCATCTACGATGTGCTTCTAGTGCTGCTTATGATATTACGATACCTTTGGTATCACACTTGCCGCCAAAGGCGAAGGGTGAAGAAGAAGGAGAAGAAGAAGAAGAAGGAAGCTGTGGGGAAAAACCAGCGCTCGGTTCTCCGTTCTGTGCACATGTAAGAGCGAATGAGGCGAGGCCCGCCGAAAACCCACCACAACTACTCCGTACCCAATGCTCAATTCCCGCTTCGCCTTGCTGACCGGGCATTTAGGTAGTACGTACTTGTAGTAGGTAAGGCAAGGTTAAGAGTGTTATTCACGACACACCCACGGTTGTTCCATTATGTCAGGCGACGCGGCGCATGACGGAAAGGCGAAACCCAGCGAACTGTTTTTCTGATGGACCGCGCACGGCCCCGTCGCGGAAGCCATTGGCTGAGAGGCGTTGGCCCGGTCGTTGTCGTGATCGGGGCGCTCCGGGGGGGTGAGGAGGAGGAGGAGGAGGAGGAGGAGGAGAAGAAGAGGAAGAAGAAGAAGAAGAGACAGGGGACGCGATGTCATGGAACGAGTGGCGGGAGGAGACCGCAAGCAACCCAAGAACAAGGGCCGCCCTGTGCTTTGGTGCTACTGCGACTGCTGGTGGTTGCTGGTGCTGGGAGATGCTGGGAGGGAACGTTGGGACGGATGGTGGTGTCGCGCGCGGCGCCTGATTGGGCCCTTGTGCGTGAGCTGGCACCCTTCTTCTGCTGCCGCATGGCGTGGACGACGCAGATTGGGCGAGGGCTGGGGCCATTTCGTGGTGGACATGGATTGGCCGGTGGATGCGATTGCGTCCGGACGGGGTCGACCAGATGCCAATGCAATGCACAATGCATTGCCAACTCATCTGCCTCTGGGAGCTCCGACCACTTGCAACGGGGAGGCGACCAGACGCCCGCGCGGGCTCAGACGCACGAAGCGGGCACCACGCTCGTTTTGGGTCGTCTCGGGAGCCCTTTGGGTCTTGACTCTTGAGTCACTCGCGCGCGCACACACACACAGCTCTGGCTCTCCCACGCGTACCCGTCGACCGGCGTGCCATGGGCAGGGCATGTATGTATGCGCGTCTGTGCAGCGCGGGAAAAGCGTGTGGCCCGGGAGGGAGGTCTCTCTCTCTCTCTCTCTCTCTCTCTCTCACCCTCTCTGTCTCTCGCTCTCTCACTCTCTCTCACTCCCCTCTGCAGACGGCCGGCCATTGTGCGGCGAGCAGAAGGGTTGCCCCCGGTCGGTTGGTTCTCTTTGGAGCTGTCATTGTGTTGCTGTGTATTCGCCCGCGGCGTGTGCCCACGGCGTGTGCCCACATCCAGCGTGAGCATGTCATGGCAGCCGTATTACTACCACTATCACTACTGCTACTACCACGACGTACTACGACACAGTAGCACGGAGTAGCAGGACTACTGCCTAGTATGTGCCATATGTGCCAAGTAAGCCGGAGAGGGGTGCCAGAGTAGCAGGTACTATATCATGGCTCCGGGCTGTTTGTGTAATTCGTATCTCGAAGCCACCGCCACCACCCTCTCTTCCCTCTTTGCTCTCTGCCAAAAAAAAAAAAAAAAAATACCAGCCATATCTCACCCTGCTTACACAACGCTGCCGAGCTACATGCTGGCGGCTGCTCGTGCCCTTGTGTAGCGCCAGCCATCGAATCCTCGCCAGCCCCAAAAGCGATCGTGTCATTCATTGCCACTGTCCCAGGTCAACCGAGTTGCCTCCTCCCTCTCGCACGCCTTTGTGCGATTCCGGACATTGCCCGCATCGCGGCAGCTCACCTTCGTCTCCTCCTCGTCATCCCAAGGGCAGCTCCGGGGCGCCTCCCAATTCCTGCTCGCCCGCCGCTCCATTCCATTCACCGTTACTCTTGTTACCGCAAAGGAAAAGATGGCCACGTCCAGCCCGGCTCAGCCCGACGTTTAGAAATAGCCACTTGTACATCTGGGATATACGAGCGCCTGCGCCCCAGCCGGCATCAAGCGCACATTTTTTTTTTTTTACCTGCCCTAGTAACTTGCCGGGGGCGGACAACTGTTCAACACCACCCCAACACAGCAGCAAAAAGGAAGATACAATTTTGTTATTTTTTTTTTTTTAAAAAAAAGAAAGAAAAAAGAAAAAAGAAAAAAAGAAAATCCAAGGAAAAAAACAACTCCGCCTCGAGCCGCCCGAACCTTTCGAGATCCAGCGACCGGGGCCCTATAAACTCGACCCTAGCAGCCCCCATTGCCGTGCTATCGGTGGGGCCCTTGCCCGGGAACAGCGCTAAGCATCAGGCCTGTTCTGCTGCTACCCCACGCTGGCTCCAGCGCGCTGTGCCGGATTGTGCCTTACAGCTGCCTCTTGCTTGCTTCTGCGCTCGACCTTGTCCAGCCTTCTTCTGTCCTCTGCTCTGCATCTCGCAGCCGGGCTTCGGCTCTCAGCAACAAGAGCAATATTATTACCAGCTCGTCAAGCTGCTGCGTCTCATCGTCTCTCATCTCTCTCCCTCTCCTATTATTTTTGCATCTCAAAGGCGCTGGCTCTGCGCCAGAGTCCTCTCATTACGAAGCCTCCGCACTCCGAGCCCCTCCAACAAAAATAAGAAGGAAAAGGGAAAAAAAAAAAAAAAAAAAAAAAAAAAAAAAAAAAAACTGCCACCGAGCTCTCCCTCTCTCTGTGCCTATTAACCAGCCCACCACCCTCTCTCTCTCCTCTCCCTCTCCTCTCCCTCTCCCTCTCCCTCCCTCTCCTCCTCCTCATCCTCATCCTCCACAACTGCTTTCACGTCTTTTCTCGCCGCCTTCTCTCTCCGACGAGCTCAGAGGTGATCTCCAGACTCCTTGACAAAAAAAAACCCTTCATATCGGTTCCCTTCATCGCCCTAAAAACGTTTTGAAGTAGCTGCTGTGGTGAACGCTCGCCCGTCTCGGTAGCCGCCGGTCGAGCCATCCTCCCACGGCCCTGCCAAACACCCCCATTCCAACGTTCTCCTGGGAACAAGAATGGTCCCCATGCAACGCTCTCTCTCATCACCAGACTGCATTCAATCCTCCCCACGTACGTTGCCGCCGCCTTCTTGCCCAGTCTTTCTCCCGGAAAATTTGACATTGCACTCGTGTACTGATGGTTCATGCCACTGGTCCAGCCGTGTCACCCACGGTTACGCACGAATCGAGATCTTCTACTCCGTCACCGGACAAGCAGAACAACAATAACAACAATAATAACAACAACATCATCAACAACATCAACAACAACAACAGCGGCGGTGGCGGTGGCGGCGGCGGCAGCGGCAGCGTGGATGCGCAGAGGCCTAAACGATACCAATCGCGAAGTCCTAGCCCGACTCCGACTCGCTCCTCGGACGTCCCCCAGACTTTGGCCTTGCGCCTGAGCGATGAAGTCCCCCGTCGCGGACGTCATCCCCGCCACCAGTCGCCCATGGCCTCTCGAAAGGCCATTGTGGCGCAGCCCAACATGCCAAACTCGAGCGGCGCAAGGCACGGCTCCAACTACCGTCCCCTGACCCCGACGAGCTCATCGAACGAGACGCTGCCGGGCTCCAAGTTCACCAAGAAGCCCCTGCTGCAGGATGTGTCCATGTACACCAATACGCACCTGGTGCGGGATAGTGACAACACCACCCTCGAGGAGCTCGCCCACGTCGTGCGCCTCTCCAAGTACCAGGAGCGCAAGCGCGCCAACACTCGGATCCGCCTGCAGAGAAGCCTCATCTCCACCGCGTTGAGCGCTCGGCTGACGCGCTGCGGCGAGATGGCCCACCGCTACCTTGTCGAGAGCTTCCGGAAAGACGACAAGGACAACTTTGCGGCCCTGTACAGTGCCATCCACGACGTTCGCAAGAGCTGCGACGAGCTCAGGCGGTATGCCCTCTTGGAGCCCGAGCTGGAGGCCCTGTCATCCTCTGCCGCCCTGGGTTCGTCTGATAGCCTGGATACCCCCACTAGCTCGACAGTCGGCGTCGTCGATCCGCTCAAGTCCATCACTCCGTTTCTGCATGACATCTCCGCCTCCGCCAGAGAGACCTTCATCGAGTTTCTGACGCAGATCCGGACGAACCCGGATTATCTGGCCACCCGCATATGTGCCCTCACCAGCCCTGAGCTCAACGTCTTCCTGAACTTCCACAAAGGCTTGGAGCCGGTCGAGTCGGTTCTCCCGTTCCCCGCGCGCAACCCCAACCGGCCTCACGCAAGCGCGTCCGGCCGCAGCACCTCCAATACCGACATCGAGAGGCTCCTCTCCTTCCAGAGACACGATCCCCTGTCCATCTTGATCCATGCCTGCTTCGCCAACTCGGCCGGCCCCGATAGCTCCGAGGACCAGCGGCGCACCGACATCTGGGCGACGGTCCTGGCCAGGCTGATAGCCGAGCCCAAGTCCGCCGGCGAGCATTTCCTCATCTGCGTGCTGAACATCTGGACGGCGATGCGCGACTGGTCCGGGAAATCCAACATGGAGTGGTACCTGATGAAGATCCTCGAAGACGGCGCCTTTCTGCTGGACCGCGCCGAGGATCAGCATGGCACCCGGTTCAACCTCTCGGACTGGAACCAGTCGGACGAAATCGCGGCAAAGGACTTTTACGAGCGCGCCGTCAACGGCCTGTTTGAGCTGGTTGACGACGAGGACGCCACCGGCATCCCAGAGGGCCTCCTAGAACTCGGAAATGCGATCCTGAGCAAGCTCGAGAACAAGTTTGTCGAGAACACGTCCAAGTGGCTCGTCTGGAGATGCCTCTTCTTCGTCTTCCTGCTCGGGGTCATCATCCACCCCGAATACTATGGCATGCTGGCCGAGTATCACATCACGCCTTATGCCAGGGAGAAGATCCTGAAGAAAGTTGCCATGAAGGCCCATGAATACGTTTCGAGCATGTGGAGCGGAAAACCTTCGGCCACCTGCGTCCCTGAGAACATCCCGCCCAAGATCAAAGGCCACGTGGAGAACATCCTCGCCAGGTTCCAGGGGACCCGGTCCAAGGTTCCTGCTGCCAAGCTCCTGCCGGCGAGGTCCATCACCTCGCTGAGGGAGACCGTCGAGGTCCGCCCCTACCTGGTCATCAGCCCCGCCGATTTGGCCACGTTGGTGAATGCTCTCTTCCCGGAGAAGCGACCGCACTCCGCACGTTCCGGCCCGGCCTCGATTTCCGGGCTGTCGGCCATCTCCCAGCCCATCTCCGTGGCCAATCATCACAAGAATAGCTTCGACACGGCCTCCATCATCAGCACCAGCGCCTCGTCCATCCTGAGCGACGCTACCACGTCTCGTGATTTCATCTATGACCTCAACACCGCGACCCCGCGGTACTCCCCCCCCGCCGAAGACCCCGAGGAGCAAAGGCGGCTGAGCAAGTACGAGGACGACGGCTATCGCCTCAGGCTCGCCATCCACGAGATGCAGCAAAACCTCGGCGCAGATGTCGTTCGTGGATCCAGCCACCCGTGCGCCGAGAGGTGGGTAGTTCTCTTCATCTCCCCCGACGGGAAGAGCCTGTCCACGCAGATGACGTACGATCCGGACGACGAGCTCGAGGACGAGGAAAACTCGTCCAGCACCGATACCGACGAGGATGAGACGCCGCAACGTCCCGAGCTGGACAAGGACTACCACCAACTGCGCAACTCTGTTCTCAAGCTGGTGGAAGATTATGAGATTCCTCGCAGCCTGGAGCCCGAGCGCGGGCGGGCACAGCTCAGCAACCGCGCTTCGGGCCTGAGGAAGTACACGTCGAGAAACAGAATCATCCAGCCGGAGAAGACGGTCGCCAGCCGAAACCCTTACCGAAGGCAGATGGGCGTGGACGGCACGATTTCCACCACCGACCTGACGCCAAAGAAGCCCGAGGAGTCCGAGCCCGTCCTGATCACGATGCTGAAGGCGGCTTCGTCCCAGTCGAAGGCTCAGGCGGACTTCGTCTCCGCGCACATGTACTGGAAGACGTTGAACCAGCTGACGGCGCTGGCGTCGAGCTCTCTCCGGCAGGACGGGTTCGCAGCTCTGATCAACATCCTGGCCAGAGGACCGCGCGACGCCATTCGCCGCTCCGCGTCCGCCATTGAAGAATACGACGCATGGCTCGTTTGGCTGAAGCAAAGCCAGGAGCGCCACGAGGGCTTGATCGACGCCATGATGAAGCGAGTCAACGCCATCCGCGACAAGATGTGGTACGTTACCGATGTTCGCAATTCCAAGGAATATGCGCACAGCCGTGACATTTGTCAGGCTCTCAAGACCATGGGTATGCCGCGTCGTTGGAGCTCGTTTCAGCGCTCAAGGGCTCACAACAACCGCGGTCCTAGTTCCTCCTACCTATACCGCACCGAATCGCAGATTATGGACCTCCTGGCCGCTTCGGAAGAGCAGGGCGGGCCGAACAAGCTTAGCGACGATCAGGCAGAGATGACCTCCATGTGGCTGCACCAATACGGAATCGAAAACTTCTGTCAGGGGGAGGAGAGGATCCACCGATTCTGCTGCGAGGTGGACCGATGCATCTCCAAGCTTGTGGGGGAAACCATTCGAGAGGCGCCCGTCTTGTGGTCGAGCGAGCTGTACAAGCGGGACAAGCTGGTGTACGACCGCAGCAAAGCCAGAGACCGCGACCACTCATGGGCCGGCGATGACTCGACCAGCATCATCAGCGAGCAGGACAGGCGCCACACGTCATCCTCATCCGGGCGCTCCAGCTCATTTGCTCGCGATCTGAGGTCCATGACAAACAACAACACTAGTCTTCACTCCCTGGATTCTTCGAGGCATAGCCACTCAAGGACCGGCGGGATGCTGGCCGACATTCCCGACGGACAGGAGTACTTCGACAAGGCTTCTCCCGTAGACTCCGCGGGAACTTTCTGGTCTCCATTTCAGCCGGCCATGTCTACAAGCTCGGCTCCGTCGCGATACTCGCCCACCACTAGCCTCACCAACGTGTCCACGACTTTCTCGGCTCCTCATCACCATACGATCCCGTCCATCACGACCGTCTCTACCGGCCGGCCAAGCACGGCAGCCTCGTCAAACGACACCATCCAGCAGCATCGCAACGACGACGAAAAGACTCGCTTCCTGAACGAGCTCAAGCAAACCCTCATCAGCTTGTTGCTGTCCGACCTGGGCAACCAGGTTCTGGCACGAGGCTCGGAGACGGACGGCTGGTTCCACAAGCTCGGACAGCAGTGCATCGACAGGAAAGATGCGCTGGAGAGACGAGCCCGCCGCAAGCCTGACAAGAAGTCCATGTCAAAACCAGGGGCAGGAGTAGCCAGGCCAAGGGTGATTGAGAAGAAGCGGAGCTTCGGAAATCTAAGGAACGCGGGCGACAACGCGCCGGACAGAGCGTCGGAGCCCTCCGAGGCCAGCCCCGTTGCCTCTCCAGAATCTCCCATGGCCACAATCGACCCCCCACCGGCCCCCAAGGAAACCTCGAACGAGTTTCCTTTCAAGAAGGCCTACCAGCGCCTCCTGAACATGTTTTGCGTTCATCCCAACCCGTACGCGAAACTAAACGCCCTGAACGAGCTGGAGCAGCTGATCATCGCATCGATGATGTCGAGCGGCCCCAAGAGGGCACGGTGGAACAGATCCGACGCAGGCTCCAGCATCGTGGAAGACCATGGATCAAACACCCGTCCCACCCCGCTGGAGGGGATGATTGACAACGTCAAGGAGCGTCGGCTGCAGGCCATCCAGTCCGGCCTTCCGTCGGCTGGGTTTTCTTCTTTCCCATCCCGGCAGTCCAACTCCGAGACGCGATCCATCGTGTCCGGCGGCGCTTCCAACTCGGACCTCATCACCAAGGAGCTTTACACCCTCTTCCGAGACGCGTCCATTCGACCAAAGTCTCTTTTCCGCGATTTGCAGTTCATCGCCGCCTTCGTCCCCGCCTCGGTTCTCGACAAGCCGGAGAAGGGGAAAGCCTTTTGGAACGCGGGACTCGCAGCCCTCAAGCTCAAGTCGGAGGTGTGCCGAACCATGGTGGAGATGGCAGACGAGGTGGTTGCGGCCCATGCGACTGCTCGCCAGTCATTGAACGATAGCGCTGCTCCCCTCGACGCGCCTCAATCAGCCACCGGCACCCCCCCGCCCCCATCCACTACGTATGGACTCAACGACGTTGGTAAGATGTGGACCATTACCGCCAAAGAAGGATACCCCACGGCACAGCGCGAGCTGGCCTTGTTCTACCTATCTCACCCCGAACACGTTGAAAGGACAACGCTGCCCCTGTCCAAACCGAGGGAAGTGTTTAAGCAAACGGTGATCGAGAAGTATGGCCGCACTAGGGGAAGCCTCGGCGGCTCCGGTGCAGGCGGTCTTGGCAGTGTAGTTGTTTCCTCGAGAGGCCTAGGAACCGGGAACGGCAGCTCTGGAGATGGGCAGCTCTCCGGCGGGAGCGAAGGTGATGTCAGAACCGATCCAGGTCTGATGTGCGTCGCTGTCCACTGGATGGAAGCGGCAGAGCAGGGTGGCGATGAGCTTGCCTCGAGCTTCCTGCGACAAAACGAGTTCAAGGGACTTGGGTGATTTCTACAGCATCCCGTATACGGCGTCCAAGTGGAACGAGCACCTACTTGACTATCACGATGACGATGATTGCTATTGTTTTTTGTTTTTTTGTCTTGTTTTGTTTTACCAGGCATTTGCGCTCATGCTTAGGCGGACACAACATGCATCCTCGACCGGGCATGCTCTTACCAATTCCCTTTGTGCCCTCTCTCATCAATCTCAGCCTTGACTGCATCATGAACGCACGCCCACGGAGCCGGCAAACGCGGCAATGAATTCACGAACCGGTATGATGGCATTATAATGATTTCAAGTCTTTTTCTCACCAAGAAAGATGAATTTTTTTTTTTTTTGGATTTGAATTTGGATTTAGATTTGGATTTGGATTTGCACCCGAGTCATCTCATGAACCAAACATTTAAAAAAAAAGAAAATCGGATTTTTTTTCTTCTTTCTTTCCTTTTCTTTTCTCGGCCGGTATAGAACAAACATGAGGGAAACAGCGGGCTAGCGGGCTGGCTCTCCTGATTTTATGATACCATCTGTAACGGACGAAAATGGTGTTGGAATCAAATTTATCATTATCATTATCATTATTATTATAACTTATTTATTTTTGACATTTTGCTTTCAGCTATTTAGATAGACGGACAACCCACGTTCCTTTTTTTCTTCTTCTACTTTCGCTTTTTTTTTTTTTTTTTTTTTTTTTTTTTTTTTTTTGGAAAACATCTGAGCCGTGGCCGGGGGGATATACCATGAGTTGAAAAGAAAAAAAAAAACTTTGTTGTTGATGGCATTTGTTTATATGGCATTAGCTATGTTTTTTTTTTTTTTTTTTTAGAGAGAGAGAGAGAGAGAGAGAGAAAAGACAAAGAAATAAATAAAATGAGATGGGGCAGAAAAAATGGCAAAAAAGTCCTTGATTTATTCACACAAATACTATATATATCCTTTCTGTACTCTAGCCAGGGTTCTATATGGCGATGCGATGCTTCCAAAGGCATCAATTCATTTTTGGCAGTGCGGACGACTCGGTGAAAATGAGATTGGGGTGCTGGATAACGGTTCCCCTAAATAAGTGCCATGTTATAGTATATCAGCGCTATATTATAGTAGTCATAGGCGCTATAGTATAGCAAGTGAGTGCTGTGTTATAGTGAATGAGTGCCATGTTACAGCGATCGGCGCTATGTTACAGCAAGTACCTTATCAAGCATCATAGTACAGAGTAGCCAAGTACAGATGCATGTATAAAAATAAACTTGAAGTTGAAAAAATAAAAATAAAAATCACATTTTATTCATGATGAAAAATATATTTCTTTTCCTTCAACATTTTATTTCTTTGTATAGAAAAAATTGAATATTTAGTTTTACACTGTTGGATAGTAAAGTTATGGTGCTGGATAGAAAATCCCTTTATTTAAGGCTAGTGCTTATGTAAATGTTGTGCGATTTGATAATCTATTTTGTGCGAATAGCAACACAACTTTTTTTTTTTTTTTCTGGTCAACTCTCCACCACATCACACAAGGGGGAGACTAAACGGGCCTCAAAAGCGCACGTAGAATGCGCTTCGAAATAATAATATTGATGGGGGTGTTGCGATTCAAAACTCGTGTGCCCAATGACTACGCGTCAATCTTCTTCATCGTCCGAATCCGGCTCATCAGCCACAACCAGCGCACCGCCATAGTTTTGTTGGCTGACTTGTACTAAGAAACGGTCAGCAGAGGGGTCAAAGACAAAAAGAAGATCAAGGCGATCCCATCACGGGGCTTTTCTGCAGCTCAAAAACATGGCTCACCTTCCCTGGGCCACTGCTTCTTGGGAACGTGCAGTCGAGGTATCATTTCGTAGCGCACAAAATGTTTCCAATCTGGGCCCGTATACTCCAAGGAATTGGTTGTAGGTTCGTCCTCGTTAGTCCTGTCCACCACCTCGGTGCCAGCATTGCTGCCGTCGCCGCCGCCGCCCTTGCCGAGGTTGGTTTTGAAGTTTACCTCCTGCTCGACCCGGTGTTTGAACGGAGGATTAAACATTTGTCGCAGCATGCCCAGTTTAATATGTCGTAGATTGAGATTGGGTATAGTCAACAGCTTCTTCAAGAACTGATCGAAAAATGAAAACCTTTTTTCGATTAGCTGGTCGTCATGGACCCCCTGTTCAGACATTAACTGGATCCTCCATAATTCGAAATGCTGAAGTGTAGCGGCAAGTTTCGTAATGAAGCCCACGAGTTCGCTGACGGCAAGGGACATCATGCCCAGGCTGATACTTTCCAGATGATCCAGCCTTACTGGGGAGGGAAGATACGTGTACCTCGAGAATATTGAATCACGCTGCGGCTGACTGCTTGCTGCGCCATTGCCTGATGGTGGTGGTGGTGACGGCGACGATCCGGCCGCTGTCCGGGGTTCCGCTGCTGGCTTCGGCGTCCATGTTTTGTACCAACCAAACAGAAGTAGGAGGCTGGTGCAAGTGCCGCTGCTGACATCTCTGCGCTTCCCGTTGATGCGGAGGTCCTTCAAAGCTTCGCAGTGACGGAGGAACTTGGCCATGTTATGATGGTGGTATGCGTGTGCAGCCGAGCCGAGAGAAACCCAGGAAACGTCAATGCAGATATGTAGCCTTTGAAGAGCTCGCAAGAGAGGGAGAAGAGCGGGCTCAGAGTCCGGGTGAATATGAAAAGAAGAGTCGAAGAGCAGGTTGCCCTGCCTCTCCATTACTTCAATGGCGCTTGGTCTGGCATTGGCCATTCCTAGCCCATGGATAACGGCCTTGAATACGCGGCCGGCGTAATCACACTCGTGGTGGCTACTCCAGTTTGGCATATGCATGGGCTTAGGGCGAACTCTGGTTTCCTCAAACATGGTCTGGGTGCCGTAGCTGTGCCAGTGCGCCTGAGGGCCATCTCGGGACCTTTTGCTCGAATTGAAGTCGCGAACGACAACCGCCTCTAGATTTGGCAAGCGGGAGAAGGCCTCGGAGAGGTATTTGGGAACCAGTCCCAGCGTCCAGAGAGTCGCCTGCTCGGCCACGCGCTGCTGGTACAAGCGATGCGCGTGCGGCGGCATATTCGACCAGCCCGTGGAGGCCGAGTCAAGCTGGTCAAGGCCAATGTGTACCTGGCGCAGGTACCCGGCCATACGGCTCTTGGAGATGTCTATGAGGGCTTTGAGGCTGAACTCGGAGACCATGAACTGCTTGCGCGTGAAGAATTCGGTGGCGAATCTGAAGCTGAGAGCCTCTTCGGCAAATTTACACGTCAGGCGAAGATTGCAGAATTCAATCGTGTTGAGATACCAGGTGATTCTGTCCAGGATCTCCGGCGGCACCTGGAGAAGAAGCGGCCGAGCCTGGGAGGCGGCCATGTCGCCCGACGCATCTGCAGCCTGCTGAGACATTGAAGGCCCGCCGTCTGCTGGCCGCGCCGCCGCTGGCAGAAACGAAGACGAATGGACACGCAGAAGAAGAAAGAAGAGAGAGAGAGAGAGCCAGAGAGAGAGAGCCAGAGAGAGAGCCAGAGAGAGAGAGTCGAGAGCGCAGAAGTAAAACAAACGGCAAAAATAATAAGTTAATAGTGCTGCTAGTGTGGCGGTAAGTGTGGCGGTAAGTGTGGCGGTAAGTCGCCGTGAAGAAGAGAGGGAAAAGGAAAAAAGGGAAAAGAGGAAAAGAGGAAAAGAAGTGAAACTGTGGCTTGTGAGGCTCAGAGGCAAGAAAACTCAAGAGGCAGATTTGACTTTGGGCCACAAGGAAAGAGGCTTGAACGCCTAAGCGCAGGTGCCTCGGGATGGCTGGGCTGGGAGGAAGTTGGAAAGAAAGGGCAAGAGCTCAAAAGGAACCCTCTGGATTGTGATTTCTTTTTATATAGAGCAGAGACGCCTGTGCTCTGCCTGCTCTTGCTGCCACGGCCACCCACAGCTTTCTTTTTCTGCTCGGCAGGTGCCTTCGTCGTGCCGGTGGGGAGCGGTTGCTGCCTGTGCCCCCGAACTCTAGTCCCCACCACTGGGCCGAAGTTCATTGGCTAGCTGCGTTCACTTGAGCCCATTGGAGCTCGATTGCTCTTGCTTGTTCTTGCTCTTGCTCTTGCTTGGCTCTTGCTTGCTCTTTGCTTCTGCGACTGTCAGCCATGTCTCAGCTGAAGTGGGGCGGGTCGGTTGGAGCGCAACTTGCCTAACAGGGGCTGAAATTAAACATTTGGGGCGCTAATGATGGCGTTGCTCCTGCCCGCACCACGTATTTTGCATGCAGAATGACTGCAGATGCTTCGTGTTCCCAAGAGAGAGAGGATAAAAGAGAGAGAGAATAAGGAAAAGGAAAAAGAAGAAGTAGATGCAAAAAGAAGAAGAAGAAGAAGAAGAAGAAGAAAAAGAAGAAAAAGAAGAAGAAGAAGAAGAAAAAGAAGAAAAGGAAGAAGAAAAAGAAAAAACAGATGGCAAAAAAAAAATTCGGTGGTACGGGAGGAGCAATTACATTGGGTTTGTAAGTAGCGCTACAAACGGCCATGGCGGGATGGCGATGAACCGCCGTGGCTGGTTGGGGAGAGAGCCTTTTGGGGCAATTGTACAGAGTACTTGGCAGAGACATGTAGGCGGCTGATGAATCATTGAAACTTCAAAAGAATCAGTAACAACAAAAAAAAGAGAGAGAAAAAGAAGAAAAAAATAGAAAAAAAAATTAGAAAAAAAAATTAGAAAAAAAATAGAAAAAAAATAGAAAAAAAAAGAGAGAGAGAGAACAGAGAGAGAGATAAAGAGAGAGGCTGCGATTCTTTGGGTACATGCATGGTATATTTCCCGCCTTCCATCAAGCTGCTAATGCATGCCCGACGCGAAGCGTTCAACAAGCAGCGCCAAAGAGAGAGTACCCAAGCGACTCGGCCAATGTTTTGCCTAGAAGTTCCAGCTTTCTCCCTGTTAATGGTTGATACGCTGTTGCTCGAGGAACCCAGCAAACGGAAACATCATGACCTTAGTAGTAGTATTACCTGTAAGTACTTAGTAGGTACTAACTTTCAAGGTACTACTACCTAGGTAGGTACTAGGTATAGGTAGCCTCCTAGTAGTAGTACGTACTACCTTAGTATATCTTGGTTGTTTTTTTGCGTGGGTACGTGCGCCTCTCCCCCAACAACGAGGCTTCCCACGATGGCGCTCTGATCAAGCCGCATATAGGCGTGTGTATGTATGTACCTTGGGTGACATGTTGACGACTGTTACGGCATCAAAATTCGTGTGCGATGTTGGACGCAGAAGGCAGTCTCTATGAGGTACATATGTACCTAGTATGTATGCTCCATCACGAGGACTCTAGTCCATTTGTACAGATGAGCTCCCAGAGACAAACGCCGGCTCATGGATGATGTCGTGTAGAGGATAGGTAGGCGCTCCAATCTACGTTTTAAGTAGTATATATACGCATAAACCTTCCTTCCCACCACGAACAAAGCTTGAAACAGCCCCTTTTCGACATGAAAATCCCGGCATCGGTAACTCAGGCAGTCATCATGAAGCTCTCAGCAATCGCCTCCCTCTCCATCTTTGCTCTCCTCGGCCTCGCGCTGGCTGTATTCGCACTGCCTCCAGAGCCGCAGGGCGTGGAGGGTCAGGTGGAGGCAGCCGCGGAAGGCTGGCCTCCGGAAGAGCCTCCTCCGGTAAACGACATTGTCTTCTTGTGGTGCCTCGATTACAACATGCCGTTCACTTGTTTTTCTAAGAGGTTGAAACACGGCTGGTGCTGTACGTTGGAACGTGTCCGGCTTTTGCCTTTGTTTGGCAGAGAAAGGGAAAGAGGGAGAGAAAGAAAGAAAGAAAAAAAGAAAGAAAGAGAGAGAGAGAGAGAGAGAGAGAGAGAGAGAGAGAGAGAGAGATGGCTGACGTTCTGCTCGTAGATAATCTCCCGCTCTTGGGCGTTGCCGTTGGAGAACAGATTGGGGGTGTCGGGGCCTTTGGAGGGCAATGCATGATGTTCAAGTAAGTCGGACGTCCCCAATCACCACGGCTTTCAAGAGACCTTGGCTAATCTCGTCTTCGGCTTCCTCCTCCTCCTCCTCCTCCTCCTTCTCCTCCTCCTCCTCCCCCCCCCCCCTTTTTTTTCCCAGCTCCCTCGACTGCAATGGCCACCACACGGCCATGTTTACCGGCGACCACGTTTGGATGAAGGATCTGTGCCCAAAGAGCAAGGTCAAATGGCACCGCAGCGCGCGTTCGGTGCGCTGTTGTGCCGGAACACCAATGTCGCAGTGGTGCAATGCCGGGGCGAAGAAGCCGGAATTGTGTTCCAGATGAGCGAAAGGTGGTCATCAATCATCATTGGTCCACGTCTGCTGGGCTGCGTTGCCGGTTTCTCGACGGTTGAAGGGCCCTCCGACCTCAACACGCAAATCACAGATGGAATATATAACACATACTCTGCGCTATATATTGATGCAGTCTTTAATGAGAACCGATGCATGCGCTCTCTCTCTCTCTCTCCTCCTCCTCTTTATATTAGACCTATACAGTGTACATGATGCAGTGCAGAATACCATCGAGACTGTAATCTATTAGTCAGCATTTTGGGCAGCCAAGTAAGGTACCTACATTGATTATGATATAATAAGGTACCTTATGCTTTCTCTCCCACTCTCTCTCTCTCTTTCTGCTCCGTAATAACGAGTTCATCAAGCCCTGAGCTTCCATGTGCTGCTGCTGCTCGGCGGAGACGTCCAGCTTCGGGCGCCAGACCCAACGCAACGATATGCCTTCATCTCCAGCCGAAACCAATTGGCCAATTGGCTGTTGACCCTCCCCCCCCCGAGCGAGCAAAAATGTTCCGATACAGTCAAATGCCTGGGGCCGCAACATCATCCGTCGCGACGGGTTGGTTTTCCCCATAAATCCAGGCAGCAAGGCCACTGGGAACCCGGCACGTGACGCCGCGTCCCTCTCGCGCAGCAGCCACGGGCGCGCTGGTGCCTGGAAAGCCCAGCAAAAAAAAACCCCCAAAAAAATGCCCCGGAGCCACAATCGCGGCGCCCAGTCAGCCCCCGACCACAGTGGGACAGCGGTGCAGCTCTAGCGGGCTCGCTCCACTAAAGGCCAGGCAGCTTTGGGGGCACAGCTTTGGGGGCACTTGCGCATCGTTCCGGCCTGGGCTGCAAACCAAACTATTAAAGCGGCCCAGCATGGCCTTGTTTACCGGCCTCAGCCCCCAGCATCAAGCCGGCCTCAACCTCAGCTTCCTTTCTTTGCTCGGTGCTGCCATTGAAGAGTTCAATTGACCGGACCTGCGCTGCATTGAATCAAGCCGTGCGGGCGTCATCACCTGGAGAGTCCTCCTCTTGCCCGGCGTCCTGTCGATCCTCGCGCTTAAAAGAAAGACGCCCCCCCCCCCCCCCCTTTTCTTTCCCTCCGTCCGCCATCGCCATCGCCATCGCCATCATGGCCCGAAGGAAGGTTGCGCCCGCCGCCCCCGCCGCTCCCGCCGTGCCGCCGCCTCTGGACGGGTGTGTCCTCTCCATCAGCGGCAAGTTTGACAGCTCCAACCACACGCACGCCTCGCTGGAGAAGCTCGTGAGGTCTCTGGGTGGCAGCGTCACCAAGAGCGTCACCAAGGCCACAACCCACGTGGTCTGCACGGAGGATGATTACAACGGCAAGTCGGCAAAGGTGGCTGCCGGCACGGCCAAGGATTTGCCCTTGGTCAGCCCGGAATGGGTCTTTGAGTGCGAGAAGCGGAACAAGGCAATCGATCCCCAGACTCATGTCTGGGGCAGCGTCAAGCCTAGCGCCCCGGAGACCAACAGTAAGAAGAGGAAGAGGTCCACCGCGGCCTCGGAGAGCGATAGAGACGAGGAGCCAGAATCCAAAAGGTCCAAGATGGACGGCGCCAAGGCAAAGGCCAAAGGCAAAGGCTCCAGCGCGGCCAGCCGTAAGGCAAAGGCCGCCGAGCCAGAGCCCAAGGAGGAGAAGCAGGTAGCTGAGGGCCAGTTCATCAAGAAGAAGGACGTCGCGATTCCGGTTGATGAGCACTGCACACTTCTCCACAACCAGGTGCACATCGACCCCGACACCGGATTGATATACGATGCCTCCCTCAACCAGACGAACGCATCGCACAACAACAACAAGTTTTACCGCATCCAGGTGAGTTTGGCTTGGCTCGCGCCCATGTTAGCCGGCATGACCAAGACACTGACCACGAGGACCCCCCCAGGTCTTATTCGACTGCAAAACGAAGCAATACAAGACGTGGACTCGGTGGGGCCGCGTAGGAGAAGTTGGCCAAAGTGCTCTTCTTGGCAACGGCACTGTGGAGGATGCAATCAAGAACTTTGAGAAGAAGTTTAGAGACAAGTCCGGCTTGCCGTGGGACAAAAGGGAGGACAACCCGAAGCCGGGAAAGTATGCCTTTGTCGAGCGCAGCTACAACCCGGACTCGGACGACGAAGACGAGGCCGACGGCGAGGCCGTGAAGAAGGAAGACGAGCAGGAAGAGGTCAAGATCGCGGACTGCACCCTCCAAGCGGAGGTCCGGTCCCTCGTGGAGCTCATTTTCAACCAGGATTTTTTCCAGGCCACTATGACTGCCCTGAATTATGACGCGAACAAGCTCCCGCTCGGGAAATTGAGCAAGGCCACCATCACTCGCGGCTTCCAGCAGCTCAAGGATCTCGCCGCCCTGATGGACGACCCCAGCCTCGCGGCCAGCAGATGGAACACGACCCTGGGCAGCGCCACGGAGATGTTGTCCAACCTGTACTACTCCATCATTCCGCACGATTTTGGCCGCAATCGCCCGCCCGTCATCCGAGACAACGTCATGCTTAAGAAGGAAATCGAGCTGCTGGAGAGCTTGTCTGACATGAAGGATGCGGCGGAGATTATGAAGATTGATCGCAAGTCGACCGACAACACCCATCCCCTCGACAAACAGTTCAGGAGCCTGGGCCTTGAGGAAATGACCGTGCTGGACCACAACGGCAGTGAATTCCGGCATCTGTCGGATTACCTGCACGGCTCCAGGGGAGAAACCCACGGCCACAGCTACACGGTGCAGGATATTTTCCGAATCGAACGCCAAGGCGAGAGCACGCGGTTCGACGACTACGCCGAGAAGAGCAAGATTGGCGCCAACCGCCGCCTCCTCTGGCACGGCTCACGCGCCACCAACTTTGGCGGCATCCTCAGCCAGGGTCTGCGGATCGCGCCCCCGGAGGCGCCCGTCTCCGGGTACATGTTCGGCAAGGGCATCTACTTGGCCGATATGTCATCCAAGTCGGCCAACTACTGCTGCTCGTACATTTCCGGTGGCCAGGCGCTGCTGCTTCTCTGCGAGGCCAAGCTGGGCGACCCCATGCAGCAGTTGACCAATGCGAAATACGACGCCGGCAGCACCGCCAAGAAGGGAGGCATGGAGAGCACATGGGGCATGGGCTTGACGGCACCGCCAAAGTGGATGGACGCTGGAGCGGTGCATGAGAGCCTCGAGGGCATTCAAATGGTGAGTTTTTCTCTTCATCTATTCCATGCCGACATACGGACAAGCCGCTGATGTGTTCCGTAGCCCGACGTGTCTGAAAAACCTTGTGCTACCAATGTGGACGGCGCTTCTCTCATGTACAACGAGTTCATCTGCTACGATGTCGCGCAGGTAAAACTGCGATACCTCTTACGTGTTCAGATGTAAATCGAGGGCCGACTTTTTCAGGTAATATTGCAAATCATTTGCATGTCCTTTTTTTGAAAATATTTTGGAGTTTTGGAGAGCGGCATCTTTGTAAAATAGCTTTCTAAAGACTTTTTAAGCGTTCTTTATGACTAGATGAATAAATCGATTCTTTTACGAATCCGTCCGTCCGCCGAATTTATGCCCTCGTTATTTGCTGGCTTCGTGTAAGTTCGCTGCAATAAGACAACTCATACCATAAGTCGACTCTCACTTACTAGAAGACAGTCAAGATGGCACGAGAAACTTGAGATTTACGGTGCAATTTCTCCGGCTAATTGCTGAAAAAAAAAACCCCTTCTTTTAGATGCCGGCCTGTATTGTATGTTCAGAGACCATCTCAGCCTTTGAGAGGACATTACACGGGTCACCAATAACGGTCCAAACATGTCGAGTCTGTTTGGCAAATGTCCAATCACTTAATTTCATTTATTTATTTAGATCATCGTCACGTATATATACACACATCCTATGTACACCATAAAGTCATCTACGGCCTATTACAAAGAGGCCGAGTCAATTTTTCCCTGCCCTTTGGCGTCAGAGAGGCCAAACCACCGCCTCCGTTGAGACAGCTAAAAGTGTGTTGGGCCACGGTCGGAGAAGAAAAGCAAAAAAAAGAAGAAAAAAAACCTCCCCGCGGTCCAGTCGTGGGAGTTTTATGATGCGACGAAGCGGAAGCCCGCAGCGGACGCCTCGGTGGCTCCATTGTTGACGAGAGATCCATCGCCGGCGAGGGTAATCCATTGGCCGTTGCTGCCGGCCTTGATGGTGTACACGTCACTGGCGGCACCAAACTTGGGGCGGATGGTGAAGATCTCCCAGGAAGAAGCCGTGGCGCGGGCGGCCTGAAGGCTCGAGGTGCCGGACTGGTCGGCCGTGACGAACTGGTTGTTGCTGGTGAGCTTGAGGTTGCCGGCGTTGGGGGTGTAGGAGCTGACGAAGACGCCAGCGTTCGCCTGAGAGCCAGAGGCGACGAGGTTGGACGTCGCGCCGGAGGCAACGACCCATTGGCCGGTGGTGGCGGACTGGATCTTGAAGTTGCCGTAGGGGTTCTGGGGGAAGTTGGAGCCGCAGATGGGCTGGCCGCTGGGGTTGGGGCGGGTGCCGATGAAGAAGAGCTCGTTGGAGAAGGTGTTTCCGGAGCCTGTGTTTGTTTTTTGTGGTTTGTCAGTCAGTCAGTCTGCTGCTGCCTCTTGCTGCTTGGGTCTCTTTTCCGCAGGCTCTTGCGCGCGAACTTACCCCAGGTGGTGAGGTTGGCACTCCAGGCGGCGGCGGCCTGAGGGTTGGCGTTGGAGTAGGCGGCAATCAAAACGCATCGCCTAAGAGAGGTTGCCGAGGCGTTAGCACCTAAATATTTGTCTCTCTGAGAGAGAGAGAGAGAGAGATGAGGTAAACATACCAGTCATCGGCAATGCTGGGGTCGAGAATCTCGTTCTGGGCATAAGACCAGACGTTGTTAACCCATTGGGTATCGTACAGAGCCTCGTTGATGGGCGTGACGGGGAGCATCTGAATGGCTGCAATCTCGCTCTTCTCGGCGCCCCAGAAAAGCCAAGCACCAGACTGCCAGTCCTCGACGTTGCCCATGGTGACCAAGGCTCGCACGGCCGGTTCGGGGTAAGGGTTGTTGGGGTCGGTCTGGCTCTGCTGGGGGTAGAGGTGCCAGTAGACCTGGGCGCCCTGCTGCTCGGTGGCGACGAGGAGCTTGGCGTAGTTGATGTAGTCCTGGGAGAGGGCGACGGAGGCCCAGAGGAGAGCGCCGTAGTAGCCGTTGACGGCTTCGCCGGTCGATTCCTGGTCACGGCTTCCGGCTCCGTTGGCGACGCCAGAGGCCCAAGAGTGGCCTGCGAACCAGTCACGGCATCGGGTGATGGGGAAATAGGGGTCGTTGGGAGACGGGTTGATGATGTCTCTATTCCGCAGCAGAATGATTGTTAGCAAAAGAAGAAGAAAAAGGGAGGGGGGGGGGGTAATTGAATGGAAAGAGAAAAGGAGAAGAAAAAGGAGACATGCCGTGCAAACCAGTTGATAAAGTCCTTGTGCTGAGCGAGCCACGCGGCGTCGTACTTGGCAATGACAGCAGCAACGGTGAGGAAGTATCCGTAGTGGAAGTGGTGGTCGTTGTAATAACCGTTGCCAAAGTCGATGCCCGAGTTTGACGCGCCAGCCTTGTTGACGACGCCGCCCCAAGAGGTCTCGTACGCGGGGAAAGCTCCGGTGGTAGGGGCGAACCAGTTGTTGAAGGAGGCCTTGAGGTAGTCGGTGACGTTTGGGATGAGATCGGTGCGTCCGACAGCCTCGCTGTGGTGATGACAAACAAGATTAGTTTTTCTTTTCTTTTCTTTTTCTTTTCTTTTTTTCTCTCTCTCTCTTTCTCGTTCGAGAGCGCAAAAGGGGGGGGGGGGGGGGTGGAGAGAGTTTGTAGAGGGAGAGAGAGAAAGGAACAAGGACCGGCAAAATCTTACGCAATGAGGGCGAGGCGGGCCTGGGCAGCGAGAGTGCCGCCCCAGTAGTAGAACTCGTTGGGAATGGGTGCGTTGGCCGGGTTCAGCAGACCAATCTCGTACTGGAGACCCTGGATGACGGCCGAGTTGCAGGAAGAATCAAGCGCACGGGGAGGGTTCCAGCTGATGCTGCTCAGCTGATACAGCAGCTTCCACTGGTTTCCGAGGATCGGGTACATCCAGCCCTGTTTTTTTTTTTGTTTTGTCGTCAGCATTCTTTCTCGACTTCATCAAAACAAGGGGCTTCTTTCTTCCTTCTTCTTCTTCTTCTCCTCCTCCTCCTCCTCCTTCTTATGCCAATCGTGCCGCCACTAACCTTGGTGGTGAGATACGCCAGGGCTGAAGTCGGGGGGGAGTTGGGGCTCTGCAGCGACAAGCGGTGGTGCGGCCAGGTCAGCATCAGAAGCTGGCTGCCGTCCCCGACGGTGTTGTAGTTGAAGATGAGCGTGCCGGTGGTGGTGGTGAAGCTGTAGTCCAGGCCGACTCCCGTCGGGTACACGGTGTAGTGCTGGTCCAGGAGAGTCTTGTGGCTGGCCTGCGTGAGCCGGACGAGCCGGAGGACGCCGTTGAAGACGCCGCTGGCGACGATTGTGCCCTGGTTGGCATTGGTGGCCGTGGCCGTCAGGGTGATTTGAGAGAGCGCGTAGATGACATATGTCGTGCCCGTGGAGTCGACGACGGTGAAGGAGGTGCCGGTGGCGGTTACTGCAAGAGTTCCTCCGTTGTTAGCCCACCAAAAGTGTCCTCGATCATGGCTAAAAGGCCGCCCTATCGGCCTCGTTTTGGGATCCTCTCACCGCTCTGGCCGTTGGCAAGGTTCTGTCCGTTGAAAGACGTGATGCCGCCGTTTCGAGAGGTCAGCAGCGGCGTCGCGGCGGCGTACTGGAGGGTGATGTAAGGAGATCCCGGGATCAGGGGCGACGTCAGCGAGGAGCCTCCTTGGAAGTACTGGACCGTCACCGAGTGCGTGTCGAAGGCCGTCGCCTTGTGGTTCGCAAAGGCGCCCGAGTGCTCTACGAAGCCGGCGCGCCAGTCGTTCTGCGTCGGCTGCTTGATGGACGTGCCGTCGAACTGTCGGTTGTTGCTGACGCCAAAGTTGATGCCGAGGCCGTCGAGCTGGGACTCGTACGGGAAGGGTCCCGAAGCAACGCCATCTCCCGCGCCCGCCGCATACGAAGCCCACCAGGAGTTGGTTGGGAACTGGGAAAAGGATCAAGGGTCAGCTGCTACTTTCGCGCCGGCGCAAACCGCCACAGAGCAAAGGGCGGCCCGGCGGGCTTCCGTACCGGAGGATTCAGCCCTGCGAAGAAGGACGCCAGGGGAGCTCCGTCGGAGCCCGTCTGGACGGAACCGCCAGAGATGCCGACAGGGTTGCTGGTGGCGATGGGGCCGAAGAGGCCGCGTCCGGCGAGGACGCTGAGCTTTTCGCCGCTCGGAAGAGCCGCGACGCCAACCGCAGCCGCGACGGCGAGGTTGAGAAGAGAGCCCAGCATCTTTTTTTTTTTTTTCCTTTTTCCGGCGAAGGGGGAGGAGACAGAGCTCGACCGAAGAGATGCTAGGGAAGACCACTTGCGCTTGGCCACACCTCTTGGATTTTCGCCAAAGGGAGACGAGGGCGGACAGGCTCCTTATAGCCGTCTGCACAAAACGAAGCATTGCGTCACTCGACGAGATCACGGCCTCGACAACGTTGAACGAACTGGCTCTCCCCCTTGCCTGGGGCGGAATCTCGCTCCGATCTAGGTCCAACCCCGGCGGTAATTGGGACTGCGTTGCTGCCCTCTCTCGGCGGTATTTGCCATCGTGAGTGTGACCGGGTCTGGCCATCCGAGCTGGGAGGGCTTATACTATACGACTCTAGCAAATCAAACACCCCCCTCCCCCCCTTTGTTTTGATTTTTTTTTCTTTGATCTTTTTTTTTTTTTTTATTTATTTGCCTTAGCACTCACTCCGCAGTCAAAACGTGCTCAGGGCAGGGCAAAGGCATGGGGCTTGTTTGAGTAAGCCGGGTGACCGAATGCCTTTTTGCCATATCCACTTGGCCGATGATTCCGATCAATCTCATGTTTTTTTTTTTTTTTGGTTTGGTTTTGGTTTTGGTTTTGGGTTTGGTTTTCCTGACTGGGGGATGTGGCAAGGTCCAAGGCATTTAGGATCGGACCGAACGTGAAAAGACGTCAAAGCCGTCGAGTAATTCGCAATCCTTTGCACAAAGGAGGAGCGTCAAGTTGATGGAGGTGGTTTTTGGTTTTTTTTTTTTTTTTTATGGGAGGTGAAGCTGGCATGATATTCGTTGTCAACTCTACTGCGGTTTAGTCTATCTATCTCTCTGTCTCTCTCTCTCTCTCTTTCTTTGTTTCTTTCTTTTTTCCCCCAAGATTCCTTCTTCAATCCATCACATGAAATCTCGGCGAAGCTACCGATGCGAGCTTCCTAATCCTTGCTAAGCAGATCGACCTTCATGGTCACACGACGGGGTGGCACGATATGGCGTCTGAAATAAATGGAGCAAAAAAAAAATAAAGAAACAAAAGAAACAAAGCAAAGCAAACTTGATGCCAGGCACACGCAGCTCCTGTTCTGCCCTCCTCGGGTGCTTGTTTGAAATTACCCATTTGTCCAAGCCACGACATTATCCAATTGCCTAATTAGGAAACCCCCCGCGTTTGGGATGGTGGGCCTGGCGTTCTGGAAAAAGACAGGGCTCGATCTATTCTGCCCTAAGGCTCAATCAAATGTGTTGTAACCATCCGGCAGAAGTCAAATCATCCATCTATCTTGACTGTTGGGGAACGTTTCACATCCCGCCCGGCGAGACATTCTATGATACGCGGAATTGGCGCTGTGTTGGCTTGTACATGCTATATACAAAGTTTCCTGCCCTCCCCCCTTGTGTCCTTGAGAGAAGTGAGCAAAGGAGCCCACAGGCCACCGGTATACGAAGTCCAAGGAGGAATTACCATGGCTCGGCGGTTGTAGTCTAACGAGAGGACAGGCCATTGTGAAACGAGCCGTGTTCGGCTGTTTTCCTTCTTCCCCACAATCGGCCGCTCTTCAAGGACCTTGTCAGTGCGGAGAGAGAGAAGAGGGGGGGGGGAGGAGGAGGAGGAGGAGAGTGAGAGACGGTAACTCGCGCGTTCATTTCGGCTCCGCATCTCCCCGCATTCAGTCATACCCGAAAAGTCGGGTCTTGGGCATGACGGCAAAAAATTGCGGGAGATGGGATGGGAGAGAGAGAGAGAGAGAGAGACAAGTGTGTTTCGGGGCATTAGATTTTGGCAGTTTTGGTCTTCTTCCAAGAGCCATTGCTACATGGGAGATGTAGAGGCACAGAGTAGCTCTTGGTCGAAATGAATACAACCTTATGTCAGAGCGCCTCCCCTTGTCATGTCACAGGTATGCTCAATTTGGTTTGAGTTTGAGGCTTACTGTGAGGCTTACTGAGCACAGGCAGCCTTGATGACCGGGGAGTCGCGGCATTTGAATTTTGACCCATTGTCCGCGCCCGTCTATTCAATAATAATAATAATAATAATAATAATAATAATAATAAAATTCTCCAGTAGCATCGGCCGAGTATTAATGCCGCGACGCTAACTCTTTTTTTGCATCCAGCTTGAAGCCGGGGGGGGGGTGGTTCGGATACCCGCCGGTAATACGTAGCCCGAGTCCGTACTACACACACATCATCTTGTGACGCCTTGCCTCCCCCACAGGCAAGGGGGACCACGACCTGCCAATAAGAACGGACATGGCCCAACTCTCATTTGACAGCCAAGGTCCCCCCAGACAGGAGGAAATCTACCTCCAACAAGCCTCGGGCAGGCTAGACTTGTCGTGGTTGTGTGGAAAAGGATTTGGCTAGCTCATAGGGTAGATCCGGAATACGGAAAGGCGGCAAGCATCGCACCAGCCAAGAGATTATTTATTACCTTGCGAGAGCTTTGCGAGAGCGCGCGGAGGCGACGACCTCGACCAGTCACACTGCTCTAAAAAAAAAAAAAAAAAACGACGGAAAATCTTGTCGGCTTGGAATAAAGAGCAAGTCTCCATGCTATTTAGCGGAAGGGTTGGGAGCTGATGCACGGGGCCCACCCCCCCCCCCCCCCCCCCCTGTTTATATATATTGAAAGGGCCGAATGGTTATGGGGAATAGACGCTCGCATACGGGCCTACTTGGATGTCAAATGGCGATGATGTACGGGGATTCGATGGACCGGGGATGCCTCTTGAAGTGTTTTGGAGGAGAGCATTTGGAGGGCTTATTATTAGCTATTCATCATCTATAGCCGTCAATGACGGTCATAGTCATACTAGACGTGGAGGGAGGGAGCTTGACGCCTTTCCGTGGCCCACGAAATTGAATGACAACACAAGAACAGCGATTGTGATTGGGGCATGTGCCTCGAGGTGAAGAAGATCCATGGGGCACGATGTCGGTTAACCCATTGATATAGCCAGAAGAGCCAGGCGGGGATGCTTCACGCTGTATCCCCGTGTTGTCTCCATTGCCGGTTCCTTTTTTTTTTCTCCCCCCTTTTTTTTTTACGTTTCTTTCTTTCTTTTCTTTTTGACTTTACAGAGTCACAGTCAATACGCATAATAATCTACGACTTGGCACATTGCAGCCAGCCACAGAGTTTTTTTTTTTATCGCACACAATGAGGTACCAGGTAGCACCAATCATACACACCCGTAGAATGGTTATCAAGTGCATGGACGCTGCGTACTTGTCGCCGTCTGGGGGATTCTCCCTTGGCTGGGCGGTGCTCCTCTGACTTGATGAAAATGCCAGTTGGAGATGCATAAGCCATTCCGTTGTTGTTGCTTTTGGTCTTCATGCCCTGTTGTCGCTCAGCATTTACCCTACAAATGTCCATATGCAAGGAGTAGATGCCGCAAAACATAGGCCCTTGTCTCCCATGACGCCTTTCTTCTCTGGTGATAAATAAATGTAATTCCAACCCCCCGCCCCTTCTTTGTTGTTGTTGTATGGCATCCAGCATAGTAAGTAGTTCGTGTTCTGCCACTCTTGTGAAAGGCCAGTTGTATAGCTTGGTTGGTGGAGGAGGGAGATGGAAGGACAAGGGAGGAGGAAGCCTTGGATGGCAACACGTAGTCGCACTCTACGATGGGATAGATGGGAGGGGGGAGTGGAATCTGAGAATAATGATGTCCTTGCCGAGTCGTATTTTATTTTATTTTTATGATATATATATATATATATATATATACATTTTTTTTAAAAAAAAAGCGGGAAATAAAATCACACCCACATAGGGTATGTCGATGGCTCAAAGCAACGCTCTAACCATTCAGGGCACTTGATAACCTGCGCATCGAGATGACAGATAATAAGATGCTTCGTGTATGCAAGGAACCATTCTCGGCAGCAGATATCAGCCTGCTTGGACATGTCGGTAGTAGTCAAGCCCAGGCCACGGCTCGTGTTGATACAGGTCTAACTGCAAACAATGTTAGTGTCGAGGAGCAAGATCCAAAGAAGCTCGCTTGTTCTTTGGCCGTGGCTGTGATTTTGGGACGCGCAATTTGCTGGTCGAGGTTTGGCACCATGACCATTGATGTGAAGGCGTGTTGCCGGCGAAGACAAGGCTGTAAATAAATAAATAAATAAATAAATAAATAAACAAATAAATAAATAAATAGAATACAACGGATGTTATGCCGCCGCATCTAGGTTCAACTTGCCAGCAAGGCAGATCAACGTTGCATGAATCGCCGCCAGGATCTGACGGCCCAGGGGCCTACATTCCTCATTTGGGATCCATCTTGAACAATCAAGCTCTTTTGTCAAACTGTTCCTCTCACAACAACAACAACAGGAGCTATCCTCGATTCAATGGGAGAAAATGGGCCGACGCGAGACGACGACACGGCAAACACACGCCCGCCCTACGACGTCTCCCCCCCCCCCCCCCCTCTCACAGCGGAGCCGGTGCGGGGGAAATCGGGCTTTGGACTGGCGGAACGCATATACAGCCCGAGAAGTCGTAAAAATTGCTGCACCAGACACAAGACGGCTGCCGCCGAGTTTCTCCGGATTCGAAAGGGACGGGGCCGGACAGAGTGCGAATTTTGGCGTACCGGAGCTGGTTCGGGGGGAACTGGTGGGGCCGGGCCGGGGGGGGGGGGGGGGATTCATTGTTCGAGAAAAAGCCCAAAAATGCCGGAGAAGCCGGCCGGCGGAACACGGAGTGGCCGCTGTGTGAAGTGTAAAAAAAAATTGATGAGCAGTGGGAAAAAGGGGGGAAAAAAAAAGAAAAAAAAAATCTAGCAGCAATATGAATGTTTCTCTCTCTCTCTCTCTCTCTTTTTTTTTTTTCTTTCTTCTTTTTCCTTCTTTTTCCTAGGGCAGTTCGTTCATGGACGGGAGAGCAGAGAGACTTTTTTTTTTTTTTTTTTTTTTACTGTGTTGGTGCTCCGGGGCTGTGATGACGCGTCAAGCTTGCGGCCGTGTCTTTTGACGGCACACATATATATTTCTCTATAATTATAAATTATAAAGCAGTCAATTGAAATATATATATATATATATATATATATATACATTCATTTCTTTCTTAATCATTTACCACGAGGCTGCTGCTGCTCCGTCGGCCCTACGCCTCCATCGAATTCTCGGGCCATCGGCACCACCCTCTGCTCGGGCCGTCGGCACAAGGACAAAACTTGTCGCGTTTTGTCACTGGCAGGTACAGGTAACCTCTTGGTTGGTCGCGCGAGCTCTGGCCTTCAGCGGCTCCGTCGCTGGCATTGGGGAAGGGCAAAAAGGCCGGGACGAGGGGAGGGGTACTTGTGTGTACCCCCAAGGAACCCCCAGTGCCAAAAAGATTCCTCCGTCTAATACCGGCAAGTTTTGAAACAAAAACCACCAGACAGAAACCATGACAGTTCCAGTCTCTCTCTCTCTTCCTCTCTCTCTCTTCCTCTTTCTATCTTCCTCTTTCTCTTCCTCTCTCTTCCTCTCTCTCTCTCTCTCTCTCTCTCTCTCTTCTCTTCCTCTCTCTCTCTCTCTCTCTCTTCCTCTCTCTTCTCTCTCTCTGTTCCCTGTTCTCTCCCTCTCTCCTATCCCTCTCTCTCTCTGTCCTCCTCTCACTCCCTCTCTCAATTCATCCGAAAAAGAAAAACAAAATTAAAATAAAAATAAAATAAAATAAAATAACAAAAAAAAAATCATATAATCAATTCAAAATCAAATCTGCAGCTGTTCTTCTTTGACCTGCCTGTAATAACAAGATTATCCTCCCCGTCGTCCTTGTCCGTCTCTCTCCGGGGGGGGGACCTTTGGGAGTTCCCGCTCTTCGCCCGAGCCCTCCCCAGTTTTTTTTTTTTTTTTCCCGCTCTCGCGCCTCGAAGCTGAAGTCCTCCCCGTCTTCCTCCTTGTCACAACCCCTGGCGTCCGGATTCGCCGCCCTCGCAACTCTCCCGCAGCCTCGCCCTTCTCCGGAGCGTCGTCGTCGGTGGCAGCAGCAGCAATGGATCTCGACCCGCCGTCAAACTTCGATCGCCTCGCCGGGTCGTCGCTCCCGGAAGAGCAGCCGAGCGTCGCGCATCCCGTCGACGGGTTGCCGCTCGACCGCCGCCCCAAGAAGTCGTCGACCACCTGCGCCGTCTGCCGCTTCCGCAAGGTTCGCTGCAATGGCGCGCGCCCGAGCTGCGGCAACTGCCAGCGCCTGGGATTCCCGTGCTCCTACGACGAGGCCGACGTCGATGCGTGGTCGCTGTCGCTGCCGCGGCGGCGCGTCAAGCAGGCCTGCCTGGGCTGCCACGGCCGCAAGGCGCGGTGCTCCGGCCATCTCCCCTCGTGCGAGCGATGCCGGGTCCAAGGCATTGAGTGTGTCTACCGGCCCAACAAGCGAGCCAAGCCGTCGTCGGCCGGAGCCGGAGCCGGTGCTGGTGATGCCAAGAGCCCCAACAGCCCCGGCAGAGAGTCGGATCGAGACGGCGCCAGGGACGGCCGGAGCCATCGAGAGCACCGAGAGCACCGAGACCAGGACGACGGACGCAACGAAAGCCCGGCCCTGACCGACCCGGCCAGCACTGCCAGCCCCGGAGCGGATCACCAGGAAGGGTGCGTGTTTTTCTAGCATATGAGAAGGAGAATGGAGTCGAGAAAGGAGAGAGGAGAGTTGGAGAAGAGGGAGAAGAGAGAAACCCACATGAGCCATTGTTGCTGACGTCGTGCCGTGAATCGCAGTCCTCCTCTGGACGAAAGCTTCGACTCCATCGTCGGCCGCGCATTCGACCTCTTCTTCCGCTACGTCTACCACATGCCCATGTTCACCTTTCTGCATCGGGCCTCTCTGATGGAGCAGTATCACGCCGGCAGGGTCGAGAGGCCGCTCCTGCTGGCCATGGTCGGCATCACGTCGTGCCTGACGGACATGGGCCCCGGCATGCGCGCGTACGGGAGCCGCTGCATCGACGACGCCGAAGCCCTTGTGCTGGCCGACTACGGCCGCCCGTCCGTCGCCAAGGTCCAGGCGCTCGTCTTCATCATCAAGCACCACATCCTCTGCAACAAGTTCCCCAGCGCCTTCGTCCTCCACAGCTTCGCCTCGCGCTACGCCGCCGCCCTGCGCCTCAACCACGAGGCGCCGCACCTCCGCTTCCTGGCCCAGGAGTCCCGCCGGCGGCTCATGTGGGCCATGTACTGCATCGACACGAGCATCTGCGGCGGGTATCCCGACTTCGTCCTCTGGAGGGCCGACCAGATCCGCGTGGGCCTGCCGTGCAACGAGCGCAACTTCGAGTTCGACCTGCCCCAGCACACGGAGAAGCTGGTGCCGGACTCGCACCAGCCGCGGCCGCCGCTGGCCGAGGACGTCGGGACCCTGGCCCTCCACGCGCGCATCCTCCACATCCGCCAGAAGATTGTCGAGTTCACAAAGGCGGCTCAGCACGACCGCGGCATGGAGGCCGCCGAGCTGCAGGGCCGCATCCTCGCGCTGGACAAGGAGCTCGGCGACTTCGCCTCCAGCCTGCCGACCTCGTTCCAGTTCTCGGAAAGCTCCCTCCGCCTCCGCGCCTACTCCCCGCGGATATGCATCTTCGCCATGATCCACGTGTGGTGGCGACAGTGCCACTGCGACCTCTACCGCCTCGCCCTGGCCGACATGAGCGGCGGGCTGCCGCGGCCGATGCTCCAGGCGTTCGACCCGGGCTTCCTCGAGCACTGCCGCCGCCAGTGCGTGGACCACTCCCTGGCGCTGACTCACATCTTCTCGCTCATGCAAAGGCTCGGCGCGAAGCCCGTGGCCGACATCGACCTCGCCATGTGCGCCTACGAGTGCGCGCGCATGCTCATGCACCTCTTCCACTTTGGCTTCTTCAGCCGCTTCGGCGTCGCGGCGGACACGGTCATGGAGCAGGCGCGGCTGTGCCTGCAAACCATCAAGGACTGCTGCGTCGGGCCCGCGGTCGACTGCATCGTGGCAGACCTGGAGAGGCTGCTCGGCCAGGACGCGACGGCCGCGGCGGGCCGGGGCATCATCCCCTCGGGCAACGCGTCCCGGAATCTCCAGATTGCAGACGCGCCCGACGTTCTGGGCGCCTCTGCCGCCGCCGCCGCCGCGCAGCCCTTCAGCCCGCCCTCGAGCGCCGCCGCCGCCAACGACGCCGTCTCCCCCTTTACCCACCCCGTCATGACTGCTCCGTGGATGTCGGAAACGGGCTTTGCGTCGGGCATGGATCAACAGCCGACCCTGCCGCCAGAGGTGCGCGCCGGGCCCGGCAAGGGCGAAACCCCCGACCTGTCCGCTCCTCGATCAGAGTATTCGCAGTCGGATCTGAACAATGCCTACGAGGGCGCGCTCGCCGGGCTTGGGCTGGACGACGGATTCGACTACGCGATGGGGGTGGACATGAACATGTGGGCTACGAATGGGGGAAGCTGGATCGCGCAAGGGTTTGGCAACGCTTGGGTGTGATGTTTGATAAGAAGAAGAAGAAGACGATGATGAAGATGATGATAATCAAAGAAGAAGAAGAAGAAGAAGAAAGTTTTTCTGTCTGCATGGCACAATCAGAGCAGGGACTATGGATGCAGCACTAATGATGCAGCAGCATCAAAGCGAATGGATGGTTGGCGATTGGAAGCCAACGACGACCCCGATTGGCACAATGTTGTGCTTTCGGAACACACGAGACAAGAAGAAGAAAACGAATGCGAGATGGAAAATGTCCAGAGGAGAGACACGGCAAACCATTTTTGCTTGAGCTTGCTCGAATATCTAAATCATGATGATACTGACAAAGTCAAGGGACCTCCCATCTAAGACATTGTATACTAGTAATTATGTATATAGGAAAAAAAAAAAAAAAACCAGTGTAAAATGTTAATAATAAAGAAGTAAATAAAAATATAATAAAAAGATTAAGAAGTCTTTGTTATTTTCTAAATAATCATTTTTATTATCTTTATAGCCATTTTATCGAATCAAATATTAAAAATGTAAAAATTGTAGAGTTTTGGTGTAAATGGTGTCTTATTTAACTTGCTAGTACCTTGGGTAATCGTAGGCTATCTGGGAAACCTAATCGATTAGGCAGGCAAACTTTCTAATCTCTCTCTATCTATCTATATCTGTATATCTATCTATCTATCTATCTATCCATCTATGCATTGGAGGCTAAAGCCTAGGTAGCCTCGCATCCTGCCATCGACAACTTCAAATCTGCCTCGCCCTACCTAATTTATTTTTTTTTCCCACCCTCAGTCAGGCGTGGCAATGCCACCACCACCACCGCCGCCACCGCACCGCGATTGCTTCGCCCGTGGCTCATTGGGCGGCTGTCCGTCGTCGCAGAGCTCAATGGAGACTTTGTGCCACTCAGCTGCACAGCCGCACGAGATGCTGCCGGGCCCGAGCTGCTGCCCTCTCTGCTGGGGTGGGACAAAACAAAACATACATCCATCCATATCAGGGCCGACGAGCCTCTTTCTAGGCCGTTTCTTTCTTTTCTATCTCTCTCTCTCTCTCTTTTTTTTTTTTTTTAAAAAAGGGGGTTCCCAGTCTGTCCCCCTGCCATGATCTGGCTCGCGACTACGCCGCCGCCTGAATAAATGCGCTTGCTCGACGCAAAGACCCTGGCGCTCGTCGACATCACCGACGATGACGTGCCTCCGTACGCCATCCTATCGCACACCTGGGGCGACGAGGAGATTACGATCCAGCAGCTGCGGCGGCTCGGAGGGCCTTCGCAGCTCACGCCGTCGTCGTCGTCCCCCAAGGCGCTGGACAAGAAGAGAAGGGCCATCGCCCTGAAGAAGGGGTACATCAAGGTTGCGCGCGCCGCGAGGCTGGCTGCCAGCCGCGGCCTCGACTACATTTGGGTCGACACCTGCTGCATCGACAAGACCAGCAGCGCAGAGCTGTCCGAGGCCATCAACTCCATGTACCTCTGGTACGAGCGATCCGCCGAGTGCTATGCCTTCCTCTCCGACGTCGAGCCCGCGGTCGACGCCGATGCCGGCGCGTTCCGCCAAAGCCTCGGCCGCAGCCGGTGGTTCACAAGGGGTTGGACGCTCCAGGAGCTCGTTGCGCCGAGGCTCGTCCTCTTCTATGCCGAGGACTGGAGCTTGCTGGGGCGTAAGGACGCCCCGGCCGACTTCGCCAGGGCGATTAGCGAAATCACGAGCATCGACGAGCAGGTGCTGGATGGCAGGGTCGATCCCCTCCAGCTGAGCGTGTCCGCTCGGATGGCCTGGGCGTCTCACCGCAGCACGACCAGGCTCGAAGACACCGCGTACTGCTTGATGGGGCTGTTCCAGGTCAACATGCCGCTCTTGTACGGCGAAGGGCGGCGCGCCTTTACCCGGCTCCAGGAAGAGATCATCCGGCGCACCGACGACCAGTCGATCTTTGCCTGGAACTCGTTTGACGACCAAGACGAGGACCCGGACGCCCTCTTTGGCCTGCTCGCGCAGTCTCCGGCCCAGTTCAAGCGCGCCGGCGCTTTGCAGGTCCTGCCTCCTCTGCCCGTCTACGCAAGCGCGCCGTCCGGCATGACGAACCAAGGCCTCCGCGTCCAGCTCTATCTCCGCCCGCGCGCTTTCCAAGACGAGGGCGTCATGGAGGAGGACTACTTTGTCATCCTGGACTGCGTCGAGCGAGACCGAGACCTCTACCAGTGTCCCGCTCTCCACCTGCGCCGGCTTTCCGAGGACCAATACGCAAGGCTGCGGCCCACGTCGCAGCACTTCATGCCCCCCCCGGCCTCCCGGTTCGTGCCGGGCGAAGGCTATCGCTCCGTCTACGTGCGGCAGCAGCCCGTCTACTATCACCTGCCGCAGTTCAGGCTCTCGCCCCTGAACGTGGAGTCCGGCCTCGGCTCCTGCGACGGCGTCCAGTACCGGCTGGTCGACAAGTTCCCCGCGCAGAACTGGAACTCGGCCACCATGACGCTCAAGGTGCAGTACTCCCGCAAGCTGCAGGCCATGGGCGTCTTGAGGTTCCAGAGCATCGACAAGGCGGACGAAGAGGTGGACGTCGTCGTCGGGTTGCGGCGCCTGAACACGATGGAATGGGAGGGGTGGTGCTTCCAGCTGTCGTGCCGCGGCCTCTCCCTCGAAGACACGTTTCGGCAGGTCAACCGGCGCATCGAGGGAATCGCCGCCACGTCGGCGAGCGGCGAGCTCACCTCGAGGACGCTCCGCGACTCGCTCGGGGACGACTCGTCCTTGACGAGCAGCGCCACCGTCGAGGGGCTACAGCTGCAGGGACGCCTCTACATCTCCGTCCTGGTGACGCTGACGGCGGAAATCCTGACCGCCAAGGAGGTGTCCGAAGCGCCGAGCCGGCCCGTCAAGCTGTCCAGGTGCAACCAAATGCTGAGCTCCGCCTCCGCCAACTCGTCGGCGGCGCGGGCCATGACGGAGGCCTGTTGCTGGCCTTCCAGCCCGCCGTTTGGGCTCGACGCCTCGTCTCCCCCGACCTGGATGGTGCAGCCCGTGCGGTCGACGTCCCCGTCCGACGGGGGCGGCACCTTTGCGTTTATGAAACCCATCTACGACTTCATGGCGGCCCTTGGGCGGAAGCGATCCGGGAAGGGTTCGAGTCCGGGCTCCGCGCTGAGCGCCACGGAAGAGCTGGCCGAGGCCCTGTTTGCCTGCGACGTCCCCAAGGCCGAGCGGATCTTGGCTCGCAAGGCGCCGGGCATCAACTCGCCAACCGCCGACTCCTATGGGCTCGCGCCGCTGCACTGGGCCGTCGCCGGAGGCTCCCCCGACTGCGTCAAGCTGGTCCTCGAAAACGGAGCCAGCGCCACGGCCCTGACCAAGAGAGGCTTGTCGGCCATGCACGTCGCTGCGCTCTGCAACAACAAGGTCTGGCGCGCCCTGGCCGAGTTTGGCGCCCGGAAGGAACCCGCGCGGCTCGCAGGCCTGAGGACGAGGCACTTTTCCGACACGCCGCTGCACCTGGCCGCGGCGTCCAGCCCCGATACCGAGGCCGGCACCGTGTTTTTCAAGGAGCTGATGGACTGGAGCTGGGACCACACGGGGCTGACGCCGCGGAACTCCTTTGACGAGATCCCGCTCCATCGCGCCGCCGCCGGGAACAACGCGGGCGCAATCCGGGCCCTGGCCACTCGCAGCTACCATTGCTACCTCAACAACGGAGACCAGTACGGGCGGACCCCTCTCTGGCACGCCGCCGCCGCGGGCGCTGGCAATGCCATCGAGGCCCTGGCCAGCCTGGGAGGGTCCGTCGACCTGACGGACGACTTGGGGAGAAGCCCCCTGCACGCGGCGTGCAGAGGAGGACACCGCGAGGCCGTCGCCGCGCTGCTCCAAAGGGGCGCGAGGCCGGATACGGAGACCAACGCGCTGAGCCTGCTGCCCATGGACCTCGCCGCCATGTTCGGCTTCGCCGAGTGTCTGAGGCTCCTCCTCGACCCCGGGTGGCGGGTCCTCCTCGCCCAGGCAAACCTGGACAGGGCGCTGCAGATGGCGGCCTCGTTCGGGTCGTACGAGTGCGCCGAGCTCCTCTGCCGGCATGGCGCCAACCCGTACGTGGCCTTTGAGCACTACCTCAGGCCTCACGACGACGGCTATGCCCTCGTCGTGGAGAGGGAGGCCGACGCTCGCTCCGCCGCGTCGCTGGAGATGCACGCGCACATCGTCGACTTTTTCGACACCTCCGACGCGTGCAGGCATCAGCGAGAGCGCATGCGCCCTCCGAAACTGCCGCCCGGCGTGGAAGATCCGACGCCATCCTACCCTGACGCCCCGGTTGGAGCGCCGCCTCCGCCCCCGCGAGCAGCGGAACCGGCGCCGGCTCATCTGCCGGGTCACGGACAGCAGCAGCAGCACACGCCCTCGCACGGCGGCAACGCACCATATGGAGTGAACCCGCCTCCGTACGGCAACCATTCGAGTGCCCCCTTGCCCTACGCGCCCCGGCAACGCCAACGCAAGTACCAGACTCCCGGCCGACATCAGTCCGCCAATCTGCCTGCCCGCCCTAGCTCCGGTGCTTATTCCGCCCTGCCGCCTTCGCAGTCCGAACGGCTGCAGGAGATGGTGAGTCCGTACGAGCCGTACAAGTCCCGGGGGGCTCCGAGCCGGCAACGCCCGTCGACGTATGCGTAGCCGTCAGCCCCGGCAAGCGAGGGTTGCATTCGATTTTAACACAAGCAAGAGAGAGAATAGCACACAAGGCATGATTGATGGGTCTTGTTGCGCAATTCAGCCGTTGTATCTGAACGAAGCTCTCCATCTATAGATACATATATGTATATACATATATATACATCTTTTGCCCTGTCTCTAAATATAAGCATGTAGTACATATATATATATATATATATAATGATATATACCTAATTGCTCAGGCATCAGCCAGTACCCGAGTCTGCAAATCTATATGTGCCTAGCCGTACAACTTTTATGACCGAGAAGCTCCCCGAGGAGGTCCCATTCATTAATGGTTGATTAGGCTGTGATAATATGCCCATTGCCGTTTATATATATAAAAAAAAGCTTTTCCTCTCCATTTTCATGCAAAAAATTCCAGGCTGTGCTGCCAATGCTGCCAATGCTGCCAATGCTGCGATGATGCGATGATGCGATGATAACAGATGACTAGAGCAAAAAAAGCACCTTTTCCCTCCCCCTCTGCTCTTTCTTTTCTTTTCTTTTCTTCTCTTTTCTGTCTTTCTTTTCTCCTCTTTTTTTCTTTGGGTGATGAAAAAAGAATACCCAATCGATGTTAGTGAGTAAGCAAGCCATCGTGCTTCATGAATCCATCCTGCGCCATTCGTTGTGCTTTCGGAACGGAGCCAGCATCTCAACTGCAAAACCTCGAGATTAATCTCCAGCCTTTGTCGTCGTCTTCTTCCTCTTCCTATGTGGCAGATGCGATTACATTTTGCACCATGCGCTCTGCCTCATCACCGTGAAGCGGCAACCACAAACCATCCTGAGTGTTGCGTAGCCGCGCGGCTATGACGCCCTGATGGCATTTGGTCGATGAGGCCGCTTTTTGGCTTCATGACGTTGCCGAAATATACCCAGTCGTATTGGGATGACGGCGATGGGTCACGCGATTGCCTATAGCGGCCCGCGTCTTCGGAACGGCTGACAGGTAGCACCCCATATAGCGGAAACAACATCATCATGCTGCCAACAAGGTGCCATGAGACTGCTGTTTAGCAGAAGGGGGGGGGGGGTTTTTTAATAAAAAAAAAACCGGCACGCCCAATATTTGGCTGGTCCTCAAAATGCCACCAAACAGAGGAGCCTCGCATAGCACACGACAGCGGCTTGCCCTTGCTCTGATACAGGCACCAAACAGTTTTCTACACAGTGGGGGGGGGGCTTTTTTTCTTTTCTTTTTCTTTTTCTTTCTTTCTTTCTTCCTTTCTGTCTGGTGTATGTGTGTGTGTGTGTGTGTGTGTGTGTGTGTGTGTGTGTTGTGTATGTGTCTGTTTGTGTGTCTGCGCCTTGAGATTAATCAAAGATGGATGCAGCCTCCAGAATCTTCAAAAACGCAGAATTCTGAATCAGGTAGTCGTTCTGGTTTCCGGCTTCTGGGCTCCCTTCGGAGGGCTCCTCCCGAAGGCCGCAGCCTTGCATCTGGGCGATGATATGGGCGGCTGCGTCACAGGACATGGTCTGCGGGGCCTCAAAGTGGTCGCCGTCACCCGGCGAAGGCGCGTTCATGTGGCTCGAGTTTGGCGTCACCGGCCCCGTGCTGGGCGCCGTCGTGGAGTCGTCCGAAGTGATTGTGCCGTCAGAGTCGTGCCCGGAGGCGCTCTGCTGGATGCTGGCGCTGGCCAAGACGGCCAGCTTGTCGACGTGGGCGTGCTCCGGGAAGAGCGCCGCCACGGTGGAGGATCGCCCCAAGGCGGCAATGGACTCGGCGGTGGCAATCTTGGCGGCGTGCTGCTCGGCCTCGTTGGCGTCCTGGCCCTTGAAGGAGTGCAGGAAGGCCTCGACGGCCTCGACGGCGATGCCGTTGTGCGCGAGCAGCAGCCTCAGCCTCGAGTTCTCAATGGCCACGTCTCGAGCAGCCTGTTGCATCTCGAGCGTTGCCGAGACGCCTTTGCTCTCGAACTCTTGCAGCTTCCTTTGCATGCCCTCGACGTATTCTTTGCGACGTGCCCGAGACCGACGCTGGTTTTCTCTAATGCGAATGGCCGCAGCGCTTGATTTGGCCGAGCTGTCGGTTTCCTGCTAAAAAAAAAATACGATTGTTAATGACCTACTCGGAGTCGTGTGTTTGTGTTTGTGTTTGTGTGTGTATGTAATTTGTTTTTTTTTTCTATTCTTTTTCTTTTTCTTTTCCTTTTTTTTTTTCTTTTCTTTTTTTTTTTTGTCTTTTTTTTTGGTTTTGGTTTTGGTTTTGGTTTTGGTTTTCATTGTGGTGGTGGTTGTGGGTGAAAATCATGGTGACATGCCCACCCAAGATGATGAAATAAAAAAAAAAGAAGAAAGAAAAGAAAAAAAAAAACTTGTGTTATATATATATATATATATAAAGACTTACCTTTGCTCTAGGCATGATGCAAGTTTTTTCAATCTCGTGAAATCAATTGCAAGAATCAAAATGCGGAACAAGAGAAAAGGAAGGAGAGAGAGGGGGGGGGGGAGAAGAAAAAAAAAAAAAAGGTTAAAATAGAGACGAACGAAGAAAGAAGAAAGAAGAAAGAAGAGAAGGGGGGGAAAAAAAGAAAAGAAAAGAAAAAAGAAAAGAGGAACCAATCAGAGGATGTGAATTAGCGGCAGCGGCAAAAATTCATGAGAAAAAAAAAAGACGAGGAGGGAAAGAAGAAGAAGAAGAAGAAGAAGAAGAAAAGAAGAAGAAAAAAATTTGGCGGTTGAGCAGGAGGGAAAGGAAAAAAAAAAAAAAAAGAATTTTTGTCAGCGCCAGTCGCGTGCGCGCGCCTCTCTTTGCTCTTGCTCTGGCTGGCTCTTGCTCTGGCTGGCTCTTGCTCTGGCTGGCTCTTGCTTTGCACTTGCACTTGCACTTGCTCTTTAAAAAAAAATTTCCACACCTTGTTTTTCTATTTTTTTCGCTCTCTTTTTTTTTTTGTTTAAAAAAAAAGAAAATTTAAAAAAAAAATTTAAATTTTTTTTTAAAAAAAAATTAAAAAAAAAAAGAATAAAAAAAAAGGAATAAAAAACTTCACAAGTCGCCAAAGCGCCGCTCCACCTCTTCTTTTCTTGTTTGGCCCCAAATTACGGATCCCGCACTTGTCACCAAACAGGCAATAAAAACTTCTGCTCGTCATTTTTCCCATTGGAAGGGAGGCCAATCAAAGCCCGTGCACGGCCATCATCGTTTGGCCGCTTTTACTTTTACTCGTACTTGTGATTCGTGCACGGCAGATGCAGACGCTTCGATCCGGGGCTGTTCAGGCGAGCGGGTTTCATTCATCACCATTGCAAGTGGTCGGTACAGAGTATGAAAGTCTCTCTCTCTCCGTCTCTCTCCGTCTCTCTCTGTCTCTCTCTGTCTCCCCGTCTCCCCGTCCCTCTGTCTCTCTGTCTGTTTCACTTTCGTTCCTTCTCTAATAGTAGTAGTGCAGTGCTGTAGGCATTAGCCAACATTGTTTGTTTGATCCTCCCTTCGTCGTAGCCCGGCCCCGCAGCCTCCATGTGTCATGATAATAATGGGGAAGAAGAAGAAGAAAAAAAAAGAGGGTAGTGAAAAGAGAAGAAGAAGAGAACCAGAAATAAGGGGGAAAAAAATAAAATAAAAAACTTAAAAAAAAATTGAAAAAAAGAAAACCGCTCAAGTGGCCCTCTCGTAATTTAGCCTCACTTTTTTTTTTTTTTTTTTTACTTCCACCTCGCCAAAGTGCCGGGTTTGGAAAAGAAATTTTTTGGTTCAGAAAAGAAAAAAAAAAAAAAAAGAAAAAAAAAAAAAAAAGTCCACTAGCTTCGTCACCAAGCGCGCTTCACCGAAACAGCCTACTCCGTGTCCTTGTTGAAAATCTTTCCACCCCAGTTACCTGCTGCGCGTGCCACAGCTGCTGCACTCCTACGCCTTGGCTCTCATGGCACAGTTTGTAACGCCTCCATGCCTCTCGCAGGTGGTCGGGTCGGAGTGGGCCCCTCCTGACATCGGCCTCTTCGTCGTTTTCTGCCTCGTCTGTTGGCGGCGGCGGCGGCGGCGTCGGCGTCGGCATCGGCGCATCGCTCTGCTTCTCTCCAGACGCGATCCATTCGGCTTGCACGTTGCGTGCACCCTCGATGATTTCTCCCGCGAAAAGCTTTGCTACCGCTTTTACAGCCGTGGCCACCATCTGAGGAACCGATTGAGAGACGGTTGCATTGACAACCTAGATTTAGATACGATACCCCCCTCTTCCGTCAGCACCATCGACTGTGCCTCTCTCTCATCACGCCCCTCGCAAATTTTGCGAGTTTTGGTGAGAGGGAAAAGAGAGGTTTGGGGCACTCAGAGCTTACCCTCTTCACGACCGCGTCTGACAGCTTTGCCGCTCGCCAAAATTCGTACCGATCGTACTGCAGAGGGTCAAACGCCTCCACAAGCATGGCCCTCAGCCTGATTTCCTCTTGCTTCTGCTCCTGTGTCCGCGCGACCGCGTCTTCCAGCGCCATCTCGGCCTTGTCGTCGTCCTCGTCGTCCTCCAGCTCCTTGTCACCGCCTTGGCCGCTCGCCGCCGTGGGCGCCTTGCCTCCCACCAGGCTGGGCGTCTTTTCCGCAGAATCATCCCCCTTCCCACCCCTCGCTTTCCTGCTGCGCCTTCTCCTCGCAGCTCCGTTTGTCGTCGCGCTGACTACGCTCCCGCTGACATGCGAGGTGGCATCGACGGACGGTGATCTGGCATGCGGCGAGTCGGCCTCCGGTGGGAACGACGTTTGCCGCAGGGGATGTATCGGCGGTTGCGAGATGACTGAGCTCTTCCTGCGCTTCCCGGGCGGCATGTTCATATCCATCGTCGAGGCCCGCTTCTTGGCAGGAACCTGCATCGGGGAGGGATGGGGAGGCGACATGGCCGACGGCGACGTCGCGTACGGAGGGGAGGCCATCTTTTGCGGCGATTTCGTGTGTGTCTGGGCCCAGCCGCGCCTTCGCGGTTACTTCGTCTATGCCTCCTCTGATGGCGAGTCGAAGAGCTGCCGAGGGGATGCGCCCGAGTTGATATGATTAGCCCGTTCAAGAGAGGACCCAACATGGCTTGCGGCGAGGCGGCGCGTTTCAATGAATGGGGGTCTGCATGTCACGTGACAGGGAGCTCCGCTCCGCTCCTCCATGACGCAAAATGGTAACCACGCTAAGCTCTATCGGGACTAACCTCAAGCGCAGGTGTTCTGTTAAGTAAGGTACGTACCTATTATTGCTCCGTACGGTACGGAGCAACTGTAAATTATAATGTACGTACTGACTGACGGCTCTGCTCCTGCTCCATACAAAGTCCTCCTTATTAGTCAGAATTCAGAAATAAAAAACTATTTTGCAGCATCTCCCATTTGATTCCCCTTGAATAAGTTTGCTTCTCCCCGGTGAGCCGCAACTAAACTAAAACAACCATATCATAAACTCAGAAAATTAACATTGGAATTATTTGCTTGCACACACACGCGTACACTAGTATTTCTCCCCCTCTCAATGCAGTAGCTTTCGTCCTTCCCAGGAGGAAAAGCAATCCCCGGCCGTCTTGAATGCGCCTTATACCACCAAATGATTGGGAAAAAAATAGAAAACAGGGGAAAAGGGAGGGGATAAATAAGAAGAAGAAGAAGAAGAAGCATAAAGACACACTGCGTCCTGATATTACAAGCATACACACAAAGTCCATTCAGGTCGGTATCAGTTACCAGAACTCCAAATCCCTCCAAAAAAAATTTAGCAAAAACACCAAGTAATCAACCAAAAACAAAAGCAGAAAAAAAAAAGAGAGGGGGGGGGGGGGGGGACTCCAGGCCGGATTGCGGGCCCCTTTTCTTCGGGGAGGAGGAGTTTTTTTTTGGGGGGGGTTTTTTTTGGTTCTTTTTTCCTTTTGGTTTTCTTTCATTTCTCAAGGGCAAAATCAAAACTACTCCCCATCCAACATGGCATCCAGATCATTTCTTTCGTTTTCTAACAAGTCTGCTGTAACGGGTCCGTTGGCCATCGTGGTATCTTTCTTCTTTTGGTCTTCGTCTTCGTCTTGGTTCGTCATTTCCTTGAACATTTGTTCGACTTTGCCATCGTCGTGTTTCATGCTTTCGTCCACGTCGGTGGGGGTCATGGATCGCCTGCGGTCGCCGATGGATCTCTGTCTATTGTTCCAGACATCGGGCCCCCATATCCTCTCGGCTTGCTCTCTTCCCAGCTCGGTGCGAGCCAAAATCTCAAGAGCCTTACTCTTGCCTGCTTCTGTGTGTAGATTGATGCCATCATCCTGGCCACGTAAAAGCCGCTCTTCGAGCGACATGGTTGAGTCGTCAGCGGCCAGGTGTGGTCCACCTGCGCCCAAGAAACTAGGGTGTAAGTTAGTGCTCTCCGACTCTGCCGATCCCAACTTCAGGCGATCGCCATCCAAAGGCGAGTCGGATTTTTCCTCCGGGTGCCCGTGCGAGTTGGCCGAGATGCTTGGGGTTGCCGAATGAGACGCGCCAGAGAAATAAGCCTGCGGCCCATATGCCGAATTGTGCGGGTTGGGCACGCTGGGCATAGCCGTCGGCGCTTGAGCCGCCGCGGCTGCCGCCTCCGCATTCGCCGCTTTCCGTCGTAGGCTGTTCGCCTTGCCCTTTGCGTGCTCCGGGAGGTCGTCTGGGTTATCGACGCCGTATTCGGCTAGCATTTTTTGTAGCTTCGTTGGCCGAGGCTTGCGCGTGCTCAGTGAGACTTGCAGAATTGGCGGTGGCTCTGGCGCGACGGGGCACCACTTGTGAAGCTCTTGGCGGAAGAAGTTTGTCTCATACGACAGCAGAATTTCCGCCCCTTCCAGCTTTCGGAGGAAAAAGCGCTGGGTTCCGGCCTCGGCTTCCGTCGACAGAAGGGGGTTGCAATACTGGGCAATCTTGTCTCTAAAGTTTTGCGCATTGTCTATGATCTGCCGAAGAACCTCCTCTTCTTCCGGCTGGAAGGGCAAGCCTGGTATCTCGTCGGCAAGAGCAGTGAGGTCCTCTAGCTTGGGTCGAGACGCATCGCGAGGAATCTTCATTCTCCAGTCGCATATCGGGCAAGTATACTTGTCGTCCTCCTTGACCTTGCCACGGGCAATCTTGAGGCATTTGTAATGGTACCTAAATTTGCGCGTGTGTTAATTGAGCACTTCGCTCTCTTCCCCAAAACTGCGTCAAAAATTCGAGGAGCGCGTAATGTATCCATCCGGGAATCTTTTTTTTTTTTAAAAAAAAAAAAAAAAAAAAAAAAAAAAAAAAAAAAAAAACTCACCATTCGTGACATAGCTCGCACTCAATCATCATGCCAGCTTCAATCTTTCTGCAAATGCAGAATACCTGCCTCGACCGTGGATCGTCCCACCGATTGGCCCCTGCCTCTGGACTGGCTTCTCTCGACACAGGCTCTCCCGGAAGGTGTCTCGTGTCGTGGTCCGTATCGAAACAATCCGTGTTTCGCTCGAGGACATGCTCCAGATGGCTTTTGAGAATATGCAAAGGTGCGTTCGATTTCCCAAAGAGCTTCTTGCCCTTTCGCATCCAATCCTCGTGGCGTTTTCTCTCGTTCTCCAGGTCGAGGGTACCAGTCGGCTTAGAGTTGAGATCATCCAGCTTTCTGGTGATGTCGACCACTTCCGAGTACTTTGGCCGCTTTCTAAAATCAGGGTCGCGGCATCGATCGATGAGATCAATGATCTGGCGGTGCGCCTCGCGCTGCTTGTGGAGTATATGGTCGACGGCAGCCAGGGTCTCGCGAGAGACGGGGAGGGCGTTAGCCTGTACCTGAGCCGTGAGTGCCTCCAGTTGGGGATAGTGGACAAACTCGGCGTGGGTAAGCTCCCTGGCCTTTGCCTCCCAGGCTTGGCCTGCTTGCAGCTTGTCGCAGTAGTATTTCAGATGGTCGTTATAGCTAGGGATTTCCAGCCGCTTCCCTTGTTCGATAATTTCCTCGACTTCCGTCAACAGCAAAAACACGCCGCGGCTTGCCCTGGCCTTCTCGTTCCAGCGAAGTTCTTCAAGCCTCCGAGACAAGGCTTCCAGCTCCGGGGTATCGATGTTGAAGCTGCGTCCCTCCTCGATCATCTCTTCAATCGTTTCAATTGGCGGGGCGATGTTCTGCTTGAGAGCGGTGGTGGCGTTGTCTTGAAACTGCTTCACGGCGGCAGCCCGCTCCTGGAGCTGGGCAATCTCAGGACAGTCGAACCCGATGTGCTCCGCTTCCCCCAGAAGCCGGTAAATGCTGCCAACGTTGCGCGATTCTTTTTCTTTCTGATCACTGTTGTTGCTGTTGTTGGCGTTGCCATGGTTGTGGTTGTGGTTGTTGTTATTGTTGTTGGCGCTTCCACGACGTCCGTTGCTTTGCCAGGCTTTCTCGTTCTTGCGGCGGTTCTGCTGTTTTCTGACAATGTAGTTGGTGGCTTCTTCGACCCAGTCGTTACATTTATCAACAAATTCTTTCAATATGGGCAGAGAGGAAAGCTCATAGGGTATCTTCTCGCCTTCGTGTAAAAGCGCCCGGAGAGCTTTCAGAGAGGGTGTTGCTTCCTCCTCCAAAAGCTTTTCATACTTCTCCTCCCACGCTTCAGGCGTGCGCGCCTTGTCAGCAGCCTTTTGATATGTCGACGTCATGTCTTCGTCGGTCTTCCGGTAGATCAGCGTGTGCTCTTCGCCGAGGAGCCGCTTCTCTTCTGGCATGTCGCAGCATGGATGGCTCCCCGCATGGAAGATGCACAAGGTTTTTCCCGAACGGTGGCACTTGAAGCGAGAGAGATATGCAAAGGCTTTGCAAAAGCTGCAGCACTGCTCCTCTTCGTCGTGAACGTCGGCGTCGTCGATTTTGAAAGCAAGTGGGCAGGAGTCCTCGCTTCCTCCGGTGACCTGGCACATGTGAGGGCAAGCCTCGTTGTGCCTCGCGAGAAACTCCTCCCTCTGCGCGCGTTCACGGCGGCGTATGCGGTCGAGAGCTGGCGCCAGCCACTTTGCCGTTTGAATGGTAAGGCCCGAGGACGCGCTTCCTTCGGCGGCCGTCCACAGCAGCTCGTCGTGGGAGAAGCACGGCTGCCGGCGGAACAGCTGCAGCCTCTCGACTCCAGCCTGCCCAAACTTCTCCCAGTCGCAGGGGGCAAAGTTGACGGCTTCGTTGAAATTAAACCCATGGTTGAAGCCGGCGTGGTAGGCCTGGGGGAACGTGATGACAAACTGACCAGCCCTCTGGTCCAGTGCGTAGACGCGCACGCCTGCCTTTTTCAGCTGCTCCGGCGTGAGAAGAGTGACCAATTGGAAGAGCAGATCCGGCTGTGTCTCGAAGAGCTCCGGCACAGCCTCCTTCATTGCGTCTTCGAATTTTTCCGCGTCCTCTCCAGGTATGCCGTACCACGTCTTGGTCGCACCCAGATGTTGGTAGTTGGCCGAGTAGGCGTAGTGGTCTTCGTTGTGCCAGCAAAACGTGGAAAAGATCATGCCCACATAGACCCAAGGCACGGTCATGCCCGAGATGTCGGATTTGATGTGCCTGAACAGGCTGTCTTGGTGGAAGGGGAGGACGTTGAGATTCCACGGATCGGCGGCGTACGGGTTGTTTGGGTGTTTCTCGACAGTGGGGAAGCCGGAGCCGTGCGTGGTGCAGTGGATGTCGGCGCCGTATTCGACTTCCACGGTCTCTTCCAGGTCCGCCACTAGACGCCAGAATTCCCTTTCGACATCCTCTTCGGTGACGGGCCGATGGCAATGGAGAGCCTCGTCGAAGGGCATCTTTTGCTCGAAGTATCCCTGCTTGAAGTCGTTTGCCTTTTGTTGAAACTGCTTCAGCGAGTACAGGCCCCCCTCCTCGAAGCCGAACTGGCCATCCCCCACCAAGCACCGCGGGCAGTTCCACTCGGCGTCGGGTTTCCGCCTCAGCGGAGGGTCGAGGCAGGGGCCGTGGTACGCGTGGTCGCAAGACTCGCAGATGAGCAGAGGCCCGGCGTCTTCGCCTCGCCCGCAGTGTTCGCATTTCCCTCCGGCGGCAGCGCCTTCTTCTCGGGGAATTCGTGGAACGGACGGGCGAAAGACGGTCATGTGCGACCCGGCCACCGTGGGGACGTTGTCCTTCTTGAGGCGCTTGCTGCGTCGACTTGCCATGTCGGCGTCGTCCTTGTCGGCGTCGGCTTCCTTCTTGATTGCGTCTGCCGGACTGCCGGTGCTCAATTGCCTCTTCAGAGCAACGGCGGAGCCGAGGCCGGACGGCCGAGCTTCGGGAGTATTTCTCGCTGATGTGGCAGGGCTGTCGTAGCGCTTCGAGTCCGGCGTGTAACTTTTGGCCTCGCCATTGGTGGAACGGTTTACGCTGGTAAATCCCGAGTTGACTGCCGTGAAACCGCCGTTGGTGTTGATAGCCGTGAACCCAGAGGTAGGCCCTGACGCGGCGGGAGCGGGCGGCGGCGCGTCGACCATTGGCGTGTCTCGATCGGCTTCCTTCCTACAACCGACGCTACTCTGGAGGGCATCCGATGCTTGCCGGGCAGGCGAGGCTCCTCGGATGCTACTCGGGGTGTTGACGGTGGATCGCTTCATCGGCGTCTGTGCGGGGCTCGGGGTCAAAGGGCCGCCATACTCCTGCTCAAGCTGCTGGTGCACTCCAGGTTTTGCCAGGCGCAGATACTCTTCGTACGGGCAGAGCCACCGCTGGAAGGAGTTCTTAAGCGACGTAGACAGGGATGACATGATCTTGCCGCTGTAACCGAGATCTCTTCCAATTTCGGCCCATTTCTTCAGCTTACACACCTTGTCAAACCCGCCTCTAGATTCAACCGCCTTTTTCAGGCGATAAAGGTCAAGGGGTTTTTTGTCAACATATGGCAGACGATGTAGATTGTTCCCCTGCTGCTTGTGAAACTTGGCGAGGCCATCCAGATAGGTAAGATTGGCCCTCGTACCTAATAGAAGGAGGGAAAGAAAGAAAAAAAAATTAATAAGCAAAGGTAACTCCTTGGGCCTTTTCTCCTTCTCCTTCTTCCGCCTCTTTTTTTTTTTTTTTTTTTTTTTGGGGGAGGGAGGGAGGGAGAGAGAGAGAGAGAGAGAGAGAGAGAGGAGAGGAGAAGAAAATGCCGCTTTGGGCAAAATAGAGAGACTCACTGCCTTCAACAGAGTTCAATTCCTGTTTTCGGGTGCGAAAGTGAAATTTCTGCCAGCCTGTCAGCAAACTGCATCCCTCTCCCGCACGTGGCCAGTTCCCACGTCAGCGCAAAAGCACATACTTCGGTATCAATTGCGAAGTCGGGATTCCATGAATCCGGAGGAATGATCTTGCATATGCCGTATCGAGACGCTTCCGGGGCGATTTTTTGGATATATTGCAGAGGGTCACGCCATTCGTCTTCTGTCGGGCAGTAGGTCGGGGCTTCTGATATGCCGTGCGGTCGTGTCTTCTTCTTGAGCGGCTCCCGCACTGCCGTGGGCTGGCCGCGTCTCTCGACTGAGGTGAGATCCAACGGCGCGCTGGCCATGGAGCTCAGCGGCACCGGTGGATTTGTAGGATGATAACCGTTGGAGTTGACCTTGTGCTTCGGCTTCGAGGATGAGGAGGGGGCCGCAGACGCTCCAACCGCAGGAGAGCTGCGCGAACTCGCATTGGCACTGTTGGTGGCAGCGGCTGCTGCGCTGAGGGAGGCCGTCGGTGCCATGGCGCAAACGAAATTCCGGCCCCGAGATTTTCGGAGAGTCACAGGCCGTGGATGATATGAGGCGCGAGTTTTTTTTTTTTTTCTTTTGTTTTATTTCTTCAATTCTCGATCGATATGGACAGGAAGGGGGCAGCCAAGCAGGCTCATATGAGGAGGCACCTATCGTGAAGGCACCATCCACATCGCATCATGTATGCGAGGGACCATACGTCTCGAGACGGAGGCAAAAATCGAGACGTGATAAGAGATAGACAGACAGACAAACAGAGAGAGAGAGAGAGAGAGAGAGAGAGAGAGAAAACTGCCCGTAGTATCTTTGGTGTCTCAGTTGGCAGAACAAAAAAATTAAAAAAAAAAAAAAAAAAAGGAAGAAGAAGAAGAAGAGGGAGAAGAAGAAAAGAAAAAGAAGGAGAGAAGAAGAAAAGGCGAGGCAAATCGTCGCTCGACTAACAGAGGATGAGTACTGGGCGTTGCAGAAGAAGAAGGGCTTTCTCTCTTTCTTTTTTTTTCAGAAGCAAGTTGGTCAAGCACGGCAGCTGGAACATGGAACATGGCGCCAAGTCCCAACTAACACGAAGGGCAGCGCAACGGGAAAGACATACATACAGGGCTGTGCCTCGGATTTCCTGTCTTTCTTTCTCTCTTTTTTTCTTTCTTTCTTTCTTTCTTTCTCTTTTTTTTTTTTTGTCCTTTCTTCTTTTTAGATTTGATTTAGCCGTGGCAGCGGGACGACGGCAAAAAAAAAAAAAAAAGAAAAGAAAAAAAGAAGTCAGACGAGATGCGAAGAGAGATGGCTCGAAGGGGGGGGGGGGGGCCAAGGGAGCCGCAGAATCAAAAGCCAGTCGAGTTCTGCGAGTCTCGTTGGCCCTTTGGGGTGGTGCAGATGCCGGAGCGAGATTGGATTTCGAGAGTGGGCGGAAGCGCACGAGTGGGAGATGGGTCGAGGCTTCCGGCGTGAAGGTGCGCGGGAACGTTCCTGGCAGAGGGCACGCTACCTGGCAGTACCTCTGAGCGACGGCCAAAGCACCAGGGCCGCAGTGGCTGTCGGAGGGAGCCTCCAGGTACCGCCAGGGTAGCGCTGCGTGGTGCTGCGTCCTTGCGGGAGGTACCGAGTACTCCCTGCTTGGGTCTGCGGGTTGTATGTACTGTTAGTACTTGCCCTGCCAGGAGGAGCTGTGCGCTGCAGCCAGCCCCGGCAGGAAGCAGCCAGCCAGGTGGTGCGTGTGGGTGGGCCCGAGCGCCGGCAGCCAATGGGCGGCGGCAGATTCGATGGGGCCCCAGGCCTTTTTTTTTTTTTGTTTTTTTTTGTTTTTTTTTTTTAAAAAAAAAACTTTTTTTTTAATTCTTTTATTTTTTTTCAATGGGAAAGTACCGCCGCTACGCCGCACGCGGCGTGTCTTGCCAGGTCTGCGTTTGGACCACAGGCGTGGTGCGGAGTACGTACCTACTTAGTACTCGGTACGGAGTAGTACTAAGATCCCTCCCTACATGCTGCGCAGAAAGTTTTGGTCGCAATCCAGGAGCTCTCAGCGGGCTCTCCAGGGTTCTTTTTTTGGGGTTTTTTTTTTGGTTTTTTTTTTTTTTTTTTTTTTTTTCCTCGCTGGCGGTTTCTCTGGCCCGCTGCGGTGCTCCCGCCGGAGCCCCCGATCCCGACGCAGCAGCTCGCACTCTGTACAGGTAACGAAGCACTGCGCTACCACGGCTCCCGCCTTACCTATTCTTTGGTAGTACCCCGTAGTACAGTGTACTACGAAGATACCTCCTACCTTACTCTACAGTACTACGCCTGGTACTGAGGTACCTACTACCAGGTAAAGGTATACCTTAGGTATAGTAGTAAGGGTAGTTAGTACCTTGGGTACCAAACCTCCTGGCTTCCACTGCAGTTACGCTATTGCTCCGGGCCATGGAAGCGTCAGCTTGCGGCGCATTTCGTTCGGCGCAAATTTTTGCCAGGCAACTCGGAATGAGAAGGCAAAAAAGGGCCGCCCGCGAGTTCCAACGGTTGGCATTTTGACTTTGTGCTTATTTCGGCGGCGTTTTTGCCATGGCGGCTTAAAAGCCCCCCGTAAAACGATGGGATACATCATACATGTATCGAACCATGCAAGTGACAGCCCCGCCGAACGACGACGACATCCGGCGCTTTTTCACCGAAAACTTGGTTTGCTCGCCCCAGCCCGGGGTTTTTTTTTTTGTTGTTTTTTAGGCAAGTTTGAATTTGTTTCCCATGTAACTAAGATAGTTGGTACCTTTGTACTCTGCACGTGAAAGGCGGGCTTTTTTTAATAAAAAAAAATTTAATTTTTTCTCGATCTATTCGTGATAAGTCTGTTGATTGCGCATGGATTAGATAAGAGAGTACATATGTACCACGGCGTGTACCAAACAAGCTTCGCTCTTGGGGTGAAGACATGGATGAATCGATCGTTTCATTGCTCCCTGGCACGGTCATACCCCAAAAATACGGGCAGAGGCAACATTCTAAACTGCAGTGGCGACACAATACCGAACTCCCGGAGATAAAAAAAAAAGGAAAAAGGAAAAAAAAAACATGTGGCGCTCGAGTGGGCTTAAAACCCAAACTTGCTAGTATTTTTTCGCGTTCGTTCCCATTCTAACTTTCGGGTTTGGAAAAAGAAAAAAAAACCCCCAAAAAAAAGAAACAAAAAAAAGTGGACGAAGAAAGACGAAAACAGCACCGTCCCACGTCCAAAAACAAAAAACACAACTTTATTTACAAACCCACAAGTTAAAAAAAAAAAAAAAAAAAAAAAAGAGTTCGAAGCCATAGAGGCAAATCTGATATGAGTGGCTGCACAGACATGGGTGAGACCCAAGGTCGCCAGCTGCCGAGCCAATCATTGCGTCGATGAGGTTCAAAAGGCCAATGTCCACAATCGGCTTAGCGGGGCTGAGCAGCCTCAATGCAGAAGCGGCTTTGAGGCACAACAGCTCAATGACGCGCGGTTTATAATCAATGCCCCCGGCTCGTTTTGCAGACAGGATGCGAACTTATTATTATTATTATTATTATTATTGTTATTATTATTAGGGTGTTTTTTGTTTTTGTTTTTCTTTTTTTTTTTGCTCCCGCTACAGGTGGTTCCTTCACAGCACCTGGGCGTCGATGCAGGTGGTTTCCATTACCTACCAAGTACTCAGAGGTACCGGCCGGCCCGCGACCCGCGACTTCGGTGTGCAGCCCCGCCACCACAGAAATTGATTTGCGCAGGTGAGTCTCACGCAAAAAAAATGAATAAATAAATAAATAAATAAATAAATAAATCAAATAAATCAAATAAATAAATAAATAAATAAATAAATAAATAAATAAATAAATAAATAAATAAATAAATAAATAAATAAATAAATAAATAAATAAATAAATAAATAAATAAATAAATAAATAAATAAATAAATAAATAAATAAATAAATAAATAAATAAATAAATAAATAAATAAAATAAAACTTCGGAAACGGCTGTAGTTCACCTAGACGATCCCCAGGAACAAAAACTGCACTCTATGGCGTCAAATAGGTAGCCATTACGTATATAAAGGAAACGAGTCCCAAGCCTTTGCCATGCCGAATCCGTCAGCAGCTTCTATCCATATCGTGACGCTATCCAAAAAGGAAGAACCCCCCCCCCCCCTCCTCCCCCCTTTCACGAATCCTTCTCAACCCGCCGCTGCCTCTTCTTCTTCAGCAGCTTCTCCACCGCGGCAGCTCCACGCGTCCGCAGACTCAGCTCTTTGATCATATCTCCCCATCGTATCTCGCCGCTGCATGCCGGGCATTGGCAGCTGTTGGGTAGGATAGCCGTCGGGTCGTCGTCATTGGCCAAGCCATGTCGGCTCCAGCAGTCGAGGTGGCCCATTGCCTCGCAGCCGTCGTTGGGGCACAACGCATATAAACCTTGATTAGAGGCCATTTCTCCGTGGCAGTGAATGCACTGGCCTTGTCTCTCAAACGATACCATGTTGCGCGCCTTTTCGACGTACTCCTTCATCGGCGCGTAATCCAGCGGCAAGGAGTGAATGCCCCATGATGTCGTTGTCGCCAAGCCTTCCGCGGATGGGCCAAAGTCGGTCAGTACCTTCAGGCCTGCCCGGACGGGAGTCTTGCGCGTTTCGCTCCAGCCCCCCCAGGCTTCGTAGGCGTCTTGGCTGAAGAAGTGCAAGTTCAGCGGCCACCTCGAGAAGCTCGATACGCTCGTGAGGAGGTGAAGGTTGGGAATGACGGATGCGAGGCTGTGCTGTGGTCGTCTAGGCAACCCGTTCTTTTTCCGCCTCGTCGCCACCGTAATGCGCTCTTCCTTTGGTATGTGAAGCGTGAGATGCGGGTTGTTCAGGGCCCACCTTTGCAAGCGAGCTTCAAATCAGCATACGAGGCAATCCCTCGGCGTCTCGTGCGATTCCCCCCGGGGGGTGGCCTCGCTGGCCGGCACCTACTCAAACTTCAGGGCCGCTATCGAGCTCGGGAATCCAGAGACCAGCACAATCATCTCCCAGGGGCGGAGGTTATTGCGTGACGTGCGCGCCGCGCCGCCTTTGGCCTCGCCATTGTGCTGCCTGAGCCGCCTGGGTGGGTTGGGCGTGGATCCAACATATATCGATCCGCGTCTCACCGTAGAGCGCAAAACGTAAACAGCGTACAGGGCAGGTAGAGGCTTCACAAGGCTTGACATGCCTAATAATTCCTGCTCATCGCATGAGGCACAAGAGGCTTCCTCGACATCAACGCTGCTATTGGGCAGGCTATACGCATCGAATAGGTCATTGTTCAGAACAAATTCACAAAAAGTTTGTCCCCGTTCTTTTCGTTCGCCCTTGACACTAAACCTGATTGAGATGACTAAGCCGCTCGTCCTCCCGAGTTCTCCAACTCTCGGGGCCGGAAGCTGCTCAATTCATATTAACAGTCGCATGACATGATGGATGGAGCAACCTCCAACTAACGTATAATGCTCTCTTCAGTTACCCTATGCTCTCGCTGCCCCATGATACCAAAATAAGCTGTCCCATAAATGCCCGCATTTGTTCTCTCCTCAAAAACTCCCAACCCCCCAATTTCGTTATGCATGGAATATTCAAAGCAAGCCCTGCTTCTGCAAGTCGTAGTACACCTTCTCCGGCATCACGTTTCCCTCGCCATCCTCCATCTGAACGACGCTTCCGTCATCAATCTTGCCCCGCTTCTTCTCCTTCTGGATCTTCTCCCAGAGCCTCATTGCTTCGTCGATGCCCGTAATGTCTCTGAACAGACTGGTGTTGGCGATGCCTAGGCACTTGAGGCCATACACGTGGCGCGCCTCGTTGAAATGCTTGTCGAATGCACGCCTGCCCATGTAGACAAAGTTTCCGCAGATTTCGCATGGAAATTCCACTCCCAAACCGTGCAATCGATACAGCCAGAAGGGGATGGGCTTTCCGTCCCAGGCCAAAGGAAGCTTGAGAGGATTGTAAATCTTTTCTTCGCCGTCCTCGCCCTCGCCGTCCCCCTCTTCTGCCGGTTCGTGCTGGGCCTCGGACACATTGAGGAGGTTCTCCAGCTCCTGCTGACGCTCCCTTTCCGTCATTCCCTGCTTGCGCTCGACGTTGACGCGAGTATCGCCCCGCTCCGTGCTCATGGCGCTGGCCAGGCGCTTGACCCTGTATTCGCGTTCCGCCACAGCTCGCTCTTTTAGCCTGGTCGGCGACACCGCCCCTTTCCCGGAGCTGTTTGCCAGCGGCCCAGACTCTTCTTGCCGCTTGCTCCGCTGCTCCGCGGCCTTGATGTGCTTCCGCCCCGTGAGGTGGTTCTTGTAGACGTTTTCGTTGCCGAATTCTTTCTCGCAGTCGCCGCACCAAATGGCATCCCCCGCCTTCTGTTTGGTCGATGTCGGCCCTGCCGCTTGCTCCAGATTCCACCCTTCGACTTCGTCCTTGGCCCAAGCCTCTTCAAACTCCTGGTCGAAAGCCTGCATGACCTTGTCGACATTCTCCAGAGGTCGCGTTCTTCTCATGAACGATTCGAGGTAGTCGCCTACGTCTCCGACATATTTGAAGTATTGATCTGTCAGCTTCTCATTCCGCTTGACGCCCGCGAAGCCGGGGGTAAAGTTATCAAATAGCTCGAGATACTGCAGATAGCTCAGGCGCTTCGCGTTTGGCAAATTGAGGAAAGATTCGTGGCAAGTGTTTAGGTCAAAGAATCTCCCGTAGGCCTCCTCTCCCGAGAAGAGAGAGTCGACGATGGAGGGCAAGAGTTCTGACGCATCGCCATGTCTTGATGCTTTGTACCGCTGCTCTGAGTTCTCCGCCTGCTCATTGGGGTATCTTGCGTGATGGTCTCGGACGTCCTTCCACTGGCGGTAAAACTCGTCAAAAGGATCTCCAGTGCCAATCTGTTGGATCTCTTGCGCCCTGCTGCCGGATTCGTCCTTGTAGATGTTGAGCAAGTTTTGGGACTGTGCTTGGATCTGATCCAAAAGCTGTGCGACTTCGTGGTCACGATTGAGTCGATCGCGGATCTGAACCGACAGAATCCATCAGCCATCATAGCGTGGGACGATAAGCCTCAGTTTGGAGGGACTCACATGCTTGGGGTCCTCGCGGATACGGTCCGCAATGCCCTGTTCGAGGCGCTCTAGGTCCTCGTGTATGTACCGCTGCTCCTCCAAAACCAACATTTCGAGCCGCTACTGCGTTGAGGAAAATACGCGATGGGGAGAAGAGAAGAAAAGCCAGTGCGACACCAAAAAAGAGGCACCGCTTTCATTCAAGGTTATTTATTATTAGGCAGGTTGGCGGCAGCATAAAAAAAAAAAAAAAGGACAACCAGGCAGGTCGCGTTTTTCGAAAAAGAGTTGGGGAGGCAAAAGTTGCCTTATCGGTTTTACCGGAGTATTTCCGCGGCCAGAAAACCTTGTTATCCGATCGAAACAAAAAGTTTTGGGGCCGAGATCCCCAACCAACTTTGACTGGACCTGAACATCCTCCCCCCAAGCTGCCGCCAGCGGAAAAAAAAAGTTTTTATCCTCAAAACCATCAACAGACGTTGCTGCATCATGGCTGAAGGCGCTGGAGGAATCGACCGCAAGGCGGAAGAGAGGATGGAGTTTTCTACCTCTAAAGAAGTGACGGTGCACCCAACTTTCGAGTCGATGTCGCTGAAAGGTTAGCCTACCAATACATACATACATACATATAACCTTTGGCCTGCCTGAGCCAACGTTGGCCGTTTGGAACCCGTGCTGACGTTGCCATTTCAGAGAACCTTCTTCGTGGCATTTACGCTTACGGCTACGAGTCGCCATCGGCCGTTCAGTCGCGAGCCATTGTCCAGATCTGCAAGGGACGCGACACCATCGCGCAAGCCCAGTCTGGTACCGGCAAGACGGCCACGTTCTCGATTAGCATGCTGCAGGTTATCGACACGGCCGTGCGCGAGACCCAGGCTCTGGTCCTGTCGCCCACACGAGAATTGGCAACCCAGATCCAGTCGGTCGTCATGGCACTGGGCGACTACATGAATGTACAGTGCCACGCTTGCATCGGCGGCACCAACGTCGGGGAGGATATTCGAAAGCTGGACTACGGCCAGCACATCGTGTCGGGCACGCCTGGACGGGTGGCCGATATGATTCGGCGACGCCACCTCAGGACGCGGCACATCAAAATGCTCATTCTGGACGAAGCAGACGAGCTGCTCAACAAGGGCTTCCGGGAGCAAATTTATGACGTCTACCGCTACCTGCCGCCGGCGACCCAAGTGGTGGTCGTCAGCGCCACCCTTCCCTACGACGTCCTCGACATGACGACCAAATTCATGACCGACCCCGTCCGAATCCTAGTGAAGCGAGACGAGCTCACGCTCGAGGGCTTGAAGCAATACTTCATCGCCGTGGAGAAGGAGGACTGGAAGTTCGACACCCTGTGCGACCTTTACGACACCCTCACCATTACCCAAGCCGTCATCTTCTGCAACACGCGCCGCAAGGTGGATTGGCTCACGGACAAGATGCGCGAGGCAAACTTTACCGTCAGCTCCATGCACGGCGATATGCCTCAGAAGGAGCGCGACAGCATCATGCAAGACTTCAGGCAGGGCAACAGCCGAGTTCTCATCTCGACGGACGTCTGGGCACGCGGCATCGACGTCCAGCAGGTCAGCCTGGTGATCAACTACGACTTGCCGAGCAACCGAGAGAACTATATCCACCGGATCGGTCGCAGCGGACGATTTGGCCGCAAGGGCGTGGCAATCAACTTTGTGACCACGGAGGATGTGCGCATCCTCCGAGACATTGAGCGTACGTTTTTTTTTTTTTTGCAGCCTCGCACCTCTCTCTTGCGACAGCTACTAACTTGACTCAGTGTACTACTCAACTCAAATTGACGAGATGCCGATGAACGTTGCAGACCTCATCTCCTAATCCGCCTCCGCCTCCGCCTCCGTTTAGCACAAAGATGCACAAGGAACGAATGTATAACCACGGGCGCAACACAATTGCGGCAAAATACCAGAGCCGGGGACTAGGGGCATGCCCGGCTCTTTAATTGTGGAGGAAAGGGGTACCAAGTTTGATCAGGTAATTTTTTTTTGTGATTTTCTTTTTTTCCTCAATCAGCCCTGTGTGGTGATGTCGCTAATAATAATATCGAGTCTACAGAAGGACCTTTTTTTTTTTTTTTTTTTTTTTTGGCAGAACCGCGTTTGGGCTATGGGGTCATGGGGTTTTTTATTAGAAATGTATCCTGAAATTTGACACCAGCAACCAAACATGTCAACCAAACATGTCAACCAAATATGTCAATCAGTCACAACTCAAAACGAACATGTCACATTGATGGCTTCCGGAGCGTATTCATGGTGGTCGTAACGGGGAAGGCTCCATCTACATCGTGATATTTCTGCTTCGACTGCGTAGCATAGCTTGTTAGCACTAGGTATCATGAAGAACGATCAATGACGGTGATGATTTGTTTTTTTTTTTTTTTCATCTTTTTTTTTTTGCCAATATGGATCAACAATCCAATGAATGACCTTGTGTCGATCCTTTTTATTAAGTGGTTTGTCTTGTCATTTCTTGCGCCTCGGCGACGGTGGAATTATCCTTCCATCTATCAATCTATATATATATATATATATATATATATATATGCTATATATATAATAAGGTATGTGTGTATATATATATAATAAGGTATGTATATATATAGTATCTACCAGGTCAGTATATACCTGGTATGTAGATGAAGGTAATAATAAACAGGTGCCCAGTGAAATGACAGTGTCACGTCATCAAAACCGATGACAAAACTCATCTGGGAAGACAAACCGGGGAATACCAAAAATAGCATCATTAAAAAAGAAAAGAAAAGAAAAAGAAAAAGAAAAAGAGGTAATCCATGAGCACCGCCAAGGCCCCCATCCTCTCTCTCTCTCTCTCTCTCTCTCTCTCTCTCTCTCATATACCCTGGCTCTCCCAAGAGCACCTACCTATATGATTTATCCTCCAAATAACATGATCCCCTGGCGTCATGGGTACTAAGGTTACTAGTTAGTAGTAGTAGCTGTAGTAGCAGCAGTCCGTGCTCCTGGTGCTCCCCTACTAGGTAGGTGCTCTCATAAATATCCCAAGCTTCCCACGATCCATTGGCTGCTCATGCTGATTGATATCCATGGAATATCATTGTAGGGGGGGGGGATGCACGGGGGGCCCCCCCCCCCCCCCCCTGTGGTGTAGGAAATTGCAGCGGCCATGGCCAATAACGTAGATCTACGGAGTCAGATGCAGATTTCGGACGATGCTTCTGTGGCTCTTGGCGGATGATCTGCAATTGTTTGAACGCACGGCAACGATTTATATCTTTGACAAAAAAAAAAAAAAAAACTTGTTTACATCTAGAAAAACAAGAATAAATAAATAAAAAAAAAATCTTTTGATGCTCGATACAGCAACCAATCAATCACTCAAGTGGAAAGATTTGATCGACAACATGTATATGTATGTAGTAACCAGCTCGTATCATATCACACTCTTTCATCCAAGTAAACTTGGCGACATGGCAACTTTTTTTTCTTTCTTTTTTTTTTTCCCCCCCCCCCCCCCCCCTCCTCCCTTCTCTTCTTGGGCATATTTTATCCTATACGCAGCTCCTAAAAAAGAAAAAAAAATAAAAAAATAAGCAAATCACGCTCACTTGCCAAGCCCAACTATCCTTTGTCAGAAGGCCCCCCCTGCACGTTTGTTTGTTTCTTATTTACGACCCGAAGAAATGCCGTAACGGGACGGACGGAATCTCTCCAATTCCGACTCGGCTCCAGGGTAGGTTTTGGCAGCCGTGTGTTTGCTTTCCGTAGGGGCAAAATCCAATTTTAATTCACTCGCTGTGCTGTAAAATACCTACCTACAGGCTACAGCATGCAACTAGCATGTGACAATTTGACAAGACGACGACGTTTTTACGGGTAACGCCGCTTCGAAAATCCGAATAGCTCTGTGGGCAATAGGGCGTTCGGGCGCGCTTGGGAAGTGAGCGGCGAGCTCGACGGCTATGTTTACCGCACCTGTTTCTTGTAAACGAAGCATCTTCTCTCTCTCTCTTGCTCTCTCTCTCTTGCTCTCTCCAAAGGAAGAAAAGAGAGCAGCGGCAGAGACGGGAAATCAGTGCTGGAAGAGGACCCGGCCCAAGTCGAGGCGATTTGGGTTCTTGCCTTGATGGACATGAATCGTCGAGTTCGGTAGGGAGGGGAGCACGGAGTCGTATTAGCAATTGGCAGCAGCTTGAGGCCATGATGGCCTCTTTACCCGGCATACGCGGAATGTGAAATGCTGCAGCAAATAGAACTTTTGGCCACCTCTTCTTGGTCGCCTAAATGTTGTCCTTTCACCGTCGGCGAATTCGTTAATGTGGGCCTCTGGCCGCACACTCTTGATTACATCGATCCATGGCTTGCCTGTCGAGAGATTCACAACGCCCGACGCAGACTCCGTGCTGCTGGGAAAGCCATAGTATGACGACGACACACAAGGGAAAGAGAAAATGAATAAATAAATATATGTATATATATATATAAAAGAGAGAGAGAGAGAGAGAGAGAGAGAGAGAGAGAGAGAGAGAGAGAGAGAGTCGATGGCGACGAGAGCAGCGCCTGCAATTGGCATTATTTCCTGGGACTCTTTTCCTGAATTACTAGGTAGGACCCGTATTCGATGCTGTGGATATCGGATATCCTGACTGACTGACTGACTGACTGGCTGATTGCAGCACTACAACTTCTCCGTTTTCCGTTTTCCGTTTTCCGTTCTTCGTTCTCCGTTCTCCGTGCTCCGTGCTCCGTAACGCATCAACCTGCTCATCCGCTATAACTTACTAGCAAAGTGGGCAAAAAAAAAAAGAAAAAAAAAAAACAAAACAAGCTGGCAGCCAGTTCCGAGCAACAGCCATTGAAGCCGCGACGCAGTATCGCGTGGTCCCCCTGGATCTCATGTTTGAAACGAGGGCCATGTTTGTGGACAAGGCCCCTCTGTCTATTAATATAAAACTTGATCGGATAAGCTCTTTTCATCGTTTCCAAAGCGAGTCAGTCGTCTAGATTGAGAAAGCCCTTGCCCTGGGCGTCCACCCACCCACCCCCCCGGACATGTCACAAAAAGTATAAAAAAAAAAGAAAAAAAGAAAAAAGAAAAAAAAAAAGAAGAAGAAGAAAAAAGAACCACCAAGTCAAGCCGTTTGTTACTTGTAATACTGGTACATAGTATTTGCTTGCTTGGGGGGGGGGGGGGGGGAGTATGTACATACCTACCTAGTAGTATGTATGTAGAGAGGGGGAGGCAATAGATTAGATTAGGGTGGTATGATGTTGATTGCCTGACGAAAGCGCTCATCGGACGGCCGTGTTGGAGGCATCGCGGCCCGCATTGCGCGGCACTCCATCTTGGGCGCTTGGCCTTCTGAAAGCGTGTCTGTTAATGCATGGGATTGAGATGAGATGCCTTCCCGGGGGAGCGAGTAATGGGATGAATTTAGGCGTCTGGGATTGCTAACAAGGTACCGGAGAGTACGTACAAGTACATGATACTTCGCACCATGGATGGGGCGGACAATGAGGATCGCAGCCAAAGACGGTTTAGCCCGAGGAAAATAAAATGGTGACTGTGACCGGTAAACGTTTGTGCGGGTCCGAGGTCGCCGCGGGATACTGTACATGCACCGCTTGTTGCTGCCTCGTCCCTGCTGGCCGAAGGGTGGGTGGGCTCGGGCTACGGGGCCCCGATGGCCGGTACCTGCGAGCGACCTGTCCGTGTGGTAGCATCTCACTTCCGGAAATGTACACCCGTACCTGCAGGACGGGTGGCAGGGATGCGACCTCGTTGGCCGCGACCTTTTATTTTATTTTTATTTTATTTTTATTTTTTCCCCCTCTCTTTTCTCTCTTTCCCCCATCTTCTTCCCTCTTTTCGTCTCCTGTTTCTCTTCTTCTTCCATCTCCTTCGACTTCCATCCTCTCTCTCTCTCTGCCACTGGGACCAGCACGGCTCTGGAAACCGGCCCCCCTGGCCGAAGCAGAAATGCTCTGCTCTCCGGTGCGTCTTCCCCCCTGCACGGCTGAGACTCGGCGCGTCTGCAAGCTGCCAGCTCTCTGACCTAATCGCAGCTGATCGCCAGGCCGTCGCCAATCGGCACGACGAGGGCTAAGACAGGACCGCGTCTGGTCAGGCGCTTGGACTGCCTGCTCCCCCCCCTCTTCCCCCCCCCCCAAAGCGCTGGGACCGTCTGGAGGCCAACTCGCTACGCTCCAAACTTGACTCGTCCTTTTGCCTACGAGTAGTAGCGCCACTGCGCAAAACCCGCTGGCTGTTTATCAGTTAGCCGCATGCGTGAGAAGGACGAGAAACATGGGGAGGGGGGAGGGGAAGGGCCCACGGCAGCCCTGCCCAGGTGGCGTCCGGGATGCCCCTGGCCGGTGTGTCTTGAGGGGAGCCACTCGAACATTGTCCGCACCGCTGGCTCTCTCCACGCCGAGGGGGCACGACAATGCACCACCAGTCAGTGGGCGAGTGGCGGCGGCCAGGGAGTTTGCTGGAGGGCCGAGTGATGCCGCTCAGGGTGGCCTGCGGAGCGCTATCTTAGTAGCACCTGTATGGCGCACGGAGAGCAGGTCTGTGGCACGAGGAAGCGGCACGTTTTGACTGCCATTGGGCGGCTGGGCACTGCTGCTGGCACTGATATTGCCTTGTGTCACAGGCCACGACGTCGGGCGCAAGGAACCCTTTACCAATTTACCAGCCAAGGCACAAGCAGCAACGCCGTGCCTTGGTTAGCAATCGGTAGGTAGGTAGATGGAGCAGTACAGGCACTACCAGCTAGCACCTACTAAGTACTAGGTAGGTAGGTATCTAGCTATAGGTAGTACAGAGAGGTAGTACCTTGGTTATAGTAAACAAGGCAAGGTACTTTGGGCACAATGCGGAGTACCTTAGTGCTGGGTAGGTTCAACCTTACCGGGTTGGTACGGTAGGTACCTAATAGTGCTGCCAAGGTTCATAGGTACCAAGGTACCAGGCACTACCTACTAAGGTACCATACGGAGTACCTTAGCTTACCTTACCTTGCTATAAGTACAATTGCCACCCCCGGGACCCGTGCCAGCAGGTTGCTGCTGCTACTGCTGTTGCTGCTGCTGCTGCTGCTGGTGGCGGAATGCCCTGCCGTCGACCCCTAGTGGGCCAAGCTGCTGCGGATATCGCAATCGGGTCGCTAGCCGCGAGGTGCTAGGCCCAGTAGCGCGCAGGTACCTTGCCTGCTTGGTGCCTAGCGGCCACTACTCCCAGGTACTGCCCCGTCCTACCAAGCCCTTAGCACCCCGGCCGCATAGCACGACGCCGACTCGTCGTACCTGGCAGCTGGTAACCGCTACGGGGGGCCGCCTGCGCTGTGCCAGAGGCCCTGCCATGGGCTCCCCCCCCCCCCCCCTCCCCGCCCGTCTCCTTGCAATTTGTACCGTAGCCGATGGGCGGGTTCGTTTCTCTTCCACTTCCGGCTCCCAAGTCGCAGTTCTTTGGCAGTTCGAGTCGGGGTGGGTGCGGCGACTCTTCCCTAAAATTAACAAAGGCCGGGGGGGGGGGGGGGGGGGGGGCAGAGGGCCAAACTTTGTGCTTGGGCTTGAAATATTTCTCGTTCTCGTCCTCTTTGCCTCGTCCTCTTTGCCTCGTCCTCTTTGCCACTGTCTCTTTGCCACTGCCTCTTTGCCTCTGCTTCTTTGCCTCTCTGCCTCTCTGCCTCTGCCTCTTTGCCTCTCTGCCTCTGTCTGCTCTGGTCCTCGTGCGTGTTGCTGGCCCGCTCCTTGTTCTTGTTCTTCTCCTCCTCCTCCCTCTGATTGCTCGCGCTTCACTTTTGTCTCGCGAGCGGCTCCCCGTTGATGGCTGCCAAAGACCACATGCCCGGCACGAGATACCCCCTTTAGCATCCTCGTTCTTTTTTGGCTCTCTCCAACCAGCCCTCGGCGTCGGTGGTTCTTCGCCCACGAGTTGCCTTGTTTGTGTCGGGCCTTTTTTTTTTTTTTTTTTTTGGCTCCCAGCCTTCGAAAAACCGAATACTTCTAAATCCAAGGGGAAAGAATAAGAAAGAAGAAGAAGAAGAAGAAGAAAAAAAAAAAACTACCCCCTCCTCCTCCTCCTCCCCACGTGCCCCCTATCGATTCTTCTATATCAAAAAGAGAAAGAGAAGAAGAGGAAGAAGAAAACGCTCTGCCGGCAGCCTGCAAGCGAGACCACCGTTTTGAATTAAAAACCTGGCCAGTTTTTTTTCTCCAAGAAACCAAAAATCGAAAAAAAAAATAAAAAATACCTTCAGCAATCATGGGCCTCTTCTCCCGTAAACAAAAGTCTCCCAGGGAGTCGGGCATACTCGAGTCTCAGTCCACCACCAGCTTCGGCTCCTCCACATTTCGTAGCCTGGCGAACAACCGCGTCTCCGCCGGTAGCATGCTAACCCCCAATACTCCCCTATCACCGATGCCTTCGATCAAGATACCAAAGATTGACCTGCCGCGGCCCCCGGATCCCCAGCTGGATCCTGCCGGCTACCTGAGAAGCCTGGGCGCCGTTCGAGAGAGGGCCAAGGCCCTTCTGGGCAAGGCCGAGGAGAACAGACTGGTCCATTTCGACGTCGATATGAACAAGTATCCAGACGTTGTGACCTTTGTCGCGGGCCTCATCAAGGTACGTTCTGATGATGCGGGCTTGGTCTGCGCGGTCGGCGGTTCGGACTAACACCGGATTGCGTCTACAACAGCGAGACCACCATGCTCCCTTCCAGGACATCCCCAGCTACGGTCGGTATCAGCATTTCTGCGTAGGAGGCCGAGACCGGATAGCCGAGCTCCTGGGAAGCTGGCCTGAGAGCGTCGACAACGCAGAGCGATGCCGCCGACTCGTCGACCTTTTCCTCGTTAGCGTGCTGCTGGATGCGGGCGCCGGAACTACGTGGACATATAAAAGCGTCGAAAATGGCAAGGTCTACAGGCGCTCCGAGGGCATCGCCGTTGCCAGCTTGGAGATGTTCAAATCGGTAAGTCTTGGCCCCTCCCCCCCGGGCAGCTGCGGCTGTCTTGCCAGTCTGGCGTCCTGACCTGGGGACGTCTAGGGAATCTTCTCAGCAAGCCCATTCAACAAACATCAGGTCGACAAGGTGGGACTGCGGGCTCTGACGGTGGCCAAGATTGCTTCGGGCATGCAGGCCGACACCGACAACGAGCTTGTCGGCTTGGAGGGCCGAACCGAGCTGTTGGTCAAGTTGGCGGATGCGCTCGAAGAGAATGTAGAGTATTTTGGCGCCGATGGCCGCCCTGGCAACATGATTGGTGAGTGGCCAACCCGTTGTTTCCATCATCAAGCCTCTCAACGTCGCGCGTCTAACCGTGTCATGCAGACCACTTGCTATCGCACCCCGCAACCCAGGCATCTTCCATTCTCATTGTCCCTCTGCCAATCCTCTGGAACATTCTGATGGACGGCCTCTCCTCCATCTGGCCTACCCGAACGGCGATCAACGGCGTCCCTCTCGGAGATGCCTGGTCCTGTGAAGCCTTGCCCACCTCGGGTTCCAATTCGTGGGAATCCATCTTGCCGTTCCACAAGCTGACACAGTGGCTTGCGTATTCGCTCATGCAGCCTATGCAATCCCTGCTCAACATGTACTTTGCCGGCACGGAGCTGCTGACTGGCCTGCCCGAGTACCGCAACGGCGGCCTCTTTGTCGATCTCGGAGTCTTGACCCTCAAGGAGAACGACATGGCTCGCGGACTGGCCAATTACGGCGCGTACTGCAAGCAGTCCGGCATCAAGGCCATTGAAGTCGCGCCCATGTTCGAAACCTCGGATGATGTCATCGTAGAATGGCGCGGGTTGACTGTCGCTCTGCTCGACAAGCTTTGCGACGACGTCAACCTGGCGCTGGAGGCGGAGTTGGATGGCCATGAGATGACCCTGGCGCAGCTGTTGGAAGCTGGCAGCTGGAAGGTAAGGCCCGCGCCCCTCGCAGAGGAGAGAATGAATGGGCTGACATATCCAAACAGGGAGGCCGTGAGATTGCCGAAATTAACCGGCCCAATACCAAGGAGCCGCCCATTTTGATTGATAGCGACGGAACAGTGTTTTAATAGCAGGGAGCGGCGACGGATGTCTTGTTGTCTTCTCACACCCATCTACTGCAAGAAGGGTAAAAAAAAAAAAAAAAAAAAAAGAAAAAAAATACTATACAACTACCAACTTTCCTCCAGCCCCTTTCCCCCCTTCTTTCACACACACACACACACACACACACACACACACAAACTCTCCCTCTCTCCCTCTCTCCCTCTCTCCCTCTCTCCCTCTCTCCTTCTCTCCCTCTCTCCTTCTCTCCTTCTCTCCTTCTATACTTATTTGGGATGGCACGTATTGCCTTGACTGTTTGAGACGCGGAATGATGAGCAATTTTTTTTTTTTTTTTTTTTTTTTTTTTTGGTTTCCTTCCCCTTGTCTCCCTTTTCATCTTGGTTCTCTCTTGTAATTAAACGGTATTAATGAATCGTAACAAATGCTAGGGAAAGAAGGACACAAAAAAAGTGCAATTTGTTACCAAAAAAAAAAAAAAAGAAAAAAAAAAGGGGGGGCCATGGAATAGTCTGTACGTACGATGGAGGAAAAGAAAAAAATTCAATTTTTTTTTAAGAATAAATGGGCTTTTGCTGGGCTGTCTGGTCTATATAGGTGGTTTGATTTCGAAATGTGCTGCTGGTACACCCCCTGAGAGGCAAGTTAACAAAAAAAAAAAAAAAGACGTTTGAAATATGGCATATTAGGGGGAGGATGACTACGCGAGGCTTTGCCAGTCATCGAATCGTCGGAAGTGTTTTTTTTTTTTATTACCCCCCCCCCCCCCCCCTTTTTTTTTTTATCTCGTCTCGTCTATCGTGAAAAGAGAATTTCTAACCCCTTCTTCATCCCCTACTAATCGTACAAGTATCTCGAGCTCCCTGCCTGCTGCGAGATTTCTCTCCCGCCTGTGTCCCCCCCCCGGTTCTCGCCAACGCCCGGCTAAATCTACTGGGATAATTAATAACAAATGGTTTCGACGGACACATTTTACGTACGTACATGTTTCGTACTTAACAAAAAGAGCGGTAGGTGGTACATGGGGTAGAAAAGGGGTTGGTTATACAAGAAAAAAAAAAGGGTTTGCCTTCTTCAACTTTCTCCCTTACTGCGACGGCTTTTTTTTTTTTTTTTTTTTTTTTGGTTGTCGTGGATTTTTTTCTTGTTCTTGTTCTTCATCTCTTTTTTCCCCCTCTATGTGGCCGTTTTATTTTTTTTTTGAATTTTTTTTTTGGGGGGGATGAAGGGGGTTTATTTCTTGCCCTTGTATTTTTGCTCAAATTGTTCGCGCTCTTGTTGTTTTCGCATGTCTTCTAGCTTGCGGATCATTTCTTTGCGCTTTCTCTCTGCCTTTTCCTGTTCCGTGCCCGAGTACGTGCCGGTGTAGTTTGAAACTGATTCGGAGACGCCCTTCTTCATGTCGTCGAGGCTGGCGGTGAGTCGTTCCCTGAGGCCGGAGATGCCGGGAGCCTCGGCGCGCGGGGGCTCGTATTGCGTCTTCCTTGGGGGAGCAACAGCCTCGTCGACGGGGCTGTTGGGGAGGCCGAGGGAGCGGCGGATAGAGGGGATGTTGAGGATGAGGGCTGTGACGAGGGTAGAGCCTCCGAGGGCGACTGTCATGAGGTTGACGGCGGCGGAGAGGAATGTGGTGCCGATGAAGCCGACGGTGCCAAAGATGTACATCATGGGCTTAAGCATCTTCTTCTGTTGCTGGGGCGTGTGCTTTGAGTTGATCTTGGGGACGCGGTTAGCCCGATGATTACCACGGCCAGATCTTGCGTTGGCCGGGAAGACTTACCAGCAGGGCGCCCATCATAAGAGCAGTGCCGGTGGCGGGGAGGATGAAGTAAGGGTCCGTGGCGGAGAGGTCGGTGAACCACAGGTAGCCGGCAGACTCCAGCGACGGCACGGGAATGTGAACCATGCCGCTGACGATGCGGAAGAGGCCGAACGTAAAGGGAATCTGCGCAAGCGACCACAGGATGCCCCAGTTGCTCACCCCATACTCGCTCCTCAGCAGCTTGTTCAGAACCTGGCCCCGCTGACGCTTCTCCATGTCGCTCTCTTGGAATCCCTGCTGGACCAGCTTCATGGCCTCTGCGGACCGGGGGTCCTTCCTCATCCTTTGCATAACAGCGTTGAACTTGAGACTCTGGATCTGGGGGTAGAACATGATGGCTCTCAGCACGATGGCCGTGGCCATGATGGAGGCGCCCCAGCCCAGCCCTGACCACACGTGGACGTGCTCGAGAGTCCACTGCATGATGGAGGTGAATCCCCAGCCGTAATCCAGTCCAATCGCGTGCAGGTAGCCAACGTCTTGGGGCATATTGAGGATGTCCTGGCCGTTGATGAGAGCCGAGATGGAGGAGAGATCGACGTCGGAGGCGGCGACGGCGGGCTCGGTCGCAGAAGCAGCCGCCGCGGCGTCGGTAGGAGTGGCGGAGGCCGCTTCCGAGGCTTGCTCGACCGGCGGGACAACGGCATCGCCTGCTGTCTCCGGCGTTGGCGCAACGGCTTCGACAGCAGACTCGTCCTCCTTCTTGCCCCCCCAGCCCCAACCCCACAAGGACAGCGATCTTGAAGAGGAGACTCCTCCTAGGACAATTGGCGCGGCAGCCGAATGTCGAGTCCTGAATGGCGACGAGGCAGTCGTCGGCCTACCGCCGGCGCTTCGCAACGAGGTCCCGAACTGCCGTCCATGGCTCAACTTTCGGCTGGAGAGGTTCTGGGTTGGCAATGTCAGTTTTCGCAAACACGATGCTGGGCACGAGAGCTGCGCCCAAAGGAGGTTTGGACATTCTCCTCACCGCCAATCGTATTGGTGTCTGTCTCCACGCTCCCGATGAGGGGAGGGAACGCGCAATCCCTCTGCTTGGAAGCATTGCGGCAGTTGTTAACGGGAGCATATGGGATATCAATATTGCTGCGCTTGATGGGTCGCCCTGGTCTTGGGGGAATTTTTCGATGTGGCGGATAAATGTCGGATCTACCCCACGCCCGTCCTGCGCTGATCTGCAGATACATTAAGCCCAGCATCGCAGGTAAACATGTAATTAGTAGTAGCACTACCTACCTCACCTATACCTCAACGTATTACATGTGGGATACTAATGCTACTAGGTACTAGGTAGGTACTAAACTTATACAAAGTATTAGCAGGGGACTGAATACGGCATATTGATTGATAACTGCTGCTACTAATGCTATTTATTGCTGGTTGGTTTGGCTCGCTGTGCGGGAGCCTAGATGCAACGAAAGCAGGATTGCGACACACTGATTGAGATAAAAAAAATAGTGGCTGGCCTTCCCATGTTCAAAGTTGGATCGGGGCTTGTTTGATGGGACGGGACGGCTGATGATGATACACTTTGCCGTAGCTGGTATTTCGCCGCTTCCTACTGCCCATACCCCCGTACATAGTAGCTCTAAAGTGAAGTGGATGGCCTCCAGACTTCATAGTGCGCCTGCATGCGCTTGATATTTAGACAGCATTGATTCCTATACATGTGTCCACCACACAACTCCCTCCCCCTTTCCTACTCTAAGCTTGCGTAGTCATTTAGTGAGGGTCCAGGCCGCTCTCGCCTTTCGCGAACTTCAATGCCTGGGCCAATGGGATGGGCTCGTCTTCGAGAAACAGGGAAAACCTACGTGCAACCAGGTTAGCGACTCGGACCCCCTTCAACAACTGCTTTGCATTTCATGGTTTGGCCCGAGGGTAGAAGCTGAGAGGGCTAGGGCAACATCCTCTCGAATCAAACTGAATAAGGAATAAGGCAGCCGCGTAGTGACGAACTGACCTTTGTGCCGCCCCATCCTAATCTGAATGCCGCTTCATGAGCAAACAGCTCTCCGAATCCCAGCATCATGCCGTTAATGAACGGTAGCACCAGATTGATGGCGGCGCTCCGTATCAAAGACCATGCCGTGGGAGGCTTGTAGAGGATGACGGGGGAGTTTGACGACGACGGCGACGATGCCTCCTCGCCTGGGGAGTATTGCTCGCTGTCCGACCGCATGGTGATGCCGGAGTCGGCGAGATGAGTGCTCAGATCCTCGGTAGACATGGCGCCGGCTCGTCTAGATGAAATCTCCTTGAATGCCGTTGGCTGAGGCTCGTGGGTTTGGACGCCTCGACGCTGGGGCAACGAAAAAGGGGGGGGGGGGGGGCTGCCCGCAAGCTTCTAACCTTGATGATTTGTACTCCCGAGACTTGTAGTAATGCTGCTGATAGGTATAGTGCCTACATAGGCAGTACGCAGTTCGCTTCAAGAGATCCGTATTACCTAAGACGCCATCGGGGTCGGTGGATCGCTATTCCGGTGGGGCCAGGCGCCCGCCACCTGCCGAATGTTACGAAGCTTTTGCGAGAGCTTGCATGACGAAAGTGAGCCGCTGCCTTGCTTTGATAATCGACCATCAAACGAAACAAAGCAAAAAGCTCCCTTCGTCTGCAACGCGTTTCCACCAGAGCAAAAGCGCGCAGCAAAGCAAGACAGGACAGCACAGCACAGCACTGGATTAGTAATTTTTCTCTTCTCTGCTGCATCACTGCGGCTTCATCCTCCCGGTTGTTGTTTTTTTTTTTTTGCCAAGTTTTGCTCTCCGGGCTTATTCGCAACCCCTCCCATAAAACTCCCATCATGGTGCGGGACGACGCAGCCAAAGATCACGATGAGATGGTACGGGACTTTTGTACCATGAGCGGCGCCTCGGCAGAACTGGTTAGTGTTGCGGCGATGGGCGTGAATACGCATCGTGTTGTTCAAGGGAGGAGGACATGTTGACGTTTAGTTCGTTTAGGCCACTCAGTATCTTGAATCAAACGACTGGGACATGTTGTCTGCCTGTAATTCGTTCTTCCACGACGAAGACGAGAGAAACGATGAACGGCGCCGGCAACAAGCTGCGGACGGGACGCTGGAGCAGTACAGCGGCCCGAGAACTTTGGATGGCCGTCCTGCCCCTCAGGAAGACTTCTCTAGCTCGGCTTCCCGGAAACCGAATCAACAGAAGAAGAAGAAGAAGGGCATCGCCACGCTGGGATCCCTAGGAAGCTCGGCTGCCCACCATGACGACGACGACGAAGGCGATGAATTTGGCGATGACTCTGACGACGATGGACGGGGTAATCTATTCGCCGGTGGCGAGAAATCCGGACTTGCTGTCCAGGATCCAAAACAGGAAGGTGGTTCGAGGAAGATTATCAGTGACATTCTGGCCAAGGCAAAAGCGTGAGTGATATCAAGAACCGCCCGCCATTCGGCTTGACGACAGGCTTCTAATGTCATGCAGAAATTCGCGGCAGTCGGACGCAAACCCAGATGCCGGCCCTTCTCGCCAGTCTTATTTCCGTGGCACCGGCGTGACGCTCGGTGGAGATGGCGTGGAGAGTCGAAGCATCCCAGGCCCCCGCGGTCCTGAGCGACCTTCCGGTCCACCGGTGGAACGAGTGCTTCACATCTGGCAGGATGGATTTAGCATCGACGATGGCGAACTTCGTCGCTTTGACGACCCTTCAAATGAGGCGGATCTCCAGCTGATACGATCCGGCCGGGCTCCACTGCATCTTATGAACGTTCAGCACGACCAGTCTGTCGATATCAAGCTTCACCAACACGATACCCCTTACAAGCAGCCGCCGAAGAAGTACAAGCCTTTTGCGGGTTCTGGTCATCGCCTGGGCAGCCCAGTTCCTGGGGCTGCAGCCACGACGTCTGCAGCGGCATCCTCTGCTCCCTCCGGAGCCTCTTCCTCATCCTCTTCGGCTCCCACGCCGAGCATCGACAGCTCGCAGCCTACAGTCATGATCCGAATCCAGATGCCCGATGGTTCCAGATTGCCCGCTCGCTTCAACACCACGCACACAGTGGGGGATATTTACGGCTTTGTCCAAGGAGCTTCCGTGGAGACTCGCAGCCGACCTTGGGTGCTTGTCACAACGTTTCCCAACAAGGAACACACCGATAAGGCTCTGGTTCTGGGCGAGATGTCCGAGTTTAAAAAGGGCGGAACGGCCGTAGTCAAGTGGGCGTAAGATGGGGCGTAAGCGGGTTGGAAGAACATGGGGTTTTGGCCAGCGAACCAGGGAATGCATTTTTCGCAACTTTTAATCAAGTTTTACTAAAGCTCATAGATGAGTAGAGACCGTTATAAAAAAAAAAGAGAAAAAAAAAAAGCGAGAAAGAGAGAGAGAGAGAGAGAGACAGAGAGAGAGGACGAGTCTAATGACACGGAATCATATTTCTGCCTGGCTCCTGACACGTAGGTTGTCGCCTTGATCCAAGAAAGTTGGCACTTTGGCAGTCGTCGAAAGAGGCCATCATGCCTTTGGTTCGCTGCGCAAGCTTGTATTATATAGACAGTTTTAGGTATGTACAAAAAAAAAAAAAAAACCAAGAAGAGAAAACCCAAAACTCCCCCCCGCCCCCCCCAAAAAAGGTAAGTGACAAAAATCACTACCTAGTGCTGTTACTATTCGGAAGATGGCCAAGGTATATATGTATTACTGTGTCGCTCCGAAACGCCCTTGAACAAACTACTTCATAAAATCATGAACATTTCAGCATCGCACCGTCCCGCCCCCTCCCAATCGCTCAGCGCTCTCTGCTCTTTGTCCAGGCCTATGCAGCCGGCGGCGTATCCAAGAATTTGAAATGCTCAATGGCAATTTGGCAGTTGAGCATGGCTGCGTTGAAGCGCGCCTCGCCAGGCGGCAGCACTACCATGAGGTAGGTGTTGGTGGTGAACTTGAGGATGAAGAGGCTGAAGCGCATGCCGGCCTTGTGCTCCATACGAATGAACTGCTCGGCGTTGCGCGGCGTGCCGGTGAAGCGCGATATGCTCTGTTTGAAGTGCTTCATGATGTTGGACATGCGCTCGAGGCGGTCTTCCGTGGGGTTGCGGAGGCCCTCGGGCGAGGTCCATGACGAGACGGCGAGGAAAGAGGTGCGCTCGAAGAGGAGGAGCTCTTCGGCCTCGATGGCGACGCCGAGGTTAGCGAGATTGCGCTCGATGACGGAGAGGTTGGGGACTAGGTCGTGGATAATGGATGCCCAGGCCTTGTACAGGCTCTGGTCCCAGATGGACGTGGCAAAGGGCGTGAGGTCGACTGCGCTGGTGTCCACGCCAACGGAGTTGACGTACTCGACCGTCTTCTGGCGGACAAGCCGGACGCGGTCGTCGTAGACGGTCTCGCGAGCATTGGGGACGACGAGGTCCATCTTGTGGACGAGAATGTAGATCTTGGCGGCGGGGGAGTACTGCAGCAGGGCGGAGAGGATGGAGACGTAGGTTGCGAGGTCGCGATCGACGTCGCGCGACTCTATATCGAAGACGTAGATGAGGACGCCGACGTTGGAGAAGACGTGCACGCGCTGCTGCGAGAGGTAGTTCTCCATGAAGGCTTCCTGGCCGCCGCAGTCCCACAGGTTGAGAGTGAGGTTGCCCAGGAACTTGACGTGGGAGAGGTCGATGTCGATGGTGGCGCCTCTGCAAGGACGGAGGCGAGGCGACGGTGAGCACGAATTGCCAGAAGCCCGGCGGCCGGGCCACACGAGGGAGAGGCGGACTCACAGTCTTCTGGTGTCGCGTGCGATGTAGTTGCTGAAGATGATGCTGCGCATGCTCGACTTCCCGGAGCCGGACTTGCCCATGAGGAGGACCTTCTTCTTTTTAGGCTTCTTGACCTCGTTCCGGACATCAGAGCCGGCGTCGGGCGGCGGGTGTTCGCCAAAGGAAGCCATGGCGAAGAGGCGGCGGCGATGTGATTTTCGGTATGTTGGGCTTGATGAGAGGGAACCAGGTTTGCGCGAGCTGGATGAAGGTCAGGTAAGGTAACCTTTGGTTTGTTTAAAGAAGGTTTTGTTTGTTTTTAGCAAGGCACGGCCTTGTACTGGTACATGCAATTATGCTCTGCCTTGGGTACCTACCTTTGCTAAGTAAGGTGCTCTGTACTACTAGGGTAGATTGATATCCTGCCCGCAGATTGAGACTGGCATTTGCGTCCAAAAGAAAGTTGCCCGGCAAGTTCAGGCGCGTGCAATATTTACTGGCGTGGCATTTGGACTCTGCTTGCCGATGATTGCTCCTTTTTACTGATCAAGAGTTGCCCTCAGTAGTTTTGCATGAATAACCATTCCCATGTTAGTGCTAAGGCAAGTTAATAGTACCTGTATAGTACTATAGGTGCATGTCTTCAGTCAAGTTGCTGCAAAGCTTCAGGTATCTGGGAACCTCCGAGGTACCTACCTAGTACCTAGCAGGTTAGTACCTAGGTACCTAGGTGCTGAGGTTCTGCTACCCCAAGACAGCGTTATCGGGGCTACTTTTATCGGAGACTTATGTAATCCGCCACCTCAGCTTTGAAACCACATGCCAGCTAATGCTAAACTCCTGTATTATGTATTACTCCGTACTCTGTATGGGCTTGCAATTCCCATCCCGCAGCGTCTCGTCAGGTCACTCCAAACGATCGATTTGCCTACAACACCAACATCCTCCGAGCGCCGACCACGACAGAATGTCGCAATACTACAACCAGTACGGCGCATCCGCATCTCCGTCGGCGACCGAGAACCTCCAGTTCTACCATGGCTCATTCCAGGCAACGCCCTCACAAGCTCCGCCGGCCAGCTATGGCGTGCCGCCCGGCTATCGCGAGCAAAGCGGCCTGAGAACAGGTTGGCTCGCAGCCTTTTCCGCAGAGGGTTACGACAACGAGCCGTCGCTGCGAGAGGAGCTGGGCGTCGACTTTGGACACGTGCAGGCCAAGACTCTTGCCGTCCTCAACCCTTTTTCCCCCATCGAGCGGCTGGAGCATGTCATGAACGATTCCGACCTGGCCGGGCCGCTTCTGTTTGTGGTTCTCTTCGGCGTGTTCCTCCTCTGCAGCGGCCAAGTCCACTTTGGTTACGTCTACGGCCTCGCCCTCATGGGCTCGACTGCCTTGTACATGATTCTCAGCTTGATGACGCCGGACACGCCGCCGGGATACCCTGGAGCCGATCCCACGCCGAGCACGCTCACATTCGCGCAGAATGCCAGCGTGTTGGGATACTGCTTCTTGCCACTCGTCCTCACGTCGTTGGTGGGCGTGGCCATGCCGCTAGATTGCACGGCTGGATACATCATTACGAGCTTGGCCATCTGCTGGTCGACGTCAAGGTCAAGCGCCATCTTTTGTGGTAAGTATGGCTCAAAGCTGAAAGAGATTGAGTTCCAAAGGGGAGGGGAGAAGACTTTTGGCTGATCATTGCGCACATTAGCCGTCGGAAAAATGAAGGACATGCGTGGTCTTGTGGCGTACCCGGTAGCCCTGTTCTATGTAGGGTTTGGCATCATCACCATCTTCAACAGCCGAGGAAATGCGAAATGAATCGAGGCCCGGGGCGTGGCAGGAAAAAAAAAAAAAAAAGAAGAAGAAGAAGAAGAAGAAGAAGAAGAAGAAAAAGAGAATCGTGTTGGAGCGGCACACGGGAGAGCGTATTACGGGGCGGGGGCTTGGCTTTCTTTAGGATACAGGCGTTGGGGGGGATTATGTCGGCTCACAGCCCTTGCCACTTGATAGGTTGATAAGAGTGAAGAAGAAATCGACCTCAAAGGGAACGAAAAATTCAGGCGTTGAATGGGGGCGACGCGGGTTGATATCCCTTTTATGAAAATGTCGGTATGGAGATGATGGCAATCAAGGCCACAACAGATGGCGCCTGTATGATATGACAAAGGAGGACCCCCTTGGGGCAAGTGTGGCCAGTCCGGGTGCTAGACTGTCTTTGCGCATCCCGCAATCTCTCGAACGGAACCTAAGAAATACTACTTGTGTAGATGCCTAGAAAGGAGAGCTCGAGGCGTGCCGTTATTGGTGCTGTGAGCAGGCGTTGGGCATCTTTTTGGACGTTGGGGAGGAGATGTGTGCGTATGGGATTTGGCGAGAGCTACTATATATCTAGAATAATAATATCAAAAAGAAAATTGAATAAATAGATAAATAAATAAATAAAAACTAAAAAAAAAAAAAAAAACCTGGGCACTCTTTTCAAACAATGTTTGATGTTTGCAAGCAGTCTGCACCATCATATCATCATGATAGACTGTCACACTCTTTCGTTGATGAGAGGTTGAAATGATATGATTATACATGGCTATAGTGGCAAATGAGGGTTAAAAAAAAAGGAAAGAAAGAAAAAGAAAAAGAAAAAGAAAAAAAACCAAGTCATAGATGTTAAAAAAAAAAAAAAAGAACACTCTCCTAAGAAAATGCCTGTAAACCGTTGCCATATGGGTATCTTTTGCAACCAACCCAACCAGCCTGTATCCCGAATCATACATTCTGGGAGAGACTTTGAAACGCCAACGTCAACGTCAACACGCGTCATATCGTCCTCTCATTGTTTCATCAGATGCAACAACACCGGTGGCATATCGACTATCCACAGTCAGGTCCAGCCTGTTCAGAATATCGTCTCGCTGCGGTCCTGCTGTCGTCAACGCCGGGGGAGGGGCACATATCGGCCTGGGAACTCGCCGACGCTCCGGCTCCCATTGCTCCTGTCTGCCTGTGCCTGCGCCGGCGGTGCTGCTGTCGACGGCAGGATAGGGGCTCGTTCATGATGCCGTGGCGGTGCGGACCGGCAGTGAACGGAAGCGGAGCGGGGCCGGGAACGGAGGCGGAGCCGGCGGCGCCGATGGCCGCGAGGTTGTGCTGCTCTGCCCGCCAGAGCCTTGTTCTCCTTATTTCAAAAAAAAAAAAAGATTTTTTGTTGTAGACTTGTTTTTGATCGGTTGGCTGTTTGTGTGTAGGTTTGGTATATATAATGGCGTTTTTTTGCCTGGACGAAGGCTTTATTTACAACACCATCTGTCTGTCGCGTCTTGTGGCGGGTCAACGACACCCATCCATGATGTCGCCATGGCGGCGGCCAATTGGTTCAATAAAAAGTTTGGCTACTCTAAAGAAAGCACTTGTATGTCGAATCGAAAGAAGCTGAGAATATCGAATATCCGGGGGGGTTGTTCTTGTCGAGTGACAAACTGTGTATCACGACACACTTGCAGTAACTACTAGTCATGACATGACGGGGGCCTCTTCTCCAAAAATGTCCTTTGTTTTGCTGGCGGCTCGCTAGAATGTCAATCATTTAGGACGGGCCGGCCTTGATAGAATGGAATTTAACAGGATTTTTGTTTTTTTCCAAAATAGAGATAAAACTACTTACGCAGCAAACGAGCGGCCTCAAGGAACTTTCTGTTTCCCCCTGTATGAATTCTTCATGACACGTGACACGGTGGGTTGTGTGTGGGTGCGTTTGTGCGCTCCGAAAGTACAGGCGGCTTAATAAAACCCTTTTTCTACATAACCACAATAATGGCAACCGGGATAGACAAAAGCGTAATGAATGACAAGCTACTTCAATTAATACAAGGCTATTTTTCTTCTTCTTCAAAATCGGCCAGCAAAATAAACCGTCTCTTTCTCGTGCTCATAAATTTGGTTTGCGTATAGGAATTCGTCAAGTTACAACTCGAAGAAAAAGGGAGAGAGAGAGAAAAAAAAAAGGGCCTGCCTAGTTCCGACCCTCTTCCATCTCTACTCGGGCTTCTCCCTTCTCCTCGTCGAGTGGCTCGTCAAAAGTCTTGCTATCCGAGTCGCTCTGTTCGACACCAGCAACAACGCCTCCAAAGTCGCGGCCGCGTCGCTCGGGACCGAGCATGACGGTGACAAAGATGCCCGTGGCGATGATGGCTGTGGCGATGCCCATGACGGGACCGTACGCTTCGGCCTTCTCGCCGCTTTTGAGAGTGACGAAAACCTTCTCGGATATGGCATTGACGATCTGGGCCGAGGGAGAAGAGATCAGGTTGCCCAGCTGGTAGGTCACGCCGGGGAAGGACGATCGGAAGGCCGGGGGCGACAGCTCGTTGAGATGGATGGGGATGACGCCCCAGGCGCCCTGGACGAAGAACTGCATGAAGAAGCCGGTGGCGCTGAGGGACCGCTCTCCCTCGGGGAGGATCCAGGCGGGGATCAGGACGGCTGACATGAAAGCAGCGCCCATCATGGAGCGGCGACGACCCAGGAACTGGCTGAGATATCCGATGATGCTGCCGCCGACGACGGCGCCCACCTTCATCAGGATGGAGGCGCGGGAAGCGCCGGCGTTGTCGAGCTTCTTCTGCTCCAGCATAAAGGTGGTGTAGGAGTCCTGCGACGTGTGCGAGTAGTAGTTGAACCACGTCATGAGAATGACGCAGTAGATGCACATGCGCCACTCCTTGGCGAGCATCGTCCGCGTCTCACGCCAAAAGGAGCCCGGCGAGGAGGCTTTCTTGCCAGACTTTTTAGCCTCCAGAAACTGTTGGGACTCCGGGAAGGGAATGCGGAGCAGGCCGACGCCAATGGACAATCCCGCTGGTTTGAAGAAGCACAGAAAATGTTAGCGGAAATTTTAAATTTTTAAGATTTTTTTTTTCTTTGCCTAATGGGCACAAGGTTTACGCACCTCCAATCCAAAAGACCTTTTTCCAAGAGCTGGCGTCGCCCCCAACGCCAAGATTGGCGCACGCAGCCAAGACATAGCCCATGGAGTAGCCTTGCTGCAGAATGCCCGACATCAAGCCACGCGCCTGAGATCTGGAGAGCCAAGAGATGTTAGTGTCGTGAGGCTAAAGGGTAAACGAGGAAAAAAAAGAACAAAAAAAGGAAGAAAAAAAAAGCCACTACAAAACAATGTATCCGGCTCGAAAAACAAAAACAAAACAAGGGACCCAAAAAGAAATAAAGGGGGGGGGGGGGGGATACTCACGGGCACTGCTCGAGAGCCATGGCAATGGCATTGCCGTAGACACCGCCCATGAACAGACCAAACAAGCTTCGGACGGCCAGAAACTCGGTAAAGGTCCTGCTGTAGATGGTGGCAATCTGAAGGGCTCCCAGCACCAGCATGTTGAAGACCATGGGCCACTTGCGGCCCCATTTGTCGCCAGCCAGGCCAAAGACGGCGGCGCCGACCGAGCGCAGCAGCAGCGTGAGGGTGATGGCGGTCGTAATGTCCGTCTTGGAGCGGTGGTAGTACTTGGACAGCTTCACCGTCTGGATAGAAAGCGCGTGGAAGTCGAAGGCGTCGGCGGTCCACGAGAGCCATCCCACGACGAAGAAGAGCCAGTCCTTGGCCGACAGCATCGCGAACAGGCTGATGGGATTCTGAACGCGGTCCGGCTCCTGCCACTCGCAGCGCGTCTCGCCGTAGGTGTTGGTCAGCACAACACGCTGCTTCCAGACGAAGAGATCCTTCCAGGACTGCTTGGCCGTGGCGATGACGCCCTTGGCCAAGGGGTCGGCAGGCTCATTCTGCCTCGAAGCGATGCTATCCGCCATGGTGCCCCAAACTTTGTTGCGGATGTTAAGTTGTCTTGCAAGAGAGACACGCAAAAGGAAGAGGAAGGGGGCGGGGGCGGCTGGCTTCGCTTTGATCTCTCGCGGCCGAACGGAGACTTATATATGGCCAGAGAAGCAAAGCAGAGAGAGGGCGTTGGCCGGTGGCGAGAAAGGGGGAGTGAAGAAAAAAAAGGGGGGAGGGGGGGAGGTGCTTCCCGGTGATCAATGCGACGGTAACCTTATTTATAACCCAGATCACCGCCATGTGCCGGCCGTGGAAAACAAGAAACGATGCGGAGGAGGAGAAGGGCCACACACGTCTTACGACATTTCCCGATGCCGACATGGGGGGGTTGGACAATCCAAGCAAACCCGCCGCCAGCGAGATCGTCATTCGGAGGCAGGCTGAGGGTTGTAGGATGTACGCAGACCCAGATCTGGCTCCGGCGGTATATGCCTAGTTGGGGAAGAGTGTGTGGTCCGAATCCCCAATCCCCTCCCCCCCTCCGGGGGAGAGGGGGGAGGGGGGGGGGGGGGAGTTTGAGCCAACAGCCACCGGCCGTAAGACTTGAGGCTTGGGACCAAGTCTCCTGGAGGGTGGTTGGGCGGTCTACAACAACAAGAGCCTTTCGGGGCTTCCATCATTTTGGTTTCACTGTGGCTGCTCTCGACTGAATACAAAACTACCATCCCCCTGTTAGCCTTTTTTCCCCCTTCTACTTCATCGTGTCCAAAAGTGTCCCCCGAGAAAGCCCCAATTTTTTGTTGGGACACGGCGCGCCCCGACTCACGGAAGAACGAGAGGGTCAAGTCAAGACTAACCATGCTCTAGCGGTGCCACGGTCATCTTCCGCAAGGGCAGGCAGACCTGGGGAAGATGGGGTTTCTGAGTTGGAGGGATCGGAATGAGGAAATGCGGGGGGGGAGTGAATACTGACTGGCAACATGTGTTTTGGGGTTTCGTGAGGCGAGGCTTGCACAACGCTCTCACACTCACACTCACACTGACACATAAATAAAAAAAAAAAAAAAAAAAAGAGGAGAGATGGCCGTCGCCTCCTCGAGGCCTGATCCTGGGAAGTCGGAACGGCTGGACTTCGCCTGGAGAGAAGGGGGGGGGGGGGGGCACAAAACGATAGTGTCATCATACGATGGAGACCGAATTTGTCAGGGTGGAGGAGTGGAGAGAAGAAGGTGTAATGCGAATGGCAATGGATGAGCAAGGTTAGGAAGAAATGAGGCACGAGAGATTGATCTGCCAATGGAGCAGAATACGACGCACGGCCGGGGCAATACAACACAGGGCGACAAACGCTTGTCCGGGGAAGCACAGCATGGCGAGCTGACTGATGTGCCAACACAAAGGGTCGCTGATGCCCAGAGCAGCATCAGCAGCAACGCACATGCATTTTGATGCTCCAGCTGATTCCACATGGGGGCACATGGCGAGGGAGAGAGAGAGACAGAGAGACAGAGAGACAGAGAGAGAGAGAGAGAGCCTTGATGACCTCACGAACCAAACGTCTGTCCCACCATCCAATCGCCTATGGCCTCCCATACCCAGGGCTCCAGCCCTCGTCCCCCCGCTCATCGCAAACCTCGCCCGACCTTCTCCCGAGCATCTCTATACTTATTTAAGATTTTGAGGTTTTACCTTAGTATTAAGCTTAAGCGCTTCAACCATGGTGAAAGGCTATTTGCTGGAGCAATGCAACCGCCGGCTTCCCCACGGCCATTTTCTATTGCCCATACAACCCCATGCCGGGTCCCAGAGCAATCCTTGCTAGCGCTGGTGTTGCTTGGAAGGATTGAGTCTAGAGCAACGGAGCTACGGAGCTGATTGGGGGGGGTTGGAGAGAGAGGGAGGGAGAGAGAGAGAGAGAGTGTGTGTGTGTGTGTGGAGGCAACTGCGTGCTAGTAGATTCAGAACGGAGGCCCTTTTGCTTCGAGCCCGGCATCCAGACAATGAGACGGTCTCAGGCGTTATCCAGCTCCTACGAACGGCTTCGAGCGTCGAAATCAGGAACGGAAAGGGGGGGCTTTTTTTTTTCTCCCTTCGAAAGAGAGGGCCAAGTTCTTTTTGTCTTGTCAATCTAGCCTCTTCTCGGCGCAGGCAACGTTTTTTTCTTTTTCTTTTTCTTTTTTTCTGATCATGCGGAGAGAGACCGTCAACGGCTTACCCGCACAGTGTCATTCCTTATTTAACCATGGATGGAAGCAGGAGAAAACCCGGCGTTGCATCGCGAGTCTGGAGTTTCTCTTGGCCTTTTCCCCACGCCTGACACGCCTGGCAACACGCCACCCACACGAGAAGAGAGACGGATCGAGCACGGTTTTCCATGGTGCGTCGCGGGGGCTCATGACGACTTCGACAAAGACTCTTCATCTACTACGCCTCTCAATCTGCCGATATGCCAATTCGCCCTATTCCCACAGCATCGGTTCTAAAAAAAAAAAAAAAATTGAGCGGGAAAAGCTGCTCTAAACTAGACTCTAACCAAGTCGCAACCCCCCCCCCCCCCCCTTCTGTCGGCGATGAATGAATAGTTTGGTCTCTCTCTCTGTCCGTCTGTCCGTCTATCTGTCCGTCTGTCTGTCTGTCTGTCCATCTGTCCGTCTCTCACCAGCCCCCAAAAAAAAATGCAAGGGTGGCCCGTCATCCACCGTCTCCTCCTCCTCTCTTGGCAGACCAACATCCTACCCCAAAATCTCCTCCAATCAGCTGCCTCTCCTCCCCTGGGGCTGTTATGGGCGGCGCCAACGCAGTTCTTGAGAGATCCGTTCACCTAACAAACGGCCGCTCCGGCCGGTTCCCACCACCAACGAACCTCGAATTGCAAGATTGAAAGAGCCTGGCGCGCGCCGTCTCTTTTCTTTTCTCCCCCCCCTCCCTCCCCCCCTTTTCCAATGGCTGGCGTACATAGTTGTGCGGATACTGTTCCTGTTCCGACTCACTCACCTCATGAGACGAATTGAGACTGCCAAAGGTCCCCCTCCTCCCTCCCCCCCTGTGTTGTCTCTGCGCACTCATGGAGCTTTTTTTTTTTTGGTCCAGGGCGAGCACCGAGTGGGCACATGTACATGCTTCTCTCCGTTGGCAGTAATATTGTCATGTCAGATGATTACGCCCGTAGCCTCTCCCCCCTTACAAAACAAGTCATAGCAAAGCAGTTGGCCTTCCTGATTCTCCAATCTTCTTTTTTCACTCTTCATCCCCGGCCCTGGCACGCACACAAAAAAAACTAAATCAATCCCTGGGCTTTGCTTTCGGTCCTCTCTCGTGCTGCTCCCCCCGTTTCTTCCCCATCAACTCCTCTTTTACCCCAATATGCGGGGGAAAAGATTCCAGGCTTCAGCATGATTCTGATGCGCATTTCGAACTTGTGGCGCCTCCTAGTTCCTCTTTTTGCCATGGAACTAGCAAATGTGCCAAAATCTCATCCTCCCGCTCTCTCTCTCTCTCTCTCTCTCTCTCTCCTACGCGTGTATTTTTTGAAACGGCTTTCCTATTCTACCCGGCGTATCATAGAGGTCGTCCTCCGCGATATCCCGAAGGTGCTTCCTTTTTGTATCAAAAATTCCTCGCCCACGAGTGAAGGCTCTGTCAAAGGGGGTGAACGGAGCTTGCCTGGACCGTCTCATCCGCCATGTGCGGTCTCCCCGAATGCTGGCCTGCCAAGAGCCATTCTCCACAGGGTCAAAAAAAAAAAAAAAAAAAAAAAGGGAGGCATCTTTGCTCGAGAGCTGCTCTTCGTTAGACGCAACACCATCTGACATGGTCTCCTGAAAATGGGTTCCGGAGTGGGTATCCGATATCGCCCACCGTGTTTGTCCCTGGTTAGCAGGTCAATAAAAGAGCCACGAGGTCAGTGCTTTGTCCACGAGGGGGGCAGAGTTTTTTTTTTTCTTTTTTTTCCTTTTTCTTTTTTTTTCCTTCTTCTTTTCTTTTTCTTCTCCTATATAGACCACACTGGCCATGGTCACTGCGGGTGAATCAATGGGCATGGATTCTGTTTAGCGTGAGGAGGTCTGCAAAAAAGGGATTCAAATCCAGCATGAAAATATGTGAAGGCTGGGGATGAACACTGCTCTTCGTGATAGTTCACAAGAGGTGAAAACTACTACTACCAGGTAAAGCAGTCCGCGGAGACGGGCCATTGCCACGCCCCAGGAATGTCTTACAAACCCTCGATTTACAAACCTCGACATGTGCCCGGGTATCGTTCCGAATGAGATTTCTCCAACAGCTCCCAGGACATGATTTTTTACATCTTGGCATACGGAGCACCCAACATGTGGTTGTAGTCGCCAGCGTGGGTGTCACGCTCTAGCTGCTCTTTGATTTCAACCCCTAATCTCCCCTGAATTGGCACCAACAGATGTTGTCTTTGAACTCTTTAGGCTACTTTGCTCATTTTACCCTGCCTGACGTTGGTTGGTTGGTTGGTTCGTGCATTCATGTTGTCAAATTTCCCTCGAGATGCTCTCCTTGGACAGACGCCCTTGGAAGTCGGGACAACACAAGCCGCATACGGCGAGGTTCTCGCAAGAAAAATTGCATCTGCAATAGCTGAATTTAGATGGCATTACCACAATGTTTGATTGATTATCTTGCTAATTATCCAAATGGACACGAGCCATTTATATATATATATTTTTTTTTAAAAAAAAAACACCTTGTTCAAAGCCGTACATACTTGCTAGCATTGCAGCTAGCATTGCAATTTACTTGATTAGATGCAGAGACGAAATCGTATTATTATTTATTTATTTAGGTAGTTGTATTCTTCTTCTTCTCCTTCTTCTTCTAGTAGATATCGTCTGTGAAACCTTCTTCTAGATATCATCTCTTGTTCCTGTAGCGAGTGCATGGTTGCTGGCTGTGAAACAAAATTTCCATCCTATTTTGCTCGGCCTACTTAAGGGCAATTTATCAGAAAAATCCAATACAATCTCTGTTTTTCATGTATTACCTTGAGATTTTCAATACGGCTTGGTAAACATGGTTGTGACAACTGGTAGAGCTGGCGCTGTTTAGGGTAGCCGATATAGACAAGACTACACGAAAAGGTAACCACGCAAGGAGGAATGATTGTGAAATCAAACGGTGTAGATTAAGCATCTTGATGAGAACTAAACCCGTATTTAGCCACCGTATTACAACCAGGTGTTTACAAGCGTCCATCTCTTGCATTATTGCATAACACGCTGTCAAGCTTTCCAGCGGTGGGTGGAAAACGAACGTTCTCGCGTTGTGTGATCTGAAGACTTGCCATTTTCGGCCAATGATGGGATGATATCATTGTGATTACCAAAAGACCGCGATCTTATCATACGGCTATTGGTATACATTGATTACACTGAGTCATTCTGGTTGACCTGACAGAAGACAAACCGCTCGTGCTATCAGATCTAACTGTTACCCTGATGGTGTGAGAACACGAATACGCATCAACACGAACACAAGGCGTTTCATGGCTGCTAAACCCTTTTGCTTAATGCAAATGTTGCTAAACAACATGGCAAAAACAAAGAAAGAAAAGAAAAGAAACGAAAAGAAAAGAAAAGAAAAGCCCGGTCAAGATGCCCGTCGTCGCATAATGTACCCTACGGCCGTATAGAGAATCCCCCTTGACCAGTTCGAGCGCGTACCGCATACAATACGACCAAGACATCGCCAAAAAATGTTTCTCCAGCTCATTGTTTTCCTGATTTATACAAGTATTTATGAAACTGGTAGAGTACGAGGTGCAACCGAAACACTATGGAACGCCGCATATGGTGACTATTGCAGCCTTCCGCCAACACTGGCTTTAAAGGATATGGCATTGAATACGCATGTCCAACAAAGACAAAGCTTCAATGTTGCCTGTGGCTTTCTTTGTTGAAATCTCTTCCGGAGTCACAACGAGGCATCTGCTCACTAATTCCAATGCTCAACTCAACACGGCAATACTGGCGACTCGTTGGAGTATGACACAGCTCCAGTATGACACAGCTCCAGCGCTTGGCTGCGAGTCACAACTGCCAACTCGAACGAGTTTTTTTTTTTTTTTTTTTTTTTTTTTTCATAGGGATAGTTCAATATGTTTTCGATGTTGGAACCAGATTATCATCGTCGAGGTAGCTTGATTTACCCTTTCAGTAACGGATCGAATGGACGGCGGTTATAAAACAAAAATCTACAACATATGCACTTGTAAGCTCACAAAAGAAGAAGAACAGAAAAAAGGACGTAATTCAATGCCGGTAATATAGAGTCGGGACCCTTAGTAAACGGGTATCAAGGGGTATTTGAGAGAAGATGCAAAAGTCGGATGTGCATATATTTATTGACTGGAACGGGCCCTACAAGCGGCAATGACAAGGAGCGCCAGTCCAGAATCAAGACTCTCTCCCCCTCCCATCTGCCTCCTCTCTGACATAAAGACACATCAAGTAAAATCTCCATCCTGCTTTTTGCCACTAAATCTCGGAAAACAGCTCCCATTTGTTGCCGTGAGTGGAAACATTCACAGAGGCCATGGATGGGCTGATTGAGAATGGTTTACTCGGGAAGGGGGTTCTCGCAGACAAAACCAAGGCCGACCTAGGAACCAATTAGTTACCTGATTGTATTCGCAAGCAGAATCGCGAGGGAGCCTTACAATACCCACAGAGCAGCACTTGGCCTGGAGGCCAACTCTGCCGCAGACGGCGCTCAGGGGGTTAAGAGGGGAGGTGGCTTGAGAAGCTGGGCAACGGGTCAGCACGGGGGTTCCTTTTTCTCGCCATCACGACGTCTTCCGGAACTTGCGAGTCTTGCAGTCCAGATAGAGGAGACCGAAGAGGCCGGAACCGCAGCACTTGGGGATATTGTGGGTGATGCCGCTGGGGCAAGGGCCTTGCTGGTCGGCGAGATCAGCGGCATCGTGGGCAGGCGCGGCAACGGCCAGGGAAGCAAAGAGGGCAATGATGGCGGAGAACTGCATCTTGAATGACGCTTTTGCTTAGTCTGCCTTTTGTTTCTTGCTTGAGTCAGAGAAAGATGGGAGATGTGCTGGATGCGATGGGCGATGATGGGGGCGGGGGAATAACTGTGATTCAACAACAGGACAAAGGGCCCCCTATTTATGCTTCGGACGATTGGCTCATTCTCTTCGAGCTCCCACGAGCATTTATGTTTTTATGTTTTTTGTTTTTTGTTTGTAGAACATCATTGTCACAGCGTCGACTCATCTCGGGACCTGCTGTGTCTTGCTGCCAGAGACACCCTCCCGCCCCTTTGTATATTATTATGAGACTCCCTTGCGACCCTCGCCCTTTCCCAACTAGGTCGATCTGCGACATTTGAGACGGAATCTAGCCTTTGGGAGAAACGGCTTTGCAAAGCACGCGTAGGAGAGGCTCGATTTCTCTCTCTCTCCTCGAGCCCAAATAGCTGAAAGACAAAACAATAAAACCCGCTGCGAGTAGCACGCCGGGCCAATCCTTCGCCTTGCAAATTTTATACACACACACACACACACACACACACACACACCGGAGCCGCTCTGGATCACCGAATCAAGACGCTGTCACATGCGGAGAGCCGCGAGACATTGGTTCGCCCCTGCATGTAAGTGCGACGCTCCGTTAGATGAGCTGCCAGCGTGTGTTCAGCCATGAACACAAGATGATACCAACATGTCTCGTCCTAGCGAAGGACGAAGAAAAGGGCGAAGAAAAAAATAAAAGGGGGGGGGGCTGCAATCGTACCGAGACGTAAGTCTAATTGAGCTCTGCGATTCATGTAAAAAGGGAGAACACGTACAACGTTGAACCGACAAGCTCGTTTATGTTTCTTTCTTACTTTGTTTTGGTCCCTTTTCTGGTTTGTCTTTATTCAGCATTATGCTCAAACCACAGACCGCGCCGTAGAAAGGAATACATGTGATTGAACGCACATGTCTATCTGCACCGGTACAAGTCTGAGCCAGAGACGGGAGCCAGCGTAAAACAGACACGATGGCCAAGTCACGAGTAGTAGAGGACTGGCGAATAACTAGGCACTGTGAGGACGACGTCCCGTCATTGAGCCATTGTCCATCATGAAGGGCTCGGGAAACAACACGAGACCACTGTCTTGGGTTCATCCCGTAAATTGGGGTCCGGCGTTGCCTTTGAGTTTATGCACATTGCGATTGTGCACGAGGGAGTACCATGCAGCAGCAGCAGCGCCTCTGGTTGTTTCATACTTGGGCTTTGCCGTTGCCGGTATCATGAATATAGCCTCGTAGAGAGATTGGGAACTCGTCATCGTATGGTTGCTAGTAGTAATAGCGGCAATAGCGGCAATGGCAGCAGCAGCAGTAATAGAAGAAGGAGTATATCGGCGCACCAAGACATATCTCTTTATCAAAGACATACACGAGAGTCAATGCAATGCATAGATGGATGCACAAAGCCTAAAAAGCGTGTCCACATCACACGAGAGATTTTCATAACATCAGAAGCAAAAAGCCCCTTACCACTCCATCCATAGACCTCGTCGTCATTGATAGCATCCAAGCTGGGGCCAGGTTCTAATCACTGACGGGAGAAAGAGGTCTCACACGTGCGTCTGGTCAGAGCTGCATGTTTCTCTCTCTCTCTCTCTCTCTCTTTCTCAAAAGGGAGAGATAAAGACGGAGAGGAAAAGAAGACACAGAGAGGGAGCTTGGCGGTCAGACCCGGCTTACAGCTCTGCCAAGATGTGGGATTGGACTCTTGAAAGTTTCGGCCATTACCAAAGAGGGCGTAGCAGTACACCGTATTGACCTCTTTTGGGGGCCAAACAACCAACTTGGCTTGCCTTGCATAGGCCCCATCCATCCTGTATTGTCGATCTTTGCCGGCGAGGATGGCCCCCGAGGAGTAATTGAAATGTTGGCTACGTGTTTTGTGAATGGATCACATACCACTAGCCGGGTCGGTCCTTTTTTTTTTCTCCCCCTGGTCAAGAGAGGACCTTGAAAGACTATAAGCTTAGAAGAAAAAAAAAAAAAAGGGGGGGCAAGGGGGCAAGGGGAAATGCTCCGTTGGAGACTCGTGAGGCGAGCTTGGTCCATGTAGGCTTGTGATTTCATTATTTGATGTGGATAATGGACGGATTTGACATTGTATGTTCTGTACATGCGCAAGCTAACCAGGGGTTGCAGATGTGATTATTGCGGTGAACGTAGTAGTATTCTACTACTCCGTGCTGGTACGAGGAGTACGCATACCGGCCAGCCTCAGAATCCGAAAAGAGACATCCATTGACACGCACGGATGCACGTATTGAGCACCGACATCCTACATGGCAGCATATCGTTGGTCAGCAAATCTCTGTTATTATATACACATTACGAAATACTCATGAAAACAAACTGCTCAGCGGAGCATCTTTAGCCGGCCAAGTCCTCGCCGAATAGGTGTCCCCCCCCCCGAAGCAGGTCACGATGCCACTTTTGATCCTTGAGCTTCTCCATCGGAATAACTTGCATGCTTGCCAGAGCTGCCAGATGGAGCCAGCCTGGCGTCCATGCGCCTCCGTGCGTGCCAGGCATGCCTCAGGGCTTCGGGAAAGCGGAGCGCCATTGCTAGGAGCCACACATACAGGCAGGACAGAACGGCAAGGAGGACTGTGCGGGACGTCTGGCTTGTAGTAGTTGTATGAAATTGGGCGAAATTTGATGCTGCAGGTTGACGACAAACTCGGATCCCGTCCTCCCTGTTCTCAGCAAGGACGAACGCGCATAACCTACGCTGCAGATGCATATTATGCGATCATCTCCGAGGAGCGCTCCGTTGTGACGCTTCTCCCCCCCCCCCCCCCATCAGGACTATGTGATTGCAGACACACTCCGGGGGCGCGGCTTGGTAACGTCTAAGCGCGGCCGCAGCATCGACCTTTGAAGGAAAGAAAATGACCTGTATCCTGCTAGGAGAGTTCGCAGTGGCTGCCTACTAACGGTGTTTGTTTACCAATCTGGCAGTGACAATAACCATTCCCGGTCTGGGCGGAAGAAGGCAGGGCATGGAGCAGATGCAGCAAAACCTCCCAGACCACCAGGGCAAGTTTATCCCGCTATCAATAAGCAGAAGGCTCCCGTGGTTCGTATGCATCCATCCAACCCATTTGCACCATATCCATCCCATGCCTTGTCCCAAAACACACCTGCTTGATACGAACTTATACGGGGGTTTATGGGGGCATGGAGCAGCGGCACTACTGGCCTGCATCTGCGTCTGCGTCTGCGCCTGCGTCTGCGCCTGCATGAGCACTCGGTGCTTCGTAGCTGAGGAATCAGGGGCTAGAGCTTGTTGCTGCTAATCAGACAGGCCGATTACGTGTAGGTTTTTTTGCGGTGATGGCGGGTTTGGTCGAGGCGACATACAGAGTAGCGTCGTCTCATGACGCTCAGCCGCATGTAGTGAGGCCCGCTAGCTCGGTTGAGGTCTAATATCGGGCTCCGGAGGCATCTTATCTGGTAAAAGAGTATGTCGTGGTGCTTTCCATTGGGCGAGGCTTTAGCAATTGTCAAACTTGCTTGTGCGTTCCATTCTGGTTGCATCTATGCCCGCAGCTTGAACGCCGCCGGATAGGCTGCAACGCACGAGTACCATTATGCGGCCCGCGCGGGAAATTGGAGTGGTAGGAGTTGATCGGCGACTCCGCAAGGAGGGAGAGAGAGAGGGAGAGAGAGAGGGAGAGAGAGAGGGAGGGAGTGAGAAGGAAAGAGAGAAAGAGACAGACAGAGAGAGAGAGAGAGAAAGCGAGAGAAAGAGACAGACAGACAGACAGACAGACAGACAGACAGAGAGAGAGAGAGAGAGAGAGAGAGAGAGACGACGTGTTACTCCGTACTCCATATTCTCATTTCCTATTTGGTTCATTGGCGTTTTGAACCAGAGGATCGAGGACATGGGGCCACAGTAATTAAAAGCACGTGCTGCGTTTTCTGTCTCCTGTCACAAAATGGCGAGGCACCGTATCGTAAACATGAAGGGATCGCGCATGCCGTCGGACCCGTTAGGCGCCCATACTGTCGGGACAGGTTGGCTGTCAGTTTCGCTGTGTTGCTCGAAACAAGTCACCGCGACCCATTCGCCGGAGCTCCGAGAGGCCTGTTGGCATTGGCACAACTATCGCTCGCCACCATCTGCATCCTTGTCCGGTTTTGGAGATTTTTGCCGGTGGCATGTGGATTGAGCTTTGGCTGCTGGTGACGCTAGAGCAAGCCTCTTCTGCAGCTGATTCGAAAGGGATCGTCTCGCGCTCTCTCTTGGGGGGGGGTTCGGCGTCTTGCGTCTGTTTCCAAGCAACAGCCAAAAAACCTGCCATCCCATGTGGTCCGGGAGGCCACGATCACGACCCACGGCCAGCACTCCTGGCAGCATGTATGTTGTAGTAGAAGTTAGTAGCACTGGCACTTCTGGGCCCTTGCTTTGCCGTTCAGGATGGTCCCCTAGCTAGCCCCCCCCCCCCTCCCCCCGGCGGACTGGCCTGGGTTGCGCTGCTGCCGCTGCTAGCACAGACAGGCTCGCGGGTAGCTGTGGTGAGCACGGCTTGGATGGAATCGAGCCAAGGAACGGAACTCGAAGCCCTCTCTCCACGGTCTCTGCTGGGCACAATTCCGCGCACACCTCCGTAGTTACAGCACTACTGCTGCTTGGCCCGGGCATTACGCCACCGCGGCTGCCAAGGAGCCTTCCGCGTGTATCGAGAATGTTCCGTAGCGCCTCTCTAGCAGCTGTCCTGACGTGAGATGCAGTGGAGTAAGCGTTGGTCCAAGTAGACCCAGAATTTGGCCCCCCCCCCCCCCCCCCGAGACGAGCGGTGGTATGTAATGCCGCCGGGATGAACAAAGCACAAGCACTCGCCAACAGCCAGAGGAACGAAAGAGCATACATTGCACAGGATGATTGCAGCGGTACTAGCATGTAGCAGTAACCGACTGGCAGTATCCGTAGCTGGCCCTGACTCGCGCCGTCGCCGGAGGGCTGGATTCTGGTTGGCTTGGGCTTGGGGTTTGGCTTGGCTTGGCTGGGCTTGGTTTTCGCGCAAGCATCATGCTATTCGTTCGGTAGCCAACGCGTGTCTCATCCCACCTATGCAAAACAGACGCTTGGATGGCCTTGGGGCCCAGTCATCCTGGTTCGTTCTTTATTGCCGATTCCAAAGTGCTGCGCCGCCGATGCCATCCGCAATGCAGCTTGCCCGGACCCAGGCTGGTCTTTGGCCCTGAGGACCGGTTCCCCGGGCCAATGACGGGCGTCGCGGCCTCAGCGGGCAAAACGCGAATCCATCTTTTTTCGCCAGATGCCAACGAAACGCGCGATGCCGGCGGATGGTTCTTGTTGCAGCAGCACGGCGCTCTGATCGGGGGCAGAGAGTGGTTCGATGTTCTGTCGAGGCGACTGGATGGATAGAAAGGGCGATATTTTTTTTTTTGTGGTTGTTATCATTGGATTTCATCTGCCGCATCACCTGTGGTTACCTACTACCTGAAGGTACTGAAGTATAACAGTACTATACCTACTATATCTGGTAATACATACATACTAAGGGTACTCCGTGCTGCAGGCACCAGAGGTACAGCGGTGGGTACCTCAGGTAGTAAGTACCTCTACGTAGGTAGGTACCTAAAGGGCGGCGCGTGCGGCTGCGGCGCTCGGGGGCACATCCTTCAGCGCTCCTACAGGCCGTGCTCCGCCCAATCCCTCTGGCCAGTGCCCCGTGGCAATGGGGCCGCCGGCCACCAAGGCCGCTGTAGACCAGCCGGGCCGTCCTCCCTTCCGGCCACTTCCTTAGGGCCGGGTTTCACCGCATGAGGCGCCTCAACATCTGGGCTTTCCTCCATGCACATCACCGCGTGCGCAACACACAACACACAGACACAACACGTTTGCCAAGGGCAAAAACCGAGCCTATGGCTGTTGGGCCTAGTCGAAACAAGTCTTTCTGGCAGTCGCCTCTCCTCTGCCCTACCGGAAAACGGGAAGGCTAGTCAAAAAAGAAAAAAAAAAGAAAAAGAAAAAAAAAACCGTCTAGTGCAAGTCTCTCCAATCGGCCGAAGGCCTTGGCTAACGCTTCTTTCTATGCCGCCTAGTTTCGCCAATTCGACGTCGAGTCTGTTGTTGGTCCCCGGGGGGGGGGGGGGGGGTGTCTTTCTTCCCTTTGAACTGCTCCGTGTCAAGGCAACGCAATCTTTCTAGGCCGCAGGCATGCGCTCGTATGTGCGAGCTTGCGCACATGCGCCGGTATGGAGTGCATAGACATGGACGGAGAAGTTCCACGCGCCTCAGGCTTCGGGATTCAGGCCTTCAGACTCCAGATCACCCTCGTCGCCTGATTCATCAGATTTCGCTTCCGCCAATCTGTCGCGTGGCGTCCATGGATGCCGCCTGGGTCGCGCAGCTAAATTCTCACCGCCTGTCGGTTGGATCCCCATCCCCTGGACCACCCCCTTGCCATGGCGTTTCTTGGTTCGTTCGTCGGTCTTTTGATGCTGTGGCGCCCCGCTCGTTTCCCCCGTGGTTTAGCTGCTGCCTCTTCCATCTCGCCTGTCCAATCAGCCGCCGTTGTCTCAACCACATTGTCGGGTTCGACTTGGACAGACCAGACCAGACCCGACCAGACCAGACAAGACCAGACCCGACCAGACCAGACAAGACAAGACCAGACAAGACCCCCTCACGTCGCTGGCAACCAACACCACCAAACGGGCTTTGGGCCGAAGCCCTTGATATCGAACTCGACCGGAAATTCGGGGCAATGCCACGCCACAACGGCCCTCCCAGCACGGGCGTTGCTTCTGTACCTGCTCCGCCGTGCTGCCGTGCTGCTGTGCTGCTGCTGCTGCTGCCACGGCTGGGTGCGGACTGATGTGGTTGGGCGAGGAGCCCAGACATCCCGGCGGCGACAAGGGGAATTGGAATTTGTTCATTTACTCGTTTATTGATTGATCTATCTTATTTTCCACCCCTCGCGCCGTCCCTGGCCTCGCGCCGCCCCGTGGTTCAGCTTGGGCGATCAACCTGACAGGCAGTTGCAGCAACACATGGGATTTCTTAGCCACGCGCACGCACATCATCACTGATCAAGTACTCCGTAGTGGCCCTCGAAGATGCGCAAAAAAAAAAAAAGAAAGAAAGAAAACACAAACACACACACACACACACACACGCACACGCACACGCAGCTGGGTCCATGCCGTTGGCGAAGAGGGCTAAACAAGTTTAAAGCAATTTTAATACGAGTATACGACTAGTCATATCCCGCGTTGGGTCTACTGCTGCGGTAGAAAGAGGGGGGGTTCGCTAGCCGTGCTTCCATCATCGACCTGTCAGTTGCGTCAAAGCGCAGTTGATTGCGTCCGGTTTGCCTCCGCCAGCTTCTACTCCAACTGCGTTACCCATTGCGTCCAATCCGAATCCTCCTTCAGCCGCATAGCCGTTTCAGGCGCAGTCCACAGCATGATCTCGATGCCTCCATGGATCGAGGGTAGGATAATCACAAACCCGTCCATGAAGGCCGGGAAAGCCCACCGGAGAGCCTTGATGTCTCCGAGCTCCGTGCCCCAGCGTGCCTCCTTCAGCATGTCCCCCAACCGGGCCGGCGCCGTGACTAGCACGTCGTAGTTGAGCGGCGGCAGCAGCTTGTTGGCAACGTCGCCGCACGTCTGCAGCGCCCCGGTCAAGGACCAGAGCTCGTCTGGAGTCCACCATTCGATGGAGGCCGCGACCCTCTTTGCGATGGCGTAGAGGGATTCCACTCCGGGCGCCTCCAGCTCGCCAGCCGTCGCCCTGGCCCGCGCCAGGGCAATGGCGTTCCCAGGGTACTCGGGCGCCAGCGGCGGATCCACGCGCCTCCTCACGTTGACCGAAGTCAGGAGCGAGCTCGAGGCGACCTGCTTCTCCGTGAGCCGCCGTGCCCTGCTCACTTGCTTCCAGATAAGCGCGGACAGCGTCGCATTGGCGGTGACGGTCGACTCTTCCTTGCTTCGCGGCACGGCTGCGTCTCGAAGCGCCTCGAGTTTCTCCTGCGACATGGCCCAGTGCGACACGCGGACGAGTTTGGCAATTCCGCCATGGTCGCCTGCCACAGCCTTCCGCAGAATCTCGGCCTGCATATGCTCGTATGATCGATCTTGGGCCGCCTGGTATGTGGGGAACTCGGACAGCGGGCGTTCCATGCTCGGGCCCATGAGCTGAAATGCGTCCAGCGATTCGTTGCCCAGCCGTTGGTCCTCGGCGACGGTCAGGCCTTCGGACACGGCGGCCACATGCCTGGCCCAGACGGCCACAAAGGTGCCCATGCCCTGAGCATCCATGACCACATGGTGGCCGCCAAAGGTGAGGACCAGGCCGCCCTTGATGAAGGTCGCCTGCAGCGTCATGACGGGGCTTCTTGCCGAGTGGCCCAGAGGCTCCGGCGCAAACTGGGACGCCGGCAGCGCGGAGAAGGGAAAGTTGCGTCGAGCAAGATCCTCATAGTCGACCTCTGGCAGCTCCTTGACGTGAAACCAGACGCCCGCGTCCTTGCCGTACTCCAGCTGGATCGTGTCATGTTCCACGTCCAGGGGGATAATGTCCGCGGCCAGAATGGTCAGCTCGTCGATTGCAAGCGAGAGCGCCTTTTTCAGATTCCGTAGAATTATGGGCCGAAGCGAAGGCTCATCAATCTTGAAAATGACCATCATCGGGAGGATGACCCTGACCATGTACTGATCAAGCGGTGTGACTGGGATGAGGCCTGGCACGGGCGCGATGCTTGGCCGCACCAGAGTTTTTTCCGCCAAGGTAGCCATCGATCCCATGGTTGCAGGTGTATATTTCACTGGCCGTGTCCGAGCAAAGTCCGTAATGATTTGGTTGTTCTGAAAGAGGGCATCTGCCAAATCGCCGGGCAGGGCGTAATCTTTATATATCTTATGCTAAGCCATTCTCCGCGGTGCTCATGGGCTGCGGATAGTCCGATAGTGTCAAGCGCGTCCCCAGAATTCTGCGCGGCCACCTGGCAAGGCTCGGGCTTTCCCATTTCCTTTCTTTTTTCTTGTCCCTCTCCCTCCCTCTCTCTCCTCCCCCCTTCTCTCTCTCTCTCCCCGTTTTTCTTTTATTTTCTCTTCATTTTTTATTTTCTTCATTTCTTGTTTTTATCCAAGTTCTTCTTCTCTTTTCTTTCTTCACCCCCCCCCCGGCCCTTCCACCCCCCCCCTCCCCCCTCCCCCCTCCCCCCAAAACAAAACAAAACAAAAAGAACAAACAACAATCATGCACGCTATCACAAGGCGGTTGAGATTGGAGCTAAGCATTGCATCCTAATGCCCGTCTTCTTTTTTCTTTTTCTTATTTTCCTTTTTATCCCTCTTTCTTCTCCGCCTCCGTGCCATGCAATCAAAACTGGGGCACCCAAGAGAGGTTATTCCGTATGAAGGCAGCTTGTTAGTCCCGCCCGCTTCTCCTTCGCTTCGGCAATCGCATATATATCCCTAGCTTCGAACCATACCTGGAGACCCTTCCTTCTTCCTCCTGTTCAACCTCAAAGTCCTTTGCTCCTCAGTTCGAACCTTACAGAGCATGGCTTCGACTGATCGCATTGATCCTCGTTGGCTTGATGCCAACGGGGCGGAACCTATTGCCATCATTGGGGCGGCCTGTCGGTTCTCCGGCACTGCTTCGAATGAAGATGGTCTATGGCAACTGCTATCAAAGGGGAGGACAAGCTGGGCTAGCAATGCTAGGAACCGATTCAAGATGGAGTCGTTCTGGCATCCCCAGGCACATCTCCCTGGTTCGGTACGTGGGCATGAAAGTGAAAAAAACAGAAGAGGAACCCCTTCTTTGCCATATCTTTACCTCTCCTGTTGTCTTGGTGTTGCTGTCGACTAACATCCCCCCCCCCCTTCTCCCTTTCACAGACCAACGCTCGAGGCGTCCATCTACTTCATCAAGACCCGGCTGTCTTTGATAGCGACTTCTTTGGCATCAGTGGAGTTGAAGCCAAGGCTATAGATCCTCAGCAGAGGCTCATGCTCGAGGTGGCTTACGAGACCTTTGAGAATGCCGGCATTCCCCTAGAGCAGTTGGAAGGCTCAAACACGGGAGTCTACTGTGCTGTCTCCTACACGGACTATGATCAAATCCTCGGTCGCGACCCCGAAGCATCACCAATGTAAGTCTCCCTCAACTCTTTTTGACTCTCCTTCGAGGGGGGTTAAGAAGAAGAAGAAAAAAAGAAGAAAAAAGAAGAAGAAAAGAAAGAAGAGAAAAGAGAGAAAAGAGAGAAGAAAAAAAAAAGAAGAGAAATAAGAGGAAAAAAAAAAAGAACAAGCAAAGCTTGGTCAAGTTGTGGTCTCTACAAATAAATGCTCACCGCCGTGTGTAGGTACCGCTTCACCGGAACAGGGCCGTCTCTGCTGTCTAGCCGCGTGTCATATGCCTTTGACTTGCACGGGCCCAGCAAATCCGTCGACACGGCTTGCTCTAGCGCCCTGGTGGCCGTACACGATGCCATCCAGGCACTTCGAGCTGGCGATGCTGACCAAATTTTGGTGGGGGGCTCTAATCTAATTTTGGACCCTGACAAGATGTCCATCATCTCCTCCATGCAGTAAGATTTAGGTGTGCCCCTTGGCCGTCATTTGTGTACTAACGATTCAAGGTTCCTGTCCCCTGACGGCCGATGCTATTCTTTCGACTCTCGCGCCAGCGGCTACGCCCGAGGAGAGGGTGTAGTTGCCATCCTTCTCAAGCCTCTTAGCGCAGCTCTTCGGGATGGCGATACAGTTCGATCCGTCATCCGAGGCAGCGCGGTTGTGTCCGATGGCAAAACTCCGGGCATCACCATGCCATCGCCTGCTAGCCAGTTTGCAGCTATTCAGCGTGCGTACAAGACTGCTGGGCTTGATCCCAAAGAGACGGCTTATGTGGAGGCACATGGTAAGGCAATCCGACAAGGATGTGTAGGCGAGATTTTTGCTAACAGAGACCTAAAAAAAAGGCACCGGTACGAATGCTGGAGACAACTGCGAGGCAACCGCCTTCAGCAAAGCGTTTTGCTCGGATAGACCTGACAAGCTTCTCATCGGCAGTGTCAAGTCAAACTTGGGCCACACCGAATGCGTGTCGGGCTTGGCAGGCCTAGTGAAAGTTCTCTTAATGCTTGAGAGGGGTGGGATTGTTCCGACTCCCACCTTTGTAGTCGCAAATCCTAGATTGGAGCTGGAAGCGCGAGGATTGGAGGTTAGTGCAAAAATTATTCACAGTCAAAATTCTCTTTCACTCCTCCCCCCCCCCTTTTTCTTCCCCCCCTCCCCCTTCGTCATTGCTTCAATTTAATCCCTTTTCAATGTGAGATGTCAACTTACTCAACCGCCCTCCTCTTTAGGTTCCAATCACGTTCCAACAGTGGCCCGAAGGCTTGCTCCGTCGGGCGTCCATAAATGGATCTGGATATGGAGGCACAAACACTCATGTCATTCTCGAGGCCTGGACAGAACCACCCAAGGCAATAGAGTCAACGCCGACAGTGGAGAGACGGGTGACGCGTGGCGCAGCCGCCGTCGGATCCTTAAACGCAGCACCAAAAGTCTTTGTCTGGAGCCACCAGCGGGAAGATGGCTTTGTCAAGTTGGCTAATGCGTGGAAGAAATTCATCATGGCGGCCAAGGCAAACGGTCAGCAACTGTCTCTAGATGACTTGGCCTTTACTCTGTCGTCTAGGCGATCCCGATTCGCACAGCGGGCTGCTGTTGTTGCTTCCAATCTTGACCAGTTGTTGGACGGACTCAACAAGATTGAGCTGGGATCACTCCGCCCCGTCAAAGCCCTGGCAGATGCGCGGACGTGCTTCATTTTCACCGGTAAGGCGCGCTGCGATTGTCTATCCATGCTAGTCAACTCCTACTGACATCCCCCCCCCCTTTCCCTGTTTTATAGGCCAGGGAGCACAGTGGGCGCAAATGGGCCAGGAACTTCTCTCTTATCCACTCTTCGCTGAGTCGATGCAAAAGCTGGAGAGAGAGCTCATTCGAATGGGCGCAACCTGGCGCTTGATCGATGAAGTGAAAAAGCCCAAAGAAAGTTCTCGCATTAACGATGCCGAGTTGGCACAGTCGTGCTGTACAGCCATTCAGATCGCGTTGGTGGATCTTCTCGCCTCTTGGGGTGTGCACCCCGATCTGGTTTGCGGCCACTCTAGTGGCGAGATTGCGGCGGCATACGCTGGTGGCAGCTTAACCGCGCAAGAAGCTATCAAGGTGGCCTATCACAGAGGCAAATCCGTATTCTATATCATGCTCAAGAAGGGCTCGAGGCAAGGGGGTATGCTTGCGGCGGGCCTGTCAGACACCGACGCGGAGAAATACTTGTCAAAGTATAGCGAGCAAGTCGTCAATGTTGCATGCATCAACAGTCCTACCAGCGTGACGCTGTCAGGCGATGTTGCAGCCATCGAGGAGATTGCAGCCAGATTGGAAGAAGATGGCGTCTTCAACCGAAGGCTGGCAGTCCCGGTAGCCTACCATTCTTCTCACATGGCTGTCATTGAAGAATCATACTCGGCTGCGCTGGAAAAGCTGGAGCCTCGCCAGTTCAAGCCGAGTGTGCGAATGGTGTCTTCGGTCACATGCCAGGAGATTGACGGCCGGGAGATGGATGGCGCCTACTGGGTGCGCAATCTGCTGCGCCCCGTCCGCTTCTCGCCAGCCCTGACCAAGCTCCTCAGTTTGAATGCTGCCAAAGACGGCGCCGCGTCGGCGCTGCCTCCAACCATCATGGTTGAGCTTGGCCCCCACTCTGCGCTTCAGGGACCGGCCACTCAGATAGCCAAAACTGTCAAAGGGCTGCCGTCGGCAAACTATTTCTCTTGCTTGAAGAGAAAGGAAGACGCGGTACAGAGCGTGCTGTCGCTCGCAGGCGGCCTGTTCACCCATGGCCTCCCCATTGCGCTCGCCGGCGTGAACAACCCTCTGGGCGCCTCGACAAAGGTTCTGAGCAATTTACCGTCGTATAGCTGGAATCACGGCAAGACGCACTGGAATGAGTCCCGGCGAAGTCAGGTGTACCGTATGCGGAGGTTCCCCCGTCATGACCTCCTTGGATCTGCCACTGCGGATAGCATCAGCGCAGAGCCATCTTGGAGGATATACGTTAGGCTTTCCGAGATGCCATGGATCAAGGGCCACTGCATTGACGGCCAGGTCGTGTTTTCCGCGGCCGGGTTTCTAACCATGATTGTAGAGGCCTTGAAGCGCCAATCTATCACAACAAACCGCCCGTGGAGGAAGAGAGTGATACAGTTCAAGCAGGTCGTCATCGACCGGCCCCTCCTGATCCAGGACGATGCGTTCGGAGCCGAAGTCTTTACTCTCCTGCGGCCCTATTCCGTGACGTCGCGCGATTCCAGCCTGAAGTGGCAAGAATTTCGAATCTATAGCGTCTCGCAGAATAACGAATCCACGGAACACTGCCGAGGGCTGATTGCTCTGTCGGAGAACATGGAAAAGCTGAGAGCCGCCAGTCCGGATGCAGATTCCGCGGCCGATCTCCCTCGGACGGGGGACGACTCCGAAACGTGGACTCGGCTGGAGTCTAAGCAGCTATACAAGCTCCTTGGTGCCTCGGGCAATGATTACACTGGATGCTTTGCAAACCTTGATAACATTTCAGCCCGCCCTTGGGAGTCCAACTGTGAGCTGACGGTCCCGGACGTGAAGGCAACGATGCCCTCGGCTCACCAAGAGTCGCATCACATACACCCTACGACGCTCGAGGGCTGCTTCTTGGCGTGCCTCCCGGGCGTGAAGCTTGCCGACGGCTTAGACGGTCCTCAGGTCATCGCCGCCATCGACGAGCTCTGCATCCCTACGGACATAGATCTCCAGCCAGGGCAAAAGCTGGCCGTTGCGGCGAAGTCTAGCCCACACGGACTAAGGCAGCACTCCTCCCACATACTTGCCACAGACGTTGATGATGCAAACGAGATTATAGTCAGAGTCGGAGGAATCAAATTCTCGTCGCTAGGAGGCTATCAGCAAGCCGCCAGCCACGCTGACGATCCCTTGTGCCATCAAGTTGAATGGCTGATGGATCCGTTTGCTTCTCCCAGGGAAGCCGTGGCCGAGTACTGTCAAAGAGACCTTGTTGCCCAGAGTCAGCATCTGCGGAAAACTTGCGACCCGCTCTGTCTTGGCATTATCCGAGATACCCTTGCCCAGCTTTCATGCGAGGATGAGCCTTCGATTACCGACCACCTGCGGCGGTTCTATGATTGGATGCGCGAGCAAGACGTTTCGAGTGCCCCGCCCGCGAGCTCCGACAACGAGGCGCTGGGCGCCGCAGGCCAGATGCTGATTCAACTCGGCCCTCATTTGCCAGACATTCTGCGAGGAAACCGAGACATGATGTCGCTTGTGCCTGATGGCGAGCTGCTGCATCGACTTCGCTCCGAAGACGATGGCTTCAACAGATGCCACGCACAGCTTGCCGAGTATCTCAAGCTTGTCCAATACAAGGTGCCGAACCTGCGCATTCTGGAAGTTGGTGGAGGAATTGGCAGCTTAACTTTGACGCTCCTCGAGTCTCTCTACGGAGACAAGCGTGACTACGCTACCACCCGGGGCACCTACGTTTTCACGGATGCCTCCGATTCGTTCATCTCGAGAGCCCAAGAGACGATGAAGAGGTTCGAAGACGTCATGGAGTTCAAGTGCCTGGATATAGAGCAGTCCCCAGCGCAGCAGGGACTTGAGCTTGGTTCCTTTGACGTCATCGTCGCGTCGAGTGCCATACATGCGACGCGAAACGTCGAGCACGCCCTCAGCAATCTGAAGAGTCTGCTTAAGCCCGGCGGCCAAGTTGCCTTTGCAGAGCTGACGGCACCGTCGCTGCGATGGGGAGTGCTCGGCGGGGGCCTCCAAAGCTGGTGGCTGGGAGCCGAGGAAGGCCGCACGAGCTCGCCCCTTTTGCCAACGTCGGAATGGGAAAAGGTGCTCGTCAAGAGCGGCTTTTCCGGCATTTCATTCGAGATGCGGGACTACAACTCGGACGAGGAGCATGAAGTCAGCTTGCTCATCTCGCACGCCGCCAATTCCAGCGTGAAGGCGGGCGTTGAGAACATCTCCATCTTTACGGGACCAGCGAGCGATGCTGTGGCGGAGGAGCTGCGCAGCGGGCTGGTGGGACAATACCCCGGAACCGTGGTATCTACCGTTGCTCTCTCGGAAGCGACGCCGTCCCCCGGAACCTACATATTCCTTCCCGACGTTTCTGAAGATTTCCTGCTGACCGCGTCGGAGAAGGATTGGGAAAACATCCGGAACATCCTGAGCGATGCCGAGTCTGTGTTGTGGGTGACCAAGGGAGCCTCTCTGGCCGGCTCGGAGCCACGGCGGGCACTCATCACCGGCCTGGCACGCAGTCTGCGTTCGTCGAGGCCCGGCCTCAGCTTCTTCACTTTGGACATTGATTCCGGCTCGCAAGAAGCCTCTGAGATACTGCACGTGTATGAAAAGTACATGGGACCGGGCGCTTCCCCTTACTCTGCATCGGAATGGGAGCTTGCCATCTCCAACGGAAGCATCGTGATACCGCGTCTGCTGGAGAACAACGCGGCCAACCGCGAGGTTGAAGACGCCGTATCAAAGCACCACCCTCGCGACGAAGCCTACACTGACCTCGGTCGATCACTGGGTCTCCGGATCGCTTCCGTGGGAGTGCTCGATTCGCTGTACTGGGCAGATGACCAGGTTCATTCGCTGCCTCCCAAGCCAGCGCAGGTCAAGGTTCGCGTAGAGAATTTTGCGCTCAACTTCAAGGACATGCAGGCCGTCACCGGCCAGCTCGAAGGCAGCTCCTCTCTCCTCCTCGAGGGAAGCGGCACGGTTATCGAGGTGGGTGATGCTTCTCAGTCGGGACTTGCCGTGGGCGACCGGGTCAGCTTCTTCGGCCCTGATGGACTTGCCACCGTGAGCAACGTGGATGTCCGCCACGCGGTCAAGATTCCGGAGGGCTTCGGCAGCGATGCTGCTTCGGCAGTTCCTCTGGCTTACTCAACGGCCCTCTATGCTCTCAGGGACGTTGCCAGGCTCCAGAGAGGCGAGTCCGTCCTGATCCACTCCGGAGCCGGAGCGGTCGGCCAGGCGGCCATTGCCCTCGCGAAGGCCTTTGGCGCCGAAGACATTTACGTCACCGCCGGAAGCCCAGACAGGGCGGAGCTCATTGGTAAAACCTTTGGCATCCCGGCCGAGCGTGTGCTGTCCAGCCGAGACCTGGACCTTGGCGATCGCGTTCTTGGGTTGACCAATGGCAGAGGCGTTGACGTCGTTTTGGGATCTCTTTCTGGCGACGCATTCTCCGAGAGCTGCAGCGCGATAGCATCTTTCGGTAGGATTATTCAGCTGTGCGAAAGAGACGTCGCAAACAACGGACGACTGGATATGAAGCACCTGCAGAAAAACGTCTCCCTTTCGGTCGTCAACATGGGATTCCTCGCCAGAGAAAGGCCCATGGCGTTCAAGGAGCTGCTGCAAACATCTTTCGACATGCTCCAGGAGAGAAGCCTGAACCTGCTCGGCCCAATCGCTACATATCATGCTTCCAATGTCGCGGAGCAGCTTCGACTTATGCAAGCGGGCGGCCATGTGGGAAAGATGGTGTTCCGGGTGGACTCCAGTCTGCATTTGAAGGTAAGTTAAAAGCTGTGTGCTCCCTCTCCCTACCACGTTTCCGTGTTCTCGTCCCTAATTTTTTTTTTGAAGATCCAACCTCAGAAACCCAAGCCTGCGGTGCTGCGAGAGAACAGCTCCTATCTGGTTGTGGGTAATGTTGGCAGCTTGGACGCAGCAATTGCAAAGCATTTGACAAGTCTGGGAGCACATCGCCTCATCGCATGCCGAGGATCGGGCGTCGAGGCAGTGTCGGACGAAATCAGGAAGCTCGGCACCGACGTTGCCATTATTCCTGGCAATGCCTCCAGCCAGCCCTTGATGGATCAGCTCAGAGAAGCCAGCGTAGGCGTGCCCATCAGGGGCATCATTCTTGGAAACGCTGAGATCAATGTGAGAATCATCCCTTCTTCTTTCTTTTTTTTTTTGATTGCGGAGAATGAAAGCTAACAGATGGTGTTTTAGGACACGGATATCAAGTCCGCGACATACTCTCAGTGGTCGGCCGCCATTGAACCCACAACCACAGGCATCACCAGCCTCCAGGAGGCATTCGGCTCCAGCCTCGACTTCTTCATCCTCCTGGGCCGCACTTCCTCGGTCGTGGGTAGCCCTGAACAGAGCATCGGGGATGCAATCGGCGCGTTCCGGGATAGCTTCGTCCGAAGCCAAATCTCGCTCGGCTTCCCCATCAAGGCCATAGACATCGGCGCGGTCCACGACGACGAGTCCGGAGACGAGGCCGGAAACGCGCTGTCTCGTTCCGACGTGCGGCCACAGACGACGGAGCAAGTCCTTGCAATCATCAACTACGCCATGCAGAATCCCACCGCAGAGAGTCCATCTCAGGCACAAATCATCTGCGGCGCCAACCAGTTCGCCCCAGATGCCTCATCGCCCGCCACGCAGCGGCCAGACGCACGGTTCGCACACGTCTGGTCCCGCACCGCGCCGCGCGCCGCCAAGAGCGGAGGCAGCGACGACGACGCCTTTGACGTGCAAGCCGCTCTCCGAAGCGTATCCGACGCAGACGCAGCCGTGCAAGCCGTGTACGGCGGCCTGAAGCAGAAACTCGCGCGTCTTCTGGCCGTCCCCACCAAGGAAATCCAGCCGGACCGCGCGGTGTCGAGTTACGGCGTGGACTCGCTCGTCTCCGTGGAACTGAGGAACTGGATCACGGGGCACTTGGGAGGTCATGTCCAGATGCTGGAGCTGATGAGCTCCATGTCCATGATGCAGCTGTCGGAGGTCATCGCCAAGAGGTCGAGACTCGTTCCGGCAGGCGTGTTTGGGAGCGCGGAGAAGTAGCTGAGAGGGGGATGGAGGATAGGGCAAATCATCAGGTTTAAGATGTGCATTTTGTGGTGTGGGAGGGAGGTTTTTTTTTTTTTTTTTTTTTTTTCTCTCCCTCCCTTCTCCCCCCCCGGTTTATGAGGCTACGAGAACGCGATAGACGCTTTGCATTTCCCACGTCTCTCTCTCTCCTTTTTATTTCTCTCTATCCCGATTTACTGACCTTTTTTTTCTTCTTTTTCGTACATTTCCCATTTTCCTTGCTTGGTATTGCTGCATTTTCTACTTTCTTTGGTGCGCACGCACTCAAATCAGTCTTGATGGGCGGCGGGCTTTTGCCGGAGAGGTTTGCGTCTTTAGACACTCGCCGCCTTCCTTTTCATATAGAAACACGAGAAATAACATGCAAAGCCATTTTTTTTTTTAATTTACACTTTGAACGCCTCTAATCATAATCAGGCCGCCCCGTCTAGTGATGTTTATTATATATAGGTGGGTTAGGTCATCATCCCATGCCCCAATCCCCATGTCATGTCGCCCTTTTTTCTTTTTTTTTTCTTTTTTAGAAACACACTTCCCGTACAATAATAACAAATAACAATAATGAGAATAAGAAGAAGAAGAAAAAGGAGAATAGTAACTAATAAACAAGGACAACATCAGTCCAGTCTATCCTTGCTGCTCTGTCTAGCCCTCTCCAACTCTGGCGTCGTCGCCGTCGTTCTTGGCGGCGCCTCGCCCGGCAGCTCTTCGACGGATGTGTCCAGGCGGACCTGGAACACCTTTCCTCGCCAGCTGACCGTGGTGCCGAACAGCACTGCCCAGGCCCAGATCGGCAAAGCCAGCGCCTCTCTCCCGATCCAGGCGGGCAGCCATTCTAGGAAGCGGCGTCTCGGCAGGCCTCGCGGGCTGGACGAGCCAAAGGCAAACTTGGGCGTGTCCTCGTCGGCCTCGACGGTGCGGCCCGTGTGCAGCAGCTTAAAGGTGTGCCAGTCCACCGCCATCCAGGCCGCGATGGACACGGTCCAGATCAGCGCCGTGGCCGACCAGGTCTGCGGGATGCCGAGAGCGTCGCCGAACCACGGGAGCGAGGTAAGGGCAAAGGCGAAGTAGGCACAGCAGAGGAACGACTCGACGCCGGGCTCCACCAGCGTCGCGGCCAGCACCGTGAACTTCCTGGCGCGCAGCCAGCGGACCCGCCGGGCGGCGTACGCGGAGACGGACATGCCTGCCATGGGCTGCAGGACCAGGTCGCCCCAGGCGATGCCGTGGTTTGCGTATCCCGGGATTACGGAGCGCCAGAGGAGATCCCCAATCAGATGGTCTTCGCAGATGTTGTGGGAGAAGTAGTCGACGCCGCGGGGCCGCCCGTCGTCTCGCGGAAGGATGGGATTCCGGGCAGGATCGGTGACCTGGTCCAGGTGAGCCTTGCGGAACATGTTGCTCTTGCCGACGATGCAGGGCGCAACGCCAACAACGTTGATGGCGCCGTAGAACTTGACGTGGGTGGTGGCCATGAACATTTCGTCCAGACGGCCGCCGCCGTTCTTCCACACCCGCCGCGACAGGGCCTCGGTGCCGGGAGCACGCGCCTCGGCGGCGGCTCCGAGAAAGCCCTGGCTCTCGGCCGAGGAGCCCCGCCGGTAATCGACGACGTCGACGACGACGGGCAGCTGGTGGACGAATTTGTAGGGCCGTGCCGGGGGCGCTCCGGCGGCAGCATAGCCCATGAGCTTGTCGACCATGCGCCCCAAGACGCCGGTCGCGACCCAAACGTTGCAGTCTATGATCCATATGACGTCCCCGGGGGCCTCTCGGTACGCCCTGCTGATGTTTCGTATCTTGGGATTCGGCCCCAGAGTGTTGACGCGGCCATTGGGGCCATGCAGGACGGGGTCCTCGTTCTCGACCAGGACCTGCGCATCGTGAGAGGGAAAGTCTTTGACGAGGCGCCGAAGAAGCGGATACGCCGGGTCGCTTGCGTCTTGTACGCAGAGGCGAACGGACAGCTTCTCGCGGGGGTAGTCCTGGCGAAACGTGGAGGCGATGCACTCATACAGATAGGGCTCCAAGCCCTTGACCGGCCGGATGATGGTGATGCTCGGCGCATCGGCACCGAGCTCGGGGGATACGGCCGGAGGGGCGCGTCGGGAAAAGAAACGGAATCTGGCAGGCCCAAAAAGAGCCGGGAGGATGAGCTCGATGCTTGTCGAAGGCGGACGGGAACGGCGGGGGACGAGACGAGGCTGGAGGAGCTCTTCTTACATGGCGCTGATGCCCACAGTCTGGACAAAGACAACAGCCACGGCCCAGACAAGGCATACCGTGGCTACAGCCTCAACAATACCCGTCATTTTTCACTCTTGGGTGTCCGGGGCATCACCATTATTGCTTCACGATGGGGCGTAAACAATCACGTGCGATTGTGGACAGACTGCGCGGACATTATAGATTATAAGGTAGGTTTTTGTTTTTTCTTTCTTTCTCTGTACTCGGTATCATTGGCGAAGAGGAAAAAAAAAAGAAGAAGAAAAGAAAGAAAAAACCCCCCCTTTCCGCGCGGGTTATTGTTTGGGGGAGAGAGACGTTGGATTTGATAAATATCGTACAAGACGGAAGAGGGAACGGGAAGAAGAGCCCTTGCCGGTAATGAATGATGATGAGTAATACAATGTGCCCACAAGGGGAGGGAAAAGAAAAAAAAGAAAAAAAGAAAAAGAAAAGACACGAGAGAGAGAGAGAGAGAGAGAGAGAGATGGAGAGAGACTTGGCGATCTCCGGTTAGCTTGGACACTACAGGAGTCAGAAGAACCTGTTAGATACTTGCCTAAGCACTCTGAACTGGCAGCTAATGGAGGTACCTGATCTGGTCACAGAGCAAAAGCATCGGGCCACGATGGCCGTTCTCTGGGAGGTACTGTCAAGGTATCCCGGTACAAAATCAGTATTGTACCGCTGCCTTAAGGCATGTGTGCTTCAGCTTAGGTAGTACGAGTAGCTGCTAGGACCTACTAGGACCTACTAGGACCTACTAGTACCTAGTTCTGCCTTGGTACTGTAAGCACCTTGTAGTGGGTTACCTTAGTAGCAAGTATCTCAAGTCAAGGTACCTGCGCAGACCCATTCTTTCGGCACCGCCTGCAGGGCCCTTTTTGCGGTTCCTGTCGGCCCCTGGGAGCTGCCGCCGATGCCCTGATTCATTAGGATGTAGCACTACCACGAGTACTACTGAGTACCTTATGTACTAGGTACTAATGTAACCTGTACAGAGTAAATTGGCGCAGGCTTTATTGATTACTGTATGAAACGCAAGGCATGAGCCGCCGCTGAGCCGCCAGTAACCACTCCTGCCCTTGCTGTTTGCCTCGGGCCCCACATTCTTGACGCCTGGAGCTCCAGGCATCAGCCTCGGATCCATTTTTTTTTTAAAAAAAAACGATTTTCTCCGACCAACGACCGAGAAAGAAATCCTTTTCCGTGCGAACCCGGAAAAAAAGAAAAAAAAAAAATTTTTTTAATTAAATAAAAAGGAAAAAAAAATTAAAAAATTAAAAAATTAAAAAAATTCCCTCTCTTTGTTTTTATCACCAAAGCAGAGGAAAGAAAAAAAAAAAAAAAACTCAAACTTCTTTGCGCCTCGACAACACACACACACACTCACACTTTCTCTCTCTCTCTCTCTCTCTCTCTCTCTCTCTCTCTCTCTCTTGTTCTCAGTTCTCAGTTCTCAGTTCTCAGGCTGGCAAGACCATCCGTCACCTTTTCTGGAACGAACTTGGATGAGATCCGGCTGGACTCGTTCGCCCTCGGAGAGAGTGAGCGTCGTCAATTTCCGGGCCATGTCTTGAGAGAAGTAAGTTTGGAACCAATATTTTTTTTTCCTTTTTTTTTTTCATTTTTCTTCTTCTTCTTCTTGTTCTTCTTGTTCTTTCTTTCTTTCTTTCTTTCTTTCTTCTCCCCAAACCTGTGTTTCCCTTTCGCCGTTATGATGATTTACCATTTGTGCAAAGAGCGACCATTCATTTGGAGACCTCTGTGATTGCCATTTTGATTATAGACTACAACGGTATCTGATACGGTGATGGGATATCAATATGCTTTTTTGTTGATGAATTTTTTTTTTTTTGATTTTTTTGATTTGATTTGATTTTTTTGATGATTTTTTTGATGATTTTTTTCTTTGATTTTTTTTTTGGGATTTTTTTTCTTTTGAATTTTTTTTATTAGTTCCCATTCTTCTTCATCGCGTGGCCTCGTCACACAATGATTCTGGAGCTGCAAAAAAAAAAAAAAAAAAAAAAAAAACTGACCAGACGGGGGGCTCCTCTAGGTCCAGGCCAAAATGATCCCGGTCCGAGATGGCTGAGATGCAAGTTCATACTGAGCCCCCTTCTTCCATAGGCAAGGCTTCTTCGCTTTCACCTACTCCCAAAGCCCCAGCCCAAGCTCCAGCTCCGGCTCCCTCCGCGCAACGGCAAAAGCGAGGGCCCTCCATACACCAGATCTACGCGCTGCCTGCGCCCATCCGAACGTTCCCCCTTCCCGCATTCTATCCCAACAACCCCGTATCGCTGTTCCACGTTGCCTACGCATGGTTGGGTCAGGTCTTCCGACCGCCGCCGGCAGAGCCTGCCGCCGTCCACCAGGGCGTCTGGTCCGAGACGACAATCTCGGTGCACATCAAAGATGAAAAGTCCATGAGGGCCTTGTGGGAGCAAGGCTTCTACGGCAAGGGCAACCTGAGTCGCAGCGAGCCCAATTGGCTCAAGAGGGAGCAAGTCCAGAGAGGACTCCGAGAAGCCCACGTCAGCGAGATATTCACGCAGCAGAGGCGAGAGGAGCGAGCACAGGCCAAGTGGGAGCGCGCGCGGCTCGAGCAGGAAGCCATCCTGCAGACGAGGCTGCGAGAGCAGCGGCCGGCCGAATCCCGCCGTCTCGCAGCAGACGAAGAAGAGGCGGCGGCCGTGCCGAGCTGCTCCGCGCGTCCCCTCGCGCCCGTCGGCCCGCTGGAGCTCCTGGCGCTCCCAAACTCGGCGGCGGCGGCATCTCGTCCGGAGCCGGCGGCGACGCCTTTGCCGTTTCTTGCGCCCGTCGGCCCGCTGCAGATTCTGGCGCTGCCAAACTCGGCCGCCGACGTCGCCACGTCCGCGCAAGCACACGCGCCCAAAGCGAGCGGGCCGTTGGCGCTCTCTCCTTGTCCCTCGCGTCACGGCTCGTCGACGGACGGCTCCGAGGAGCCCCGGACCCCCGTCGCCGGCGACACCCCGGACATGTTCAGGGACGACCGGTCCGCAATCTCATCTAGCGATGGCGCGGGGACCAAGACGTTGGGGCGCCGAAAGAGCGTGCGGTTCTCCCCCACGGTGGAGTCGGCAACGTACAAGGCATCCGATCCTCCGAGCCCCAACCGCTCTCCGCCTGTGCTGTTTTCCCAGCCGCCCCAAGCCAACGGCGGCGGCAAGTCGACGAGCCAAACCCCCCCCGCGCTTCCGTCAGCGAGCGCGCCCGTGTCGGATCCCATCATCAACAAGGAGCACCTCCAGCTGATGCCCGAGGAAGCCTTCTTCCTTTCCTTCGGCCTCGGGGTTCTGGAAATCACGGATCCTGCGTCCGGCAGGGTGCTGTCGCGCCAAGACCTCTTCTCCCTATTCCGACAATATTCCTATTTCCCTCCCCGAAACAGCCCGGACGAGCCCGACCTCGAGCCGGACGACGGGTTCTTGGTCCACTACGCCGCCTATCACCACTTCCGATCCCTGGGCTGGGTTCCCCGAGCCGGCATCAAATTCGGAGTCGATTGGCTGCTGTACGCCAGGGGACCCGTGTTTGATCATGCCGAGTTTGGCCTGATTGTCATCCCCTCGTATTCGGATGCGTGGTGGAAGCGGGAGGGGAGGCAAGGCCCACGGAAGCCGTGGTCGTGGCTGCACAGCGTCGTGCGAGTCCTGTCCCACGTCACCAAGAGCCTGGTGCTCATCTACGTGGACGTGCCGCCTCCCGACAAGTTTGAAGACGCATTGAGGGACGGCATTACGGAGGCGATGAAGTTGTACAGGGTCAGAGAGGTGATGGTGAAGAGATGGTCGAGCAATCGAAATCGATGAATACCAGGGGGGGATCGTTGGTGGTCCGCTTACCCCTTCCGTTTGTTTTTGGGGTTTTTTTTTTTCTTTTTTCTTTTTTTTTCTCTTTTTTTTTTAATATCTGCAAGTTTGTATAACAAAGACGTAAAGGGAAGCCTGGAGAGGTGCTGGATATACGGCACGGGGCATTTTGGATACGCGACAGCGACAACATGTCTATTTTACAATTGTATGCATATATGGATGTATGTATGTATGGATGGATGTATGGATGGATACGAGTAATGACGGAACGAATTCGAATAAGATTTCTCGCAGATTCGCCCCCTCCAACCCAATCTACTGTACAATGTCTCTTTGTTGGATGTTTTTATTATTGTTATTATTATTATCATCATTAGACCAAAAATAAGGCAAAAAGGCGCGATGCAAAAATCGTATGTTGGATTTGGGGGGAGCGGTTTTCCCTTGAGCCGAATCGGCGGAGATGTTACAAGTATGAAAAAAAAAAAGTCATGGGAGAGACGAGACAGCATGTGAATGGGAAACACACACGCACACGCACAGATTGAGAAGCCATGGCAAAAACACAAACTTGTGAATTTAAGAAGAAATAAATAAATAAATAAATAAATAAATAAAAATGATGATTGAAAACGCAAATGAGATTGTATGCAGCCTTTTCATTATTATTATTATTATTATTATTATTATTATTATTATTATTATTATTATTATTATTATTATTATTATTATTATTATTATTATTATTATTATTATTATTATTATTATTATTTAGGTTAGAGTTGATGTATTCAAGCCTAAACGAACAAAAAATAAATAATAAATAATAGTAATAATAATAATAAAATAAAATAAAAAAATAAAAAATAATAATAATAATTTCAATCTTCTTCCGGTACAAAAAAACATTGTTGTGTTGCCTCGGTTCCCACTTCTGCTCCCCCCCCTCAATTAAGCGCCAGCATAACTTTTAAGCGACAGCGAAAACTTCTTTTCGGGAACTCGAAACTTCGATCTGGCTGGCTTCTCTCAACGTTCAACTCTCTTTTCGGTTTTTTTTTTTTTTTTTTCTGGCCGCACATGTGACGAGTGGAAGTGGTGACAAGGGAAAAAAAAAAAAAAAGAATAAAGAATTAAAAAAAAAAAAAGGGGGGGAAGGGCGATTTGTAGTGGTGCTCAGCGCAAATTCAAGCAAGCTCGCCGCCATGTTGTCACGAGCCAGAGCCGCGGCCACGACAAAGGCCAAAGCCCAAGCCCAAGCCCAAGCCCAAGCCGTGGCTCGTCGCGGCCTTGGCACTCAGATTCGCTGGAAGCAGGACAAGCCCCAGTCAAGGAGGATCCCGGCCAGAGAAGCCGCGGTCGCGCGGCACTGGCCGAAGCTGGAGATCCCGCGCCATGCCAAGCGCTTCACCTACGACCCCGAGACGTCCGAGGCCGGCCCCGTCACCGTTGCCTGGACGGACAAGATCCTCTACGTCGACGACCCGGCGACGGAAAACGGGCGGCGCGCGCTCAAGCCCGCGACGCTGAGGGACAGCTGTGCCTGTCCGCGCTGCAGAGACGCCTCGTCCGGCCAGAAGACGTACTCGTCCGTCGAGATACCCGTCGACATCGGCCTGGAGGACGTCAGGCCCACCGCCGAGGGGCTGGCCATCAGCTTCTCGAGCGACATTGCGCGCTTCGTCGAGGACGGCCGGGAGCACGTCATGCTCCTCCCGTGGCAGTCCGTCGACCTGTCGCTCAAGCGCAGGGGCACGGAGTACGCGGGGCTGCCTCGCCGGCGGTCCGTCCTGCGGCGCACGGGGGTCGTCTACTGGGACCGCGACACCATCGCCCGGCGGGTGCGCCGCGTCGACTACGCCGACTTCATGCGCGACGGCAGCGACGCCTTCTGGGACGTCGTCGTCGACATCTGCCGCTTCGGCATCGTCTTCCTCAAGGACGTGCCCCGGGACGACGAGGCCGTCGTGCGCATCGCCACCCGCATCGCCAACATCCGCGAGACGCTCTACGGGCGCTCCTTTGACGTCCGCGCAAAGCCCAACGCCGAGAACGTCGCGTACACGAGCGGCTACCTGGGCCTGCACCAGGACCTGCTCTACCTCGACCCGCCTCCCATGGTCCAGGTCCTCCACTGCATGGACAACTCGTGCGCCGGCGGCGAGTCCCTCTTCAGCGACGGCGAGCGCGTCGGCCGCCTCCTGTGGCCCTTTGTCGACAGGCACAGCATGGCGCCCCTCGCAGAGCACCGCGTCCCCTACCAGTACGGCAAAAACGGCCACCACTACTTCGGCTCGCGCCGCGTCCTCGACGGCGGCGCGGCCGGCCTCGAGGGCGTCTACTGGTCCCCGCCCTTCCAGGGCCGCTACCTGAGCCCCGTCAAGGACATCCGCCCGTGGATCGAGCCGGCGCGCATCTTCGCCTCGCTCATCAGCCACCCGGACGCCGTCCACGAGCACAAGATGGAGCCCGGCGAGTGCGTCCTCTTCGACAACCTGCGCGTGCTGCACGGCCGCAACGCCTTTGACGCCGCCGGCGGTGGCGACAGATGGCTCAGGGGCGCGTACATTGCCGCCGAGGACTTTCTGTCCAGGGCCTCCCATATACCCGAGGGCGTGGCCGAGAAGTACCGCGGGGACGACCAGCCGTGGACGCCGGGGCTGGCGCAGAAGCTGTTGAGAGAGTCGCCGTGGCATCAGGACGTCGTGAGGAGGGTGAGGGAGCTTGATCCAGGGTTGGATGAACCGACGAGCGTATAAAGGAGATGAATGGTTTTTTTTTTTTTTTTCATGAGACGTGAAAATCTTGGCCTGTTGGACACACACCTGGTTATACCGCAAGAGGCTGAAAAAGTGAAACAGTACAATGAAGGGGGGGGAGGAGGAGAAGGAAAGAGAGGGCACCAAAAAAAAAAAAAAAAAAAAAAAAAAACCTAAAGTGTCTTGAGTCTACAGAAGCTCTCTCTCTCCACGTAGCATAATGGAGCAACCAAAGGGTGATAAATGAAAAATAGCTAGCAATAAAAAAAGAAGAAGAAAAAGGCAAAAAAGCAAATCCCCTCCCCCCCCTTTCCGGTTGGTGCGCCTTGCATATTAGAACCCTTGATGTGCATCATTGCAATATTGACAACCCCCCCCCCCCCCCCCTTTTTTTTTTTTTTTTTTTTTTTCCATTGCAGCCCATCATTCACACACACAAGGGCTATCCCATCATTCCCATCAACACGCGACTGCGCTGCCTTTGTCAGTTGAGCCGATAAAATCACTACTCCCACTTCTTTGCCTCGACTCCATCCGGCGGAACCGTCTCAACCACCCTATCCTTGACCTCGTCCCAGTTCGTGCTCAAGGACGTTCCGTTGCTCTCGGTGAAGCTCTTCATCATGGCGCGCTGCTGCTCGGGGGAGGCGCCCTTGTACAGCTTCTTGAAGAAGTAATTGACGTCCTTGTCGTCATCCGAGTTCTGGTCTTCTCCAAACTTGTCCCAGTTTTTAGGGCCAGCGCGGGAAGAGGTGGGGTAGGCCAGCTGTGTGGCCGGGGCCTGCAGAGTCTCGCTTCTGGGTTGGACAGAGTCGACAGAATCGGCATCCTGAGTCTCGGATCTGAGGCGGCGGGCGACCGACTGTGGTTAGCCAAGCGACGTGCGTAGAAGTGAGGTGGCTCACAGCGGATGTGGACTTACCCTGCTTTCGCCTCAAGCTTGGCCACCGGCTCCGGCCTCGAGGACGCATCGGCCCGGAGAGCCGGCCACTTGCCTACCGTCTTCTTCGCCAAGCTCAGCTCGACCTTGTTGGGCGTGACAGTACATTTGGATTTTGAGGTATCGATCTCGCCCCACAGATCAAGCCGAAACTCCCTCTCGTCGCCGCTTGGATAGACGAGAGGATCCAGCCGGACAGAGGACTCGAGAAACTCCACCTTGAGCTTCTCCTTGTCGACGCCCTTGGAGAAAATCGAGACGGACATGGCCGTGTTGCTCTGGAAATCTTGCAGGCGGAGCGGCGTGTCGCTGGGAACCGCAGGCTTCGGCGCTGCCGGCTTGGCCTGTGCAGCCTCGCTCTCGGGCTTGTCGGATACGTGGACGGCCAGGCTTTTTTCTTCGGGGACCAGAGTCGCCGTCAGCTTCCTGCCAGGGTCGTCCTCTGGCAGCTTCTCCATCGCCGCCAGGGCCTGGATTCGCATGGTGCTAGCCATTCGCCAATCCCGAAACTTCTGCTGGTATGTGTCCGGCGTACGCTGGACTGCGGCTCGCTTCAGCGTCTCATCCTTGTTGCCAATGCCCTCGTTGCGTGCGGCGTCTGTGGCCTCGGCCGCCGTCACCTTCCAAAACCCGTTCCCGTCGACAAGCTGCAAACCGGGGTCCTCCTTGGGTACTGCCGGACCACCCTTGAGGAGCCTCATGCAGTGCATGAAGCAGTAGTCGGCGTTGGCGTACTTCTTCAGGCGGAGGAAGGCTACGCCACGGCGGTACTGGGCGATCGCCATGATCTCTCGTCCGCCGCGCTGGCTTGCCGTGTGCCACGCCAAGTCGGCATCGTCTAGGGCTGCGTCAAACCGCTCGAGCCCGATCAGGGCCTTGGAGCGGGCAATAAGCCAGGTTGGGTTCGTAGAGTGCTGCAACGCCGCGGAGAGCTTGTCTATGGCCTCGTCCCAGTTACGTGCCTCTGCGGCATCGAGGCCCTGCTGGGCCATAACGACGTACGACATGGTATCCTTTTTTCACCCGCCTATTCTTTCTTGCCCGGGCTTGACTGACTGTCGGTGGCAACTCAAGAGGAGGAGGATTGTGGCTGCATGTGAGAACGAGGGGGAAAATAAAAGGAAAAAAAAAGGAATCCCGAGCTTGAGAAGGTGAATAACAAAAGAAACTTGTTGGTTTTAAAAACAAAATCTCAAACAGTTAGTTTGAAGCTTTTCCTGGTGGGGGTTTTATTTATGTACATATGAAGGAAGCTGCGACAACGAAGCGAAGCCCAGAGCTTAATCAGATAAAGTTGCTGCCCCACTGCCCCGTTTGAGGTGGGGTGGCAAATCACACCGCCTGCCTACTATGTCGGTGAGTTCAGCACTCGTTGCAATGTTGCATATTGTGGGGGCACGGAAGAGAGGCCAACAAGGAAAGAAGAAAGAAAAGAAAGAAGAAAAGAAAGAAAGAAGAAAGAAGAAGAGAAGAGAAAATAAAAGAAGAAAGAGAGAAGAGAAGAAAGAAGAAAGAGCCTCTGCCGGCAACAAGCCCGATCGAACTTTGCTCAAGGTAACTCTACCTTAGGTAGGTACCTAGGTAGTACCTGAGGTACTATACGTAAGGTACCTAGTAGGTACTACCTTAGGTACTAAGTTTCAAGTTGGTAGCACCCTACCGTACCCAGTGCTTAGCAGTACATGGTACCCTAGTTGCCCAACACCAAATTGCCCAGGAAATACTCCGAAAGGTACCTAGTAGGTACTAAGGTAGGTGTACTGTAAGAAAAAACGGGTCCCGCTCTTGCGAACGAGGTTAGGCCTATTATAAGGCTTTTTCTATTCCAACACACCCCCCCAGTTTATAGATGTTAAGCCCTCTCCTATGAACTGTGTTTTTCCTTCTGACTGGGTACTTCTCTCCAGAATCTAGGTCACATGATTCAATAGGCAATTTTGCTTAAATAATTGGGTTCGTTTTGGGGTCATCTTGGGTTCGAACAGTGGCAATTCCATGATCAGTGGAAATTACAGGCTTTGACCGTTGGGCCATTACCTCCCGGGCTCATAACTGTAAGAAAAAACGGGTCCCGCTCTTGCGAACGAGGTTAGGCCTATTATAAGGCTTTTTCTATTCCAACATGTACCTACGTATTATGATATCCGTTCATTTGCCTTGTACACCCAAATGCATCCCGTTCTCCCTGCCATCAATCCATCACAGCTTCTCGTCGGGATACTTTTTCGCAAACATCCCTAGCGCCTTAATCGTAAACGTAAACTTGTAGTTTGGGTAGGAAATCATGCACGATTTGTTGAAAACGCCCTCAATGTTCTCCTGCAGCCATTCGCCGTTCTCCTGCTGCCGATCTGCAAGAAGGCGGATGCCTTTCTTGATCCGCTCGACGTCGGGATACTCTGCCTCCAGCAGGGCGATCAATGCCCAGGCCGTCTGCACTACGAGGGACCCCGACTCGTGTTCGATGTATTTCATGGTTTCAGAAGCCTGAGAGCGTATGTTAGAGAGAAGAGGCAGAGAGAGAGAGAGAGAGAAAGGGGGGGAGGGGTTAAAAAAAAAAAAAAAAAAAAGCCCTTGATCAATGCCGCGACGCCTGCTTTGGCCAAAGCACCTCCTCGAAAAGTGAGTGTCCTTACCTGGTAGCTCTCGGACCATCCGCCATCCTCGCGCTGTCTGGAGATGAGAAAATCGCAGCCTCGCCGGACGATGCTGCTGTTGGAGTAGCCTTCTCCAATGGCAGCCATGCTTTGCAGCGCAAACATTCCGGCATACGTGAAGCATATCCCCCAGCTCCCGTACCAGCTGCCGTCGGTCCTCTGGTTGGTCTTGATCCAGTTGGTGGCCCTCTTGATGAACAAGCTCACCTCCTCGGTCCGGTATTCGGGCCAGTGCTTGCGAAACAGGGATAGCACCGTGACGCACGCAGTCGTGCACTCGGGGTAGTCGTATTCGACCATGATCCTGCCAAACACCTCGGCTGCGTTGAGCAGCTCCAGATACTCGCCGCCTCTTCTCGCCTCGTACGACGAGACCGCGCCGTTGTCGTTCTGGTACAGCAGCAGCGTGTCGACGGCGTCAAAGATGCGCCGGTCGTCGAGGAGCTGCGGGTAGCCTTCGGTCTTCTGGAGCAAGATGACGGCCTTGAGCGCTTCCGAAATGCAGTCGCTCACGCCGTAGCCCTGGTCCCTGTTGCTAAACGGCCAGCCGCCCTTCCGAGGCTGCCGGTAGCATTTTTCTTGATCTTTGCAGTTCTCCCTGATCTGCTGCCTGTCCAGGTACTCGAGCGCCTTCAGCAGCATGGGCCGCCAGCGCTCCTTGTCGTGCAGCCCCGACTCGACCACGGCCAGGACCGCAAAAGCCGTGTCCCAGCACTGGACGCCGTTTGTGCCGTTGCAGAGCATGCCCTCGTCCTTGACCCACAGGAACTCTTCCAGCCGCTCGAGGTGCCTCTTGACGCCGAACGAGTCGGGGCCATCGCGAATGTAGCACACGATGGTGTTCATCGGCCCGTTGACCGGCGCCAAGTCGGCGTAGTCGGTGTTTGCGTCCTCCATGTCGACGAGCTCGCTCACCCACTTCTCCCCCCTCTCTTTGAGGAAGCCGAAGCGGAGGTACGGGTTGTAGACATTGACCAAGAGCCAGTTGACGGCGTTGAGCAGCCACGACTTGGGGTTGTAGTTGTCGATATCCGCGATGCTGTTTCGGTGGCGTGCCCAATCGATCTCCGCATGGGGCTGAACGAACAGCTCCTGCCTCAGCCCCCTGATGGCATCCGTCTCTTCGCAGCTCCACCTCTGGGAGTAGATGTATCCCATGGGCAGAAACACTTGTCGGATATGGATCCACCACCGCCACGGGGAAATCGGGACCCAATCGGGCAGCAGCCAGAGCTCGGGGGGCACGGGGTTCACTATATCCCAATCCGCCACGCCCAGCACCGCCAGCCAGAATTTGGCCCAGTGGGGAGAGTTCACCGCGCCGCCCAGCCTGTGCAGAGTTGCCCTCGCCCTCACCATGACGGGCTCCTCGGGGTCCACGCCAACGAGGCGGAGGACGGTGTAGTTCAACGAGGTGCCGAACACGGTGCTCTCGCCTTCGATGTGGAGTCCCCAGCCGCCGTCTTCCGGATGCGCTCGCGCGGTGAGGTAGTTCTTGATCTCGGTCGCGTAGGCATCGGGGATCGGCGTCTTGGTGACATACCAGGCGACCACAACGCCCACGAGGAGGAACATGGGACCGCCGTATTCGCAGCCCCAGTGGCCAGAAGGCAGCTGAAGCTTCTCGAAAAATGCGAGGCCATTCTCGGCAGATTCGAGCGCCGTCTTGGCCTTTGGCAGCGCGGGCAGATCCTGAAGGCGACGACGCCGTGAGCCCTGCCGTTGCTGATTGTCCCGAAGCCGGGAAGAGGGGGGAACAAACGTACCAAGGGCAAGTTTAGATACCACTTTTCGGCGTAGCTTTGCGGCCACTCTTGGGCCGCCTTGTCGTCCGATACATAGTGCCACGTGTGGCGGCTGTCGTCATCCTTCATCCTCCATCTTGTGAGGTCTGTCCTGGCCGCGATGTTGGGTCGCTTGGGGAAGCCGGCCGCATCTTCAGAGGCGCGCTTGCGGGACTTGGCGCTGCCGAGATCTCGACCCGTTGCCGTGACCATCTCGAACGAAGGACTCTGGTAAGGAGAGTGGCCCAATTGGCGACGGGGCAAAAAGGCCTGCCGACAGGCTTTATAGGGAGAAAGGAGAAGGGGGGGAGGGAGGATCTACAGCTATCCTCTGTGATCACGGCATTTTTTTTAATTTTTTTTTCACATGCAAGTTTCTCATCGCTGTCCAAATGGGGGTTGCACCAACTTTTAGCCCCCTGGAGGGCGCTGTGCTGCTGCAGTGACATTCCCTCCTAGCTGCCCCCATTAGCAGCTCTAGAGCCGTGGTCGATGCGCTAGAAGTGCCCGGCAATTCCATCGGCTGCGGATTCGTATTCGTGTCCACCTCAGGTGCTCGGGTTCGTTTCCTCATTTTCCATAGTCAAAACACCACAACTTCACTTCACGGACAGTTGCAAAACTCCGGCCCATGCGTCGACTTGGCTTCGGATCAATCACTCCAGAGCCCCCCCCCTCATGGACCGGACAGCGGCGGGAAGTGCCGGTCGGGATGACGGAGGACAGTCAATGATCATCCGACCTGCGACCATGCCGGCGTTGTCAGCCGGAATCGTCATCTCTCGCATCGAGTCCATCTTGGAATCCATGCTGGATTGCGTATCCGAAGGACGGGAGCTCACCATCGACTTTGTTGTGTCGAGCAAATCTGGCCATGGTCCGAAAGAGGTCCATTTCCCCGGCAGGAGTGCTCAGGAGGCTACCAAGTTTGGTAAGGAGGACTGACTGCTGCTCAAGCGAGCTGGTTTTTTTTTTTTTTTTTTTTTTTTTTTTTCGTGTTCGACATCGTCTCATCATATGGAATTTTTTTTTTTCAAGCTCGGATACTCCTCATCTTGCAGCTCGCCCACGATGCTCTGGTTTCGGGGACGGTGTTGACCAAGCGGTTAGTCTGGCCCGGCTTCTCTGCAACCGAACCATGTTGGATGTTGACATGACGATCTCGACGAAAACCAGTCACATCTTCTATCAGCATCAAGAGCTTTTCGTGAAGCAGAGAACGGTGGATGAGCTGGTGGACAGCCTTGCCCTCGCACTCGGCGTCCACCGTGACGATTTGAATATCGTACGTTTTGAGTCCAGTGGCTGCTTGTCCGAGTTCCTACCCTGACCAAGCCAGGTTGCGTCTTCCAAGGGAGTGTTCTCTGGGCCTCTCAGCATTCGCCTTCAGGATAACACAGTAGTCGGTCCCGCGACCCGAGACGCGGTTCGTAGATTCCATCCGCGGGTGTTTTGTTTTCTCTCCATCTTCGTGCCTAACCATCTGGCAAAAGGGGACGGCATTGCCGGGAACCAGGTCAATCTCAGCCATCCACTGCAACACTACGAGATGGATCCTTGTTGTAGAGAAAGATGTTTGTGCAGCGTTTTCCGCAGCAGCCTGCTTTTTTGTCATCTCTCGCTAATCCTTCCAAGGCAATATTTCGGTCCCTGACGTCGTCCGCGTTTTGGCAAACGTCTTGTTTCGGGCCGGGCATCCTGATAACGGCAGGTTTTAATTTTTTTTATTGATTTTTCACATGGCGGCCGCTTTCTCGTCACGATAAAATAGTACTAACTCCTCAAGTCCACATACAGGCAAAGGGGTACCCGGACATGCTTACGTGCTCGTTTCTACAGCTGATGCGCTTTCAATGCCCGCAGATACCAATCTTCGTCTTGAGTGACTATGACCCTGATGGACTCAACATTTTCCGTTGCTACCGCTTCACACCAGACATGGTGACCCGAGAAACAGGCGCCGCAGCTCCGGCAATACGCTGGCTAGGGATCAAATCGCAGGATCTTCTCGAGCGCGAGGGCCATCTCGGTGTGCCGACCACCACGTCGCTGCAGCCACCGGATAGTCAGTCGTCTGAAGAGAGCGCCGGCTCAAAAGCCTCCATCTCGTCCATTGAGTGTCGTGAACCAATTTCAGCCCTTTCGCCGCGAGATCGCAAGGCCGCCGTTGGAGTGTTGGAAAAACTGCAGGATTTTAGAGACGATCCCGAGATTGCCGAGCTTCAGCGAGAGCTGCAAGTCATGCTGATGATGAGTGTCAAGGCCGAAATACAATGGCTCGACGAGGCAGGCGATTTGACCGAATGGCTCGACTTTAGGCTTGGGCAAATGCTCTTTTATTAGGGCTCATAGTTGGGTTTTTTTTTTCCCGTGTCCACCTACCCTGGACCTTGATAGTTGGGGAGCACAGTGCAAAAATCGCGGGGCAGATTGCCCGCACACAGTCCCCTCCCGCCAACGAAGAAATGGCTTCAAAGTAAAATTTTATATTCCTTTTTTTTTTCTTTTTTTTTTTTTCTTTTCTTTTTTTTTTTCTTTCGCAAACCAAGGACGAGTGAGGTTTCTCACTCACTCACTCGATCACCATGGCGCCGAACCTCACAGAGGACGAAATCGACGATCTCGTATATTTCGCCAGAGTGGGCGAGGATGGAGAGCTTTCCGAAACCCTAACGGCCTTGTCAGAGCGCGAGAAGGTCTCACCAGCGGAGATCCTGCTAGCCGCTAGAGATGAGGGCAAGTCAACGCCTCTACACATGGCAGCAGGAAATGGTCACCTAGGTAAGGAAACGCCAGGATTCTCGCCGAGACTCCGCTATAGTATTCCGCTATGAGACCGCCTTGGGCGTACGTTGGGGGGGGATTTTGTTTGTGTGTGTGTGTGTGTGTGTGCGAAGAGAGAGAGAGAGACTGACGCGGCCATCCAGAGACTGTTCGAAAACTCATCGAGTATTTTGATGAGCGACCCAAGGAGGAGAAGCAGGCTTTTCTGGACGACGCCAATGATCATGGAAACACTGGTCTGCATTGGGCGGCACTCGGAGGCCACCTGGACACCGTCAAGCTTCTCATGGAACGGGGTGCTGCGCCCGCGCTGGCCAATGAGCGAAACTACGTGCCTCTGGATTTGGCCTACTTTAACGAGCACAACGACGTTGCGCAATTCTTTTTGGCGTCTGCGGGCATGTTGGAAGAGACGAACCAGGAGAGCGGGTTGAACGGCGCCGTCGAATCAGTCAAGCTGGAAGAAGAAGGAGAGAGTGGAGAGGGGGAGAGCTAAACCTCCGCTTGATGAATCCCTTATTTGGGAGGACACGTTTGAACAGAGATGGGGAGAAGTGCTAATTGGCAAAAATGGGAAGAGAAGGGGATTTTACCCATGGCGGCAGGTAAACACCCCAAGCGACTTGGACGAGTATGAAAGGGCTCTGCTGTAAGAGCGAAAAAGGGGGGGATTTTGAAAAAGAAAAAAAAAAGAAAGAAAAGAAAAAAGAAGAAAAAAAGAAAAAAAGGGAAAGATACCATATATATGTGTGTAAGTTCGGTACTGACGAAGTACATAATCTCGTCTCGGATAGATTTTTTTTTAAAACAACATAAAAGAGTTACAAATCTGATATACGATTTGGTGTTGCTTGACGTAGACTGGCATTTGGAATTCTCATCTGATAAGGCTTTCTTATTATGGGTTGGCTTAGTAGTATCTAGAGTAGAGTGTGTTGAGCGAGAAGTCGAAACTTTTTGTTTGTTTCTTTTTCATTTTTCATTTTTTGGTTACCAATGCTAGGGGGGGGGGGGGACAATGGGTGAAATTGGTTAGCTTTGGGAACCTTTATCATGTCAGTTTTCGCAAGCGAGAAGAAGAATAAATGAGATTGATGAGGCACTTTTTAGACGTGGAGAAAAATGAGCTAATACACATAAATAGATATATATTATATACATATATGTATATATTCCCATTTGAGCGAGATGGAAATAAAATGGTGTTGTTTGGCGATGACCCCCACTTTACCGTCAACGTGGTTTAGAAGAAACAGCCTTGGTGGGGGTCACTCCATAAACCGGGGGGTGGGGGTGGGGGGATTTTAGAAGCGTGGGATTTCCCCCCAGCTTTTGCGTCCCCGCGTAATTTTTGAAGGCCGCCTGCGATCCATCCCAGTTTTTTTTTTTTTTGTTCGATTGTTCGTATCGTCCGAAACTTCAAGTGGCCGATGCGGATGCTGCTGCCGGGGTTCGCTGCCGAGAGACGAGGGCGAACAGCGCGAGACACCGAACCATCGCCAACAGCCTCCTTCTGCGGCTTCGTCGACGGGGGGCCAGCGATGAATGCATGACTTGGATGGAGTCGCCACAGACCGCGAACGTCTTGGGGGCCTTGATCGCCTCGACGACGAGCATCACCGCCCGCAACGGCTCGGGATCCGGCGCGAGATCCAGATCCAGCGCGCGATCCAGCGCGAGCACAGGCGCGAGCACAGGCGTCACGGGCTACAAGCGCGCCAGCCGCAAGGGCGCGCTGCGCAGGTTCGTGTGCGACCATGCCGGGTGCGACAAGATTTACTCGCGGGCCGAGCACCTGCAGCGCCATCAGCTGAATCGTACGAGAGACTCTCCCCCCTCCCTCTTCTGCTGCTGCTCAAGCGCGGTGCGCGCCCATCACTATCCGCTGCTGTGCTGACGGGTGTGCCGCGGCGCCAGACAACCCCAAGGAGATCTATCGCTGCGACGTGGGCGACTGCGACCAGAAGTTTGTGCGGCTGGACCTCCTGTCGCGCCACAAGAAGCGTCACACGGCCTCGTACACGCCGAGGAACCGCATCCCGAGCTTCGACCCCGGCGTCAGGTCGCCGCCCGACCGCCATCACCGCCAGCCGCCGGCGTCGGGGCCTCACGATGCGGCCATCCTGCTGACCCCCGAGTCCAACACGGCCGCGACTCCCGCGCCGCCGCTGAGCCACCCGCTGGCGACGGGCCGGGCGGCGCCGACGTGGGCGCCGTCGCTCGACGATGGCACGGCGCCGGGCGGCATCATGCGGCACCGGCCGAGCTTCTACGCGGCCGACGCGCCGGCCCTGCCGGAGCCACCCGGCATGGTGGGCTTCAGCGCCGTTGGCTACGCGGCCGACGACGACTCGCTGACGCAGGGCAACTTTGCGGCGTGGCTGTTCGACCCCCAGACCACGTACAGCGACTTCGGCATGGCGGGCCTCCCCTTCCTCGAGGGCGGCCTGGAATCCACCTTCAACGCAAACATCCGCTACGACTACGAGTCCCTCACCAGCCTGTCGCCCATGGACCAGCCGCAGCGGCTCTCCGAGGCGTCGGCGGACGACTGGGTCGCGGAGTCGAGGCGGCAGGAGCTGCTCCACTGGTTCCAGGCCTTTCGCAAGAAGCAGCCGAGGTACGAGCCGCTGATGCCCGGCCTGGTCCTCGAAAGCGGCGGCGACCTGCCGGCGCTCAGCCTCGACATGATGAGAGACTGCCTCAAGGAGTTTTGGGACAACGTCTCGCCCCGGCTGCCCATCGTCCACCAGCACACCTTCTCGCCGAACCGATGCCCCGTCCTGCTCCTGCTCGTCATGCTCTCCCTCGGCGCCGCGTCGCTGCGTGGCCGGGACCCGACGGGGCGGCTCTCCGAGTACGGCCCGTTCGCCGACGTCGTCGTCTCCTGCGCGAGGTGGGAGATCCTGACCTCTGACGACTCCGCGCCGCCCGCCAGCCTCTGGGTCCTGCAGGCCCTCCTGCTCCTCGAGTTCTACGAGAAGCTGTACTCGTCCCGGAAGCTCCACGAGAGGGCGCACATCTACCACCCGGCGTTCCTGACGCTGCTCAGGCGGGGGAGCCCCCTGATCGGCAGGACGGGCAGCGAATCCCCCCCGGAGCCGGACGCCCCGGGGCCCGACCGGCAGGCGCCGAACATGGCGCTGGACTCCCGGACGTGGTGGGCTCGATGGGCCGAGACCGAGTCCATGCACCGGGTGGTGTTTGCGGCCTTCATGCTCGACGTCATCCACGCCGCCATGTTCGGCCACGCGGCCGACATGGCGCCTCACGAGATCCGGCTGCCGCTCCCCTGCGACGACCACCTCTGGGCGGCGAGCAGCCCCGACGTGGTCCGCGAATTGGACGCCAACTTCCGCATGTACGGCGTGAAGCAGGTGTCCTTCCTGGACGGGCTGAAGAGCGCGCTGCACGGCAAGGAGGTCAAGACGCATTCCTTTGGCCGCATGATCATCATCTCCGGGCTGCTGAGCGTCGGCTGGCACCTGAACCACAGGGAGACGCACCTGAAATGGCTGGACATACGGACGCCGTCGGCGGAGGCGCAGGACGGCTGGCGCAAGATGCTCCTCCGGGCGTTTGACGACTGGAAGGGCAGCTTCGACGTGGCCATGTCCGACCCCATCGCCGAGGCCCCCGGCCACCGGGGCATCCCCAACGGCCCCATCAACAGCGCCTCGGTCCTCTACCACCTCGCCCACATCAGCCTCCACGCCGACATCGTCGACTGCCAGGTCTACGCCGGCGCCAAGCGCCTCCTGGGGCGCAGGGTGTCGTCCAGGGACCACTCCAACGCCGTCAAGCGCATGAGCGCCTGGTCGGGCCAGGGGTCGACGCGGCACGCCATCCTCCACGCCTTCAAGCTCCTGTACCGCGTCGTCGTCGACCCGCGCCCGCGACGCCGGAACGGCCCCCGCGCCCCCGAGCACGCCGCCATCCGGTACTCCGTCCGCAGCGAGCCCGACCCCCACCGGCCGTGGATCATGTACTACGCCGTGCTGGCCATCTGGGCGTTTGTGCAGGCCTTGGGCCGCCCTCCCGGGAAGGGCTTCCCGCCGCCGACGTCGCCGCTCGGACACGAACGCAGGCGCAGCAGCTACGCGCGGATGGTGGAGTACGTGTCCGGCGTCGCTGCGCTGCCCGAGCTGGACGAACGGGCTTGTGCGGTGCTGCACGAGGGCTTGCCCGACCTGCTCGACGTGATGGTGGACATTCTCGAGGAGGCAGACACGGAGCTGCTGGCGGAGGCGCGAGAGAGGCTCAAGGTGTGCAAGGAGATGCTGCTGGGAGGGATCGCACGGCCATTCCCATGAAAGGCCAACATTGTCCCCTGTCTTCTTCTTCTTCTTCTTCTTCTTTTTTTTTCAGGATATATATATATATATTCCCAACGGAGATGGAAATTCGCGGTCCAGCATAGTAAGTAGTATAACATACTATCGGAGCAATAGGCGGCATACTTTTCAAACCATTGAATTTTATAGTAAGTTTTTCTTTCTTTCCTTCTTTCCTTCCTTCCTTCTTTCTTTCTTTCCTTCTTTTTCTTTTCATTCCCTCCCTCCCGCCATTGCCACATTTGCATGCACCCACCACTGACAGCTTCCCAGCGTACATACGCGCTCGATTCGACATCGGGCTCGTCATGGCAACGGCCATGGGAGCCATGGCAACACTGACTGAAATAGAAGTGTATATACATATGTGTATATATCTATATATATATATATATTATATATATATATATTAACAAGAACGTCGCTGGCGATTTACGCATCGCAATGGTCACTCTTTCTCGTCTTCCTCCCTGAGGGGTGCCCCCCCCCCCCCCTCCCCCCCTTTTTGTTTTTGTTTTTCCATTTCCATTTCCATTTCCCGCTCTGGCCGACCAAAAAAGAAAAAAAAAAAACAAAAAAACAAACAAACAAACATCTCTCCTCTCCTTTTTTCCCCCCATTCTTTCGTTTTATTCTTTCTAAACTGCAGCATCACGGGATATATATAATAGTTTTTTTTATCTTCGAGTCCGCCGCAATGTCTTCCCGGACCAACTTCCCCTTCTTTCAGGACCTCAAGTCCGCCGTCGTCCTCCTCATGGCTCGGTCCGTCGACAGGCAGTGCCATTTCCAAAGCGACTACATCCACCTCCATCCTCCGAGCCAACTCTTGAACCACGGCTGCTGGTGTGACGACCCCAGTTCGCCCTCGCCTCACAACTACACCTGCTGCCCGCACCCCAGGGGGCCTTCGACCCCTTCCATCGTCGGCCAAAACCCCAGAGCCCGCCCCTGCTGGCATTCAACGTCATCGGGCCGCAGCAGCAACACCCACATGCTCTTCTGCTTCGACTTCGCCTTCGTGGGGAACACCTTCATGGAGTGGTACATGCAGCCGCGGACCGATCTCCAGGGCCACACGGGCCTCGAGAGCGAGGCACAGCGCGACGCCCTCACGGGCTTGCTCCGACAATGCGAGTCGCACCCTACCTTTGATGGATGGGAGGGCCCGACCGAGGAGAAGTACGACGTGCTGTGCAGGCTCTTCGTGGACATGCGGCGGTACAGGCCCACGGACGAGACGCGCGCCTCGGGCCCGCCGTGGGAGGCCGAGAGGGTGCATGCCTTGCTGGGCTGGCGCGCGAAGACCTTTGGCGAGTGCTTGGCAGAGCTGCAGCGCGCGATATGGGAGGCGGGCGACATCCGACTGAGCTCCCAGCGGCTGCATACAGGGTCGACGCCTGTAGAGGACAGCGGATGGTTTTCAATGTAGGGCGTGCGCATCGGGGCCGAGAAATCGCAGACGCGCGGTAGGAGGAAGGCCATCTTGGAAGGGAGGACGGTCGGCCAGGAAGACAGCGTCCTCCAAAACAGCGGCTGGGTTGGTCATTGTCGAGCAGCGTTTCGCGACGGACGCCTTTTGCGTTTTTGTTTGGGGATACATGGGTAATACAAGCGGCCATCATGTCCATCTCAATGAGGACTCTCTCTCACCAAGTATGAAGATTCAAAACACGTAAATAGACATGAGTAAAAAAAAAAAAAAAATTTTTTTTTTTAAAAAAAACCAAAAAAAAAAAAAAAAAAAAAACTTCAAAACATTTCAAAAGACATGCTACGCATTGCCAAGTCTAGTAGTCTATGCACATGTGAAAAAGCTGCCCGACAAAAAACTCGTTTCTCACGCACTCGATCGCTTGGCCATGTATCAATCAAACCCATCCAAGTGTTTTTTTTTTTTATAATCAGCGCTGGTAGCGGAAATAGGCGCCGGAACTCCAAAGTGTAGACATTGTACATATGCACCGGGCCAAGGAGGAAATGTAAAGCAAAAGGAAAATCAAAGAGATGGAAGAAGAGAAGAAAGAAGAACAAGAAGAAGGAAATAAAGAAGAAGAAGAAGAACAAGAAGAAGAAAAAGAAGAAGAAGAAAAAGAAGAAGAAGAAAAAAGGCAGCTATCCGTGTTGCCAACGCGTACACACAGCCATAATACACCGAGCCGGTAGACGGCCAAACGGCACAAGGCGCGTCCGCCGGGCATCGCCATCGCCCTCTTCATCGCCCTCTTCATCGCCCTCTTCATCCGCCGCAGGCACATCTGATGCGGGATTGACTTTTACACCTCCCGCCAGCCGTGGCCTTGGGGTAAAGGGACATTGCCGGCCGCGATTGGCCGAGCGGGCTGTTCGCTGGGCTCCCGCTCGCCCTCGGCTCTTTTTTCGGATTGCTCCTCGGCCTGCTCCTCCTCGGCCTGCTCAGCCGTCGGTTTTCCGCCCTCCTTCTCCATGGCTTCTCCCAGGCCGATGGTGTCGATCCACCTCCAGTGATGGACAACGTCGTTTCCGCTCCGGTCGAAAATGGCCGTGTCGTCGCTCAGCCCGTCCGCGGCTGCGTCTCCCTCCGCGGCCGCGTCCTTGCTGGCGAGATGGAGCTTGTCCATGTGGGCGCCGTCGACGACGTCTCCGATCCAGGTCCGCGCCACGGGGATGCCGTTTGCTCGGAAAAACTGCAGCTGCGCCCGCAGGTTGAGGCGAAGCGCGCGCTCGGGCTCGACGGCGTTGAAGATTTTCCTCGTCAACAGCGGGAACAGGATGCCAAAGTCGGACTGGCTCAGATGAGCCGAGCTGACGACGTAGAAGAAGGTGGGCTCGGATAGCTTGTTGCCGCTGGGCCTCTCGAAGACGGCCGGGGTCACGACCTTGGCTGTCGGATCGGCCGACAGGAGCCGGGCCGTGGCGTGGAGATGCTCGGTCCACCTGAAGAAGGCCTCGGACTCGACGGCCAAGAGCGCCGTGCCGCCGGCGGCCGAGGGGACGTCGTCGTACAGGGGGAGCGGCAGGCTGAACAGGGGAGCCGAGTTGGGAGCCAGCAAGGGAAGGGCCCACATGTCCAGGAGCATGGTGACGGTCCGTTCCGTCACCTGCCTCCGTATGCTGCTGCCCTCTGCGGGGGCGAACAGGGGCGACTCCATGGCGGCCACTTGCGGGACGGCGGCGTAATAGCTGCTTTTGAGGAGCTGATACACGGAGGTGGCGCCGAAGCTGTGGCCGGCGAAGATGATGCTCCCTGGCTCGTTGACGTGCAGGCGGCCGACAAACTGGCCCAAGGCCGGGGTGGTGAGATTGAGATTGGCAAACTCGCGGCCGGCGTCCATGGCGAGCACTGCCTCGTGCACCAGGCCCATCTCCCACAGCCTGATCCTCAGCTGCGCTTCCCTCGCCTCGTACACCTCGGGGGTGACTTCGTGGGAGATTCGGTTGTAAGGGACCACATGCCGGGCCGGGCGGCCGGACTGGGCGGGAACGCGGACGAAGGAGGTGACGGCGCTTCCATCCCGATGCTCGGGACAGACGACGACGATTCCGTGCGAAGCAAGAGACCCCGCGACGTAGGAATACGAGTTTCGGCTTCCGCCGAGGCCATGCGAAAAGATCATGGTTGGCCATCGCTTGTTCTCCGTCTCGGCAGACTCCAGGGCTGCGTTTTTATGGGCGGGGATGGAGGTGTAATGCAGGTGTCGGGGGAGAAATCTACCCGCCACGGCGGCGAGGTTAGCAAGGGGCTGCCCCATGGGGAACGAGAGAGTAGTTGGGAGAAAGAGAAGACGGCTGAAGCGGCGGCGGCTTACGAGAGGAGCTCGGCCAGGGCATGTCCCACTCCCATGAACCTGGTGTAGGCGGACACGTAATGCCTCTGCGGCGAGGGCAGCCAGCTGATGAGCTTCTCGCTCGACTCTGCCACGGCCGGATAGAAGACTCGAAAGAGCACCGTCGATATGTCGCCGGCATTGGGGGGCCGCGGAGCCGGAGACGGGAGATGGGCGACCGGGATCTCGACGTCGATTGTGCCGACTCTGAACGGTCCGGTATACTCGGGGAAAGCCGGCACCGGGCTCAGCCTGGAGAGGTACGCAGACAGCCTGGAGGCCGTCGAGGGCTCCGAGGCTCCCATGACGGCCGGCCAAAAAAAAAAAAACGGGCGGTTGCTGGCGATGTTGATGTTGATGTTTTTTTTTTTTTTGTTTGTTTGATTATGGAGGTGGTTGGTGAGGAGACGCTGGAGAAGCTCCCGATGAACGAGGCAAACGCAGTCGATTAAGGCGACCAACTAAAATGAAAGAGGAAAACGATGATGAAGAGAAGGAAGGGTAAAAACAAAAAGAAAAGAAAAAAAGAAAAAGAAAAGAAAAGAAAAGAAAAAGAAAATCTCGGCCGAAAGTAGGAGAATGAAAAGGAATGTTGTAATAGGGGATTGAAGGGGGGGGGGAATAATAACGTATTTATGATGATTTATTATATCAATAATGACCAACAAAAAGAAAAGAAACAAAAAGAAAAAAAGAAAGAGAGAGAGAGAGAGAGAGAGAGAGAGAGAGAGAGAGAGAGAGAGAGAGAGAGAGAGTCTGTATGTGTTAGGAAAAATAAGGGGGAAGATGGATAAAGAAAAAGAAAAGTAAAAAGGAAAAGAAAAAAAAACATCCAAAGAAAAGGCTGCCCTTATCATTATCGTCTTAGTAAGAATCTTGTGCGCGTTCGAAATACATGTTACGTACCCGCCCAAGGGGGGTTCCCGAGGCTTCAGCTTCAGCATCTTTTTTTTTTTTTTTTTTTTTTTTTTTTTTCCACTCCGTACAGCGAACGAACAAACGCACAAAATCCCCCAAATGCGCTGTTATTAGTTAGAACAAAACTTCATCTGCTCCGTACGAGTCTGTACACATTAGGCAAAATCGACATCTCCAGACGACCCATTACAATTTAGCATCATGACAAACAAAGCAAAGAAATTGGGTTTTGTACTGTAAGGGGCCGCCGGCATGGCGGATTTGGGGGGGGGAAATACTCCGTACTCTAGGAACTATTACCATGTTGGTGCAGAATATAGAATCCGGGATATCGTCACGCGACTTTTTCTTCTTCTTTTTTCTTTTCTTTTTTTTCCCCCCTTTTTCTTCTTCTTTCTCTTCTTTGTTTTGATTCGTAGCGGTTGGAGGCTAAACCAATTCCGCTACCGAGGCATCGTGGGAGAAGAGGGCCTTTGCCTTGTGTCTTGTTGCTGGATTGGGACAAGCAGCTCGGCGGACATGCCGGCGTGCCTGTGGAGAAGAGGAGAGAGTTGAGTAGAGGAGAGGAGAGACGGGCCTTTGAAGGGTCGGTTTAAAGGGTCGGTTTAAAGGGTCGGTGCTTTGCCTGGATGGCGAAACAATGCGCGGTATAAGTCAAGAGGATGCCTTTATATATATATATATATATATATATATATCATGCTTTTTTTTTTGGTCTTGTTGAGTCGAGGATCTGTTAGTACGCAGTAAGTTATCGCCTCGCCTTCGGGCAGCAGAAGTGACAACGAGAGGAGGGGGAGAGAGGGAGGAAACGAGGGGCGACTGAGTCGGAGCTGGTGCCTGGTTGGCCGGGTAAAAAAAAACAAAACAAAAAAACAAAAAACAAATTACTGAATATATATGCAACATGTAATGTTCAAACGCAGATACGGTACGAGATATCCAGAAATAAGTTGCATATTGCCGTATAAATAAAATAAAAAAAACTTTTGTTTTTTGTTCGAGGAGAAATTCGATCCAAGTTTGGGAAAATGCGGCGCCACCATTGATCGATCGATTGATTGATTAGTCAGTGCCAAGTTTGAGGCTGAGGCGGCGTCCACGGTATGTACAGTAACTTATTTGTTGGGCTTTTGCACGGAGTGAAAGACCCATTGCATTTGTGGCGCAGATCGTTAGTCAGCGTGCCAGAAAAAGATTTGAGGTTCTATTGGTAAATTTGTTATACAGTATATGATATATTATAGTACAATATAATATAATATGTATTCGCCCGGAGTGTGATGGACCAAATCTCTCTCTCAGGTCGCCGCAACAGGCATAAAATACTAGGGTAAATCACGGCAATGGCCCTGTTGATATTTTGGTTGGTTACCTATGTTACTCATCTTTCTTTCTTTTGAAAAACTTCGGTTTCCCATCTAATAAAGAATAGAAAATTGGAAGAAGAAACAAAACCAAAACAAAACAAAACAACACAAAAGCATCGCCACGACCAAACCTCGCCCAATCGTTTGTTTTGTTTGCTTGCTTGCTGCTCCCCCCCCCCCCCCAAATCAGACGCGCGCCTCGATTGGCTGCCCCTCTCTGCATATGTACATAAGCCCCAAAGCCGCCCTACCAGTATTCAATCAGACCAGCCCGGAAACCAAGTTCTCCGGAGAAACCGCCCTGCCCTCGCATTATCGCCAGATCATCATCATCCATCGCCATGGCAAAAAGGCATTCATTCATTCATTCGTGCACCAATCAGAGACAGACAGCTCTCGTTCGCAAAAAAAGTAAAATAAAATAAAACAACAACAACAACAACAACAAAAGAAATCATACGTGTACCAGTAAAATGTGCGGCCCACGTAACCCCCCATCCTCATATGCGCGCTCTGCTGAAGAAGACGCCACCGCGCAAAAACCCGTGGCGAATCAGAAGCCGGCGATGCATCTCTGGTTCTCCCCCCCGCTGCAGCCGCATGAGGCGGATCGCATTGAAAACGCTTTGCGTTGGCCGTTGGCATCGGATCGCTTCTTCGAGCTCATCCCCGGTTAACTCCGTCCTTGAGGTGATGAAGCAGCGGAAATAGGACGAACCTTTACATGTGCTATGTAGAATGTTTCTCCGGAGACACAGAGACAGAGAGAGAGATAGAGAGAGAGTTGGTATTATATAGGCTGGCCCCATTCCATTCTTGCCATCCAGCCCAAAACACACAAAAAAACTCCCATCGCCGCTCGCATCGCATCGCATCGCATCAGTCTGCCGCCATGGCCTCCATCAACCAATCAGCTCAGACGCTCAAGGCTCTTCACAAGCCCGGATCCCCCCTCGTGCTCCCCAACGTCTGGGACGTCTCATCCCTCCATGCCATCGTCTCCCTGAACTCGGCATCTTCCACGCCCGTCAAGGCCCTGGCCACGGCATCGTGGGCCATCGCCGCCTCCCTCGGCATCGAGGATGAGGAGCTCACCATGGTGCAGAACCTCGAGGCCATCTCCAAGATGGCCCCCGCCGCGGAGCGAGCCGGCCTTCCCCTTTCCGTCGATCTCCAGGACGGCTACGGCGATCTCATCATAGCCGTCGTCACCGCCGCCGTGGAATACGGGGCTGCCGGCGCCAACATCGAAGACGGCATCCCTTCCGCCGGCTTCGGCAGGGGCATCTCTGGTTCCCTCTACAACCTCCAAGATCAGGTCGCGCGGCTGAGGCGTGCTCTCGACGCCGCCGAGGACGCCGGCGCCCCGGACTTTGTCCTCAACGCCCGGTGCGACGTCTTCCGCCTCGACGCTTCCCCCGACCTGAGCTACGAGACCAGGCTCGCCGAGGCCGTCAAGCGCGGCAAGGCGTACCTCGAGGCCGGCGCCGCAACCGTCTTCTTTTGGGGCGGGCCCGGCCAGGGTCTGACCGGCGACACCGTCAAGACGCTGGTCAAGGAGTTGGACGGGAGAGTCGCCGTCATGCTGTCTGGAGCCCCTGGATCCCTCACCACGGCTGATCTGGCCAAGCTTGGCGTCGCCAGAATCAGCGTCGGACCCAGCCTGTACCTCGCGGCGCTGGACGCCGTGAAGGCGGCGGCGACGCGAATGCTTTCGGGAGGCGGATTGGCGGTATTGTAGGAGCACATATTTACATTTGTTTGTTTCTCTTTCTCTTTCTGTTTCTTTTTTTTTTATTTACTACCTACATCCCCGTAGAACCGAGTATAGTCCCAATCAATCAAAATCTCAAAGTCTCAAAATCTCAAAATCCAAAATCCAAAATCCAAAAAAAAAAGGAGTAACTTTCGTATGGTATCAAAATTCCAATCCCACCATGCCATGCCCGCACATCTCTCAGCCCCCGCCCCCTTCAAACCATCTCCCATCATCGTTCGTCCCAAAACGACTCATTCACCAGGCTCCGGCGCTCTCCCCCCGGCCGATAAGCCTTTTTCTGGCACCTCGGCGGCCGGCCCATCATCACCAGGTAATCCCATCCGTCATCCATGAAGATGGCCCCCGTGAACTGTATGATGCACTTGTCCGAGTGCTTGAACCACATCAGGTCCGTCAACTCCTTGGGCCCCACCACAACGTCAATCTTCTTGGGCGCGCAGACGGTGCCCTGGCAGCACCGCAGCGAGATGGCTTTGCACTGGCCGCCCTTGATGACGATGTTGCCGTCCGAGTTGGCCATTTTTTCCCATTTGGGGATCACGAAGCTGCAGCCCACGGGGTCGGCGTCGCCTTCTTCAAACTGTGGTGTGGCGTTGGAGGAGGCCAGAGCGTTAGCAGAACGAAAGCGGAAAAAAAAGCGACGAGGATGAAGGAGAGCTTACGGGGAGACATCGGAAGACGCGCGGAAATCCAAAGTCTGGCTTCCCGAGGTATATGTAGGGATCTAGAGCCGTTCTTTCGACGATGTCGAGGAAGGGGAAATCCTCGATGGTATAGCCGCCTGGATCTTCCAAGGGCCAAGGCGGCGCCGCCTTTCGGGAGACAACGCTGCAGGCTCCTAGGGCGGCCAGGAGAGCAGTGCTTGAAAGTGTCGCAAGATGCATGGTGCTGAAGCCGTGAAGAATGCCTATTCCTGCTTTCGGGCAGTTGAAACTGGATGGGTTGAAGTTGGTGAGAGAAAAGATGGACAGCCGCGGCTCGAGCTTCGTTATATCACATGTAGTAGTGAGTAGCATAACAAAGCCACTTTCTCTCTCTCTCTCTCCCTCTCTCTCTTTTTAAATTTCTTTTTTTAATTTTTTTTTTAATTTTTTTTTTCGCGCATTTCTAGGTCAACTCACATGTGGCTTCTTCGCCCGTAGGTAGAAATTTCCCATGAATGACGCGTGCATTTATCCGTCTTTGCTGCCTTTTGAATCCGTCTTTGAAAAAGGCTTCGGATAAAGCTAAGCTAAACCCGCCACTTTTCTCTCCTATTTCTTTTTTTCTTTTTTTTTTTCTTTTTTTTTCTTTTTTTTTTTTGCCTTTAAATCAATTTGGCCGAGAAAACCTTTCAGGTGTTGAGCAAAACGCCGACTAGGGGGCTGCGCCATGGTAAAGTTTAACAACATTTGACCCAGCCAAAATGAGGCATATCTGGTCACCACATCTCGGTAGCGCACCGACTTTTGTTGCACATCTTTTTGGTTATGGCGTATAAGCCTTGGCCACGGAAAGCTTGTTGTGCTGGTGCTTGACTGTACTCCGTATCAAGACAACCCCCAGCTTGCCGTTGTATGATGGGCTTGATCCGGTGTGTCCGCCCCCTACCATGTACTGCAGAGCATGTACCTACAAAGCATGTACCAACCATGAGGACGGGATGCATACGGTAAGGTACTTAGTAGTAGTATCTGGACATTACACGAGTACTGTCGGCCTTGGGTAACGGAACCAAGGTTTGCGGAGGCGATGTGCCCACGCTCGCTTTGGCGCTAACCACCTCACTCGGGACGGCCCTTCTGAAGCTGCTTCTCAACAAGTTCTTTATTTCGAACCAAGGAAGAATTCTCCAGTTTTCACCAGCGTGATCGGAGCAACTCTCGAATAGCAGGGCTAGCGGAATTGAACCATGCAGCTGTGGTAAATGAAGTTGCTAAAGAATCCGAGCTCGAGCCAAGTCGCATGCCCCATGGTGTTTTATGTGCGAGGATAGATAAAAAAAAAATGCCCAGGTGCTACTAGATTTTTGCCTTAAAAAGTCCATTTCATATTAGTTGAAGAAGCTAGCGGTGGGTATTTGGTGTCTCTCAGACTCTCTGGATATGTGCATAATATATATACATTTATATCAAAGTCGAAGCCACTGCCGAATTGGACAGCGGATTCGAATGATATATGGCATCGTACCGTCTCATTTCTCAGCATCCTGCGGCGCGTGGCTCGTCGCATCGCTAGCCTTTCTGACTTCGTCTCGGTGCTTGTGGGGGTTCCATCGGCTCGATGACATGGGGTTCACATGTTGAGTGTACATGGTGTCAATCTCTTCGAGAGTTCGATCCTTTGACTCGATCACGAAGAAAAAGACGATGAACACGAGGGCTGCACAGCATCCGGCGAAGACGAGTCCGTAGAAGTAGTCGATATCGTCGGTGATGAATCGCGTGCTAAGCACCATAATGGTGAGTTAAAAACCTCAGCAAACGTGTAAAGGTCAATGAGACTTACAAGAACGAAATCAAACTATTAAAAAAGATTCAAGTCAGCACAAAAGCACAACCATAGGCAAATGGGCAAAAAAAAAAAAAGGTCTCATCATACAAGTTCCAGAACCAGTTGGAGGCCGTGGCGAGGCCCATGCAGACACTTCGGTATCGAATCGGATACATCTCTGCGTTTACAGCCCAAATCAATGGTCCCCAGCTAACGGCGAAGGCAGCAATGGCGAGGCAGGAGAAGGCGACCAGAGCAGATCCGGCCTTTGGGGTGAGCATTGGGTTCTCGTGATCGAGTGCAAAGTGGCCGACAAACGCGTATACACTATCGGGTCTGTTAATCATGCATGTCCACTGATTTCGACGCCATGAAGAATAAGTTGATGGAAGCTCACAGGAAGCACACCGTCATACAGGCAGCGCCAGTCATGAGGATGATACGCCGGCCGAAGCGGTCAATGATCCAGAGCCCGATGATTGTGCAGAATACATTGACCGACCCGAGGATAATCTGCGTCGTGTAGCTGTTGCTGATTCCGGTGGCGGCAAAGACTGTGGTGCCAAAGTAGAAGAAGAAGTTGGCACCTGTCAGTTGCTGGCCTGCCTGAAGGACGATCCCCAAGGTTGTGCGATAGAGCATGCGGGGGCCGGTGAAAATTTCAGTCCAGTGAAATTCCGCAGCGTTTGCGCTCTCCTCGTCGATCTTTGCTTGGATGTCGGCCATCTGCCGGTTGACGACGTCCGAGTCAGCGGCGAGACCAGACAGCCGAGCGATGGTTTGGCGCGCTTCATCGACCCGGCCGCGACTGTAGGCGAATCGAGGGCTCTCGGGGAGGAACAAGATGCCAGCCCCGAGGACCAGGGCCCATGCAAAGGAAAGGCCGTTGGGGATTCTCCACGAGGCGCTGGACGTCTTTGTTTCGGTTCCCCAATCGACCATCTCAGCCGTCCAGATGCCCAGGGTAATCAGAAGCTGGTATGACGATATAATGACACCACGGATGACAGCCGGCGTGCTCTCCGACTGATACAGGGGAACAACCACGGATAGGCCTCCGATGCTGAGGCCGGTGACGAGACGGCCAATGGCAAACTGGACCCAGTGCGCCGAAGAGGATATCTCAATAATGGTCCCGACGCAAGTGAAGAAGGCAAACATGGATATCGAAAGCCGACGACCGATGGCATCTGCCATCTTGCCGGCAACCAAGGCGCCAATGAGCGAGCCTATGCTCAGGAGGCCAACGATTGTGCCTTGGCGGGCAGCGCTGAAGGTGTACGACCCATCGCTCTGTAGCGATCCGAAACGGCTGGCATAGTCTTCCATCAGGAAGAAACCAGAGATTTGACCACTGCGGTCGGAATCATCACCACAATTAGCAATGCTAGAGCAAAACAGAGCCATTTTTTTTTCCACCATGGTAGTTGTCACTGCTACCAATGAGCTTCGGAGGGGGGGGTGCTTACCTGATATAACCGAATATGAAACCGCCGATGCTAGCAACAGCTCCCAAAGCACAAGCAAGCACGGTGACCTTTTCCTCGGAGCGAATCTCCGATCCGTCACTGCTGGTCGAATGATGCCTCTTTGGCTCCTGTTGAGGAGGGAAGACTTGTTTTTTGAAAAATGCCATGATGTTAACTCGCAAACCATTCACCACACTTGGTCTAATGATTCAATTCACAGCTAGGGCAGAGAAGATGAAGCTCCTAGAAAAAAAGGGGGAGGAGAGAAAATTGTCTGATAGATATATACTCGCTGCGACGATGGAGAGCTTGGGATGCGAGGGGTTTGCAATACGGATAGTTCCACATCGCCACACGAGAGAAAGAATACAAAAAAAAAAAAAAAACACCTTGTGCTCTCGCGTCCATCTCGGCGTCTTTGCGGGCCATTGGAGAAAGAATTCGAACAATCAGCGGCTCCGTGGGTTGAAGCATCAGGCGAAACCGCACAGGTCCTTGGAGGCAACATCTCCTGTTCGATGCCGTTGCCATCGCGAGACCGAGAACGGAGAAATTCATCGGGAGGGGGGGCATTTCGAGTAGCCGCTGCTCTTTTCGCCCTGCACGGATCACGCCGGAGTGATGGATTTGTCTCGAGAGCTCCACCAGGCGCGCAGCGAACCGTCACGCGGCTCGAGCACGGCACTGGATTGCCCGGCCAGCATGTGCGGAGCCCAAAGTTCTCCATCTGCCGCTTCCGGATCGCCGTCGAGATGGTCAAACCGCACTTCCCGTGCCCACTTTTGCCCACTATTGTTCCCACTTTGTACGATGCGAATGAAACATTAAACGCGCGATAAACTCGTGAATCTTGGGTGTTTTTTTGTTTTTTTTTTTGGGGAGGGGAGGGGTTGACCAAATAATAACGCGGTCCGAAAAGAAGAGGAGTAAGAGGAAGAAGAAGAAGGATAGGAGGAGAGAGGAGGAGTAGAAGGAGGAGGCGAAATATTGGCAACTCATTTTCATCGAGCAAGAAATCCCAGTTGTCGCCTCATACCTTTTGCCCCAGGGAGGCGAGGGACGTAGGCGAGGGACGTCGTGGGGCCATTCGTTTTTCTTCATGATCAATTGGTAGGTTGTGCGTGAGTTTGAGTTTGAGTTTGCCGACCATCATGTCGATCCTCAACTATTTCCTTCTCCTCCGCGTCTCAAGGAGAGCTGCTGGTTCCAAAATTGCCCGATGGCCACCTGAGGCAGCCTGTATACCAAGGTACCTACTGCTGTGCTCCGTACTAAGGTACGTACTATATTAATAATCGGTACGGAGTGGATAAGATACCTGTACTCCGTAGTGCTTACCGGGTTATTTCTAGCTGGCTGCATATCATGTGGGATCACATGACCACTGCCTCTATCGATTTCCGTCTGTTTTCCTTCTTGGATCATCGTCAACCTTTGGTTCTCATAAGACATACAACTATTAAATTCATTCATATTCCTTTTGTCGCAGAGCTCGAGCACGTAACTTTAAACTTTTTTCATAGGAAAACATTAAAACCCCTTTTTTTGCTTTAGCTTCCGCAACGATTTGCCTGATAGCGTGGAGCTAAGAAAGATCTCAACCCGGGAGCCGGTGGCTGCGCTAACACGAGATCATTGTTTACCTCTATCGAGCTTGAAGCTTTGAGAGCCGTATGATTTCTTTTTCTTTTTCTTTTTTTTCTGTTTTCTTTTTTTTTTTTTCTCTTTTTCTTTCTTTCTTTTTTTTCAATTTAATTTTTTTTAGAAAAAAATTCATTTTTTTTCTTACAAAAAAGAAATTAGGTCCGTTTCCGAATCGGGGAATCATAAACTTGGTATCTGTTAGTCGAACTTTGGCCGTGTGTCAATTTTCAACCAGTCAAAAGATTCCTAATTTGTCAACAATGATGATCTTGTAGTGACATCAAGTTCGACATCCTTCGCTTTGTGTACCTCAAATTGTTGTTACAAGGCGCCGATTCCCCGCAGTTGCGAATTAATAATGCTTGCCAGAGCAAAAGAATGCGTGATTTGTTCTTCTCCTCCTCTGCTCTCGTTTCCATTTCCATTTCCATATGACCGATCGTGTATGAAAGCAAAAACAAAAAAAAAAAAGTTGAGTAATTCATTGCATGATCAGCTCATCAGCCCCCGGCTTTGTTATCCAACGGATCTAGCTGTGGAGTTTTTAGTTTTTTTTTGAGTGGCCTTTGCCCAAGAGTGTATGACAAGTTCGGGTAGCAAGTCATGCCTTCAAAGACTCTCCCCGTTGTCCAGGTAAAAGCGTTGGCGTCTGGGACTCCAGAATTCGAGGCCGCACGTACGGCCTTGGTCGAGGAATTCGCTGCCCAGGTGCCGGATGAGCTTCGCCTCCCCCCTGAGCTGATCAACGATGCCCCCAAGAACGTCACCGGCATCCCCCGGCAATGTGGCCTTTTATCCGCCCAAGAACTCGACATCACCGAGAAATATGATGCCACTGCGCTGGCGGCGCTTATCGCGGAGAAAAAGCTGACTTCGGTGGCCGTTGTCACGGCATTTGCCAAGAGAGCCATCATCGCGCACCAGCTGACGTCGTGTCTCACGGAATGGTTTCTGGACGAGGCCGTCGAGCGGGCAAAACACTTGGATGAGCATCTGCGGTCCACGGGCGAGACGGTTGGTCCTCTGCATGGAGTCCCCATCAGCATCAAAGAGCACATGCCCATTGCTGGACACTGGTCCAGCGTCGGCTTTCTCGACACAAGAGTCAGGGACGAGGAGGACTGTCAGATGGTCGCAATACTGCGAGCGGCCGGAGCCGTATTCTATTGCAAGACCAACCAACCGCAGGCAATCATGCATCTGGAGAGCTCTTCGGTATGGGGCCGCGTCCTGAACCCCCACAACATCCGCCTATCGGCGGGGGGGTCTACCGGAGGAGAGGCGGCTTTGCTGGCCATGCGAGGGTCCGTCCTCGGCGTCGGGACTGATATCGGCGGGAGCGTCCGGAGCCCATCCGGCTTCTGCGGCATCTACGGCTTCAAGCCAACCTCGTACACGCTTCCCACGAAAGACTACTTATTGGGCGGCACGGCCGCGGAGCTCAATATCCTGGTTTCCACGGGCCCAATGTGCTCCTCTCTGAGGGACATGGACCTCTTCATGTCCGCCGTCCTGGCCTCGAGGCCGCACTTGCTGGATCCGAGACTGATTCCCATCCCGTGGGCCGGCCTTGACTCGGCACCGAAGCCCGGGCCGTTGAAGATTGGCATCATGATGAACGACGGAGTCATCGTCCCGCAGCCGCCCGTCATTCGGGCTCTACGATGGGCGGCGGCGAAGCTTGAGGCGTCCGGCGGCGGCTTCTCGGTGAAGCCCTTTGAGCCGTACGGCGCGGCCGCTGCGATGAAGAATATCCGACTCGCGTACTGGCCGGACGGCGGCGCAGTTGTAAAGAAACACCTGGCGGCCACGGGCGAGCCGATGCTTCCCTTGACGCGATGGATCATCAAGGACGCCGAGGGCCCGGGGCTCAAGCCGATGGAGATGCTGCAGCAGCGCCTCGACCGCGACAGCTTCAGGTGCGATTTCGCCCGTCACTGGGAGTCTCAAGACGTCGACTTCGTCGTCTGCCCCGTCTTCGTCGGCCCGGCGTGCGAGCACGAGACGGCGTTCTACTGGAACTACACCGCCTTCTGGAATTACGTCGATTACCCGGGCGCCGTCGTCCCCACGCCCATCAGAGCTCACAAGAAATCATCTCCAGCAGAGGAGGGCTATGCGGCCCCGGACGCCCCGCCCCCGCTCAGCAGAGACGACGAGCACGTCCGCAAGATGTGGGAGGAAGGCGACTTTGAGGGGGCGCCCGTTGGGTTGCAGGTCGTGGCGAGAAGGTATCACGACAACGATTTGTTTGCCGCGCTGGGGAAGATGCAGCGGGTTTTGGAGCTGCCGTGAAATAACATTTGTAGTGCGAGAGCGTATCCATTCACAACTCCGTACGAATATATATATATATATATATATATAATGTTTTTTTTTTCCCTCTTGCCCTGTCTCCTATCACGTTACCCCTGACTATGTTCTTTCTCTGGCCCTTCCTTGCTGTTTTTTTTTTTTTTTTCGATTCTCTCCAGGAGGACTACATTATTAGCTTGTGGGATCCAATTATCTGAGCATCCAACGACAAAATATCCGTTATACTACACACCCCTCTTCCTCTTCCTCTCACTCGTCCTCGAGATATGCTCTCCGAAACGCTGAGGCAACGTCAGTCAGTCAGTCTATAAAAAAAGAAAAAAAGAAAAAAAAAAAAAAGACAGGCAAGTGCGTTCTCACCTCCGACGACCAAAGCCGCCGCGTACATGACTCGCGATATCGGCCGCAGCTCCTCTCCCTCGTCCTCGCGATCCAGATGCCGGCCCCAAAACTCGAGCAGGGCGGCGACCCGGGATTGCAAGTCGTCGCCGGTCACGTCCCAGCAGGCAACGCCGACGCAGGCGCCAAGCTCTCGAAACGCCAGCCTTTGCGATGCGCTCCGCCGCGTCATGGCGGAGTCGTCGCCGAGCAGGTCTTCCGCCCTGGCCAATGCCTTGTCGCGGAGCTTGACGGCCCAGGGCTCGTCGCTGCACAGGTGGCCCGTCCAGAGGCCCATGCCGAGGTCCAATGGGTCGGTCCCGGGGGAAAGGCTTCCCCTCCTCGCCATGAGGTTCCAGTAGTCGTCGATTTCTTGACGCAGCACGTGGTCCCGATGGCCCTGCCTCGCTGCCGTGCTCTGGAGCAGCTTGTAGACGGCGTATCCCGTCGCCGCATCCAGGTGGCCCTCTGAGCCCACGAGCACCGTCTTCGCGTCCGTCGAAATCTTCCACACCATCCTCACATCTCCGGAGAGGCAGTGCACAAGAAAGCGCGCGTGGATCGACCTCGCCAGCTGGATGGCCAGGTCGTTGTGCTCTCTTTCGCCGGCCGCAACGGAGAGGCGGTTCAGCGCAAACATCCACAGCGTGAGGTAATGGTGGTACTGCCCGTCGCCGTCGCTTCCGCTTGCCTCCAGCTTGCCGATTCTCAGCCCTCCCCTCAGGGGCTCCTCCTCCGTCGCGCCGTCGAGCCTCTTGGACCCGTCTCTGGTCCGCCCGAGCGTCTCGTGCACCGCCGCGACGAGGCGCTTTGCCAGCGTGAGGTACTTGGGCTTGGCTGTCTCCCTGAAGAGCGTGACGAAGTTGACGACGCCGAAAGCATCTGTCCAGAGATACCTGCCGCGATGGCCGCCGGCGCCAGGGTCGTCAGGGGGGGTCCAGTCGGCTGCGCTGTCGCTCGACAGCTCGTCAAAGGGACCGTACACCGACTTCATCGCTTCAACGAAGCGGCTCATCTTGCCGATCCGCGGCATGGCTTATTCGGTTATTGTTTTGTACAAACACAAAAATCACACGAGAAAGGTACTATATTGGTTAGGTTAGGTTAGGTTAGTAGGTAATGATGATGATGTTTCTTTTTTTTTTAAAAAAAAAAAAGTCGTACGTAATACGGCGTTGTCACATGGGAGTAGGAAACACATCGTGACAATACCTTATATTTTCTTTACAATGTTGCTTTCCATTTTCGGTGGTTGCAGGTGATGCCATGATGACGACTCCCATGATGGGAGGGGGGGTGTCAGTTGTCAACTCCAAACTCAAAGTTTTGCGTTTCAAACAAACCAAACGTTTCTTTTTTTCTTCTTTTTCTTCGAACCGGTCAGATGCTAAACCTTTTTTTATTTTATTTTATTTTAATTTCTTTTTTTTCGTTTTTATAAAATAATTTAGTTTTTCCCCCCTTAAAACAAGAAAAAAAAAAAGAAAAAAAAAACAGCAAAATACACAACATGGCTTCTCCAAAACAAGAGCATCGCTAACGCCCGCCGAGCGGCCCTTCATACACCTTCTCAGGGTGATGCATCGCCAGCGGCCACAGCTCAAACAAATACTGCGTCTGCATAAACGCAAGAGCGCCGACGTCGTCCCACAAGAGGCTCCCCAGAACACGCACGGCGCCTGTATAGCCCGGCGATTCCTCCAGCCGCTCGGGGTCCATGTCGTCGGGGTCGTAATCGACATCAATGGCCACGACGAAGCCGCCTTGTTGTTGGGGGCTCGGGCGGAGATAAGAGTCAATGACGGCTTCGTCTGCGGCCAGGACAATGTCGGGGTGAGTGCCAGACGGGAATTCGTCCGAATCTCTCAAGGCGCGGAATTGACTGTGGTAGCCGTGCAGCCGTTGGTTAGTCTGTGATGCCCATGGTAGATTTGTTGTTGTGCAAGCGGAAATACGTACGTTCTGAGGGCATCGACATCGCCGTCCGCGACGCCCAAATCTCGAGCGTCCCGCCAATGGATCTTTGACATCCTCCTAACCTCGTCAACGCCATTCAGCTCACGGCCCCAGTCTTCGACATCAGCCCCGAATCTGGTCTTGAACGTCTCCCACTCATCGTCCGTGTGATGGTGAGAGAGGCGGTAGGCGACGTATCCCCACTTAAAGTTGTTCCCGGAGCCAAGGTACTGGTTTGCCTTCTCTACCCATATCTCGCGCTCCAGGGGCGCCGGCTCCCCCCGAAGCTCCAGCCTTGCCATCTCTTGGGCCCTCACTTGGCTCTGAGCCGTGCGTGCCATGTCCAGCAGCGGCTCGGAGCCGGTCGGCAGTCCAGGCTGGGGCATGGAGCCGTTGGCATCCTGGCCAAGCCACAGCTCGGTGCGGGACAGATACTTGACCCTCAGGTAGTAGTCGCTCACCCGGCAATGCGTATTCGCCGAGAAGGAGATGGGCTCCTTGCGGTAGGGCTCGGCAGCATCCGGGCGTGGCGGCGCGTCGTCCTGCGAAGGCACGCCCTCTCCCTCGTACCCGTCCATTGGCAGAAAGATGGCCGAATCGGCCTGAGCCGCGTTTTCCAGCAGATCGTGGAGCTTGTCTGCCAGCGCCGATTCGCGCGGGCCCGGCTCGGGCCCCGACGACGCAATGGCCGCAAACTCTTCCAGGACGGGAACGCGGAGACGGTCAACCGCGCCCACCACCCAGCGGTGCGAGCGCGAAGAAATAAAGGCGAAGTGGGCCCTGATGTACTCGTGCCACCTCGCCGCGATGCGAACCTCGGGCTGCTCCTCCAGCCTGTTCTTGGCGTTGAGGGCCTCCTCGAACTCTGCCAGGTGGCCCCATATGAGGTTGTAAGTCTCGCGCAGGGCAGCCTTGACCGGGGGGAGGTTCAGGTAGTGGAAGGTGTTGGTGACGGCGCAGAGGTACTGGCAAGCGGCGTGGAAGTTGTCGGGAGAGTCGAGGGCGAGCTGCTCCCAGCGCCTGGCGGAAAGAGGCATGATGCCTTCCCACAGCCTCGACTTCATCGAATGGAGCTCCTTGGACACGACCACCAGCCGCGCCGGGTCGTCGTTGGAGCCGATGCGCACCATGATTTGCTGCAGGGGAACCTCGTGGCTGGCGTCGAACGGAGGCGGCGCCCAGGATGCCAGCGGCTGCTGCATCAGCGTCACAACGTCCATCGGCAGCGGCGGGAAGGACGACCGGCTGCCGTCGGACAGAATCCCAAACATGATGGATTCGAGGAAGTGCGGGATGGTTTGAGCCTCCAGGATCCGGTCTACAACCCAGATCCTCGCGTCGTGCTCGCGAGGAGGCGCATCCGCATGCAGGACGTGGTCGTGCGCCCCAGACGGCGTATTGCCGCGGGCGATGCGGTTCCTGCTGAACAGGCTGCTCGACGACGTCGCATTCTGGCTGAAGAGCAAATCGATATTCAGCAAGAGGTTGCCAAGGTTCATTTCGAGAGGCCCCTGTCCTGCGCAGCAGAGATTCAATTCAGGTTTCCAGTCGGTTCCAGTTGGTTCCAGTTGGGTTTCCGGGGCGGTTTCTCAATCCCGGTGAATCTCCAAAGCGTAGAATGTAAAAAGATTCTGACACTCCAGAAGACTTGAAACTAGCAAATGGGAATAAGAGGGACAGACAAAGAGACCCGGTTAGTTGGGAGGCGAGATTCCCATCACCCATCAACTGATATATCCATACATATATATATATATATATATATATATATATATATATATCCCGTATGTCCTCGACAAAATTACCAGTTGAAGTTGCTATTGGTCGCAAAAAGGGCTGTCTTACAGCGGGGTTGAGGAGGGGCAAGAAAAGGAAGGAATCGAAAAAGGGGTTGCAAAGTCAAAAATCTCATCCATCGGCCAGCCTTGCCGCCTTTTTTTTTTTTTTCCCATTTCTTTTCTCTCTCTCTCTTCCTATGCTGATTGTATTCATTCAACCAGACAATTTGGATTGAGTAGCTGAAGTTGAAGTGTAAGTGAGTGAAGAAGGAAAAAAAAGAAATTTTTTTTTTGTTTAAACACAAGCTTAAACAAAACCCAAAAAAACCCAAAAACCCCAAAGGCCAATTCTTCCACCTCAGTTCACGCGTTTGTTTTCAAGCAGAACCCACAGGTTTCAAAACCCCCCAATTACAAATACAATACAATACCTGCTAGCTTCTAATTCATTCCACGCAGTCTGATTGATTGATTGATTGATTCTTCTTTTCTTTTTTTTTCTTTTTTTTCTTTTTTTTCTTTTTTTTTCTTCTTTTTTTCTTTTTTTCTTTTTCTCTTTTGGATTCCATCATGAAATGCCCTTGTAAAACATAGCCAACCAAAAAAGAAAAGAAAAAAAAAGGAAAAAAAAAGAAAGAAAAGAAAGAAGAAAAGAAAAAAAAGGAATGCCACACACACACACGCACATAAAAACTCATCGGCCAAAACCCAGATTAGCCACGCTAACTCCCGCGACTTCGTCCATGCCCCGATACACGCAATTCGCCTGCTAGACCTCGTCGTCGTCATCGTCGTCGTCGCCGTTGTTGTCATTGTCGTCGTCGTCGTCGTCGTCGTCGTCGTCGTCGTCGCTCATGTCCATGCCAACCCCTTCCTTTTCGTCGTCGTCATCCATCAGCATCGTTCGTCGTCTGCCCAGCCGGCCCTTTCCCTTGTCCATCGCGCCACGCCCGGCCCTCTGGCCGTGGAATTTGCGGGCCGCCTCGAGCTTCCTCTTTTCCAGGTGTACATCGAATTCGGCCAAGTCCTCCGCCTCCTCTTCCGCCGCGCCATCCGCCAACGCCGTCTCCTCCAACGCCTTGTTCAAGAGCTCCGTCGCGATGCTGTCCTGGGGGTGGATGGCGAGGGCCTCGTGGAGGACGACGACGGCCTCCTGCGGCCGGTTCTGCTCCAACAAGATGAGCCCCTTGGCGTTGAAGATGGCCGCGTCCTTGCCGCCCGCCCGGAGCACTTCGTCGAATTCCGCCAGAGCCCGGTTGAAGTGCCGCAGCCGGCGAAAGGCGTGGCCGAGGTTCGTCCTCGCCGCGAGCCACGCCGACGGCTCGCTGTCGTTCTCGTCGGCCACCCTGAGGGCCGCCGTGAAGTACTGGACGGCCTCCTTCAGCTTGTTCTGGTGGTACTTGACGATGCCCATCTCGTTGAGGAGGAGCGGATCCGTCTTACACAGCCCATACGCGGTCTTTAAGAACTCCTCCGCAATGGACATGTTGTTCAGCGCGTGGTTTTGCATCCCGAGGAATATCTGCGGCAGGTGGGTGCCCATGAAGAGGCGGGCCGCCGTCGAGTAGGCCGAGATGGCCTGGTCGTGCTCCCCCTCCTCGGCAAACGTGTGGGCGAAGCCTATCCAGGCGGGGCCGAAGTGTGCGTCCATCATGCTCGCTTTGCTAAAATACCGCCTGGCTTCTGCAATCTTTTTGATGCTGAAATAGTAGATGCCCACGGCCAGCCACGTGCAGGGCTCGTCGGGGTGGCTGTCGGCCAGATCGTGGGCGATCAGGAACAGCAGGTTCTTCATCTTGAGCTCGTGCAGGCACGCCAGGTGCACGGGGTAGATGGCGAAGTTGTACTTGTCCTCTTCCAGGATGGCGTTTGTGATTGTCAAGGCATCCCGGTACCGGCACTGCGTGTACAGGAGGTCGGCCCGAGCCAGCTGCAGGTCGGGGTTAGCGGCCAGCTGATAGTGCGTCGACAGCGAGTCGTAGGCCGTGTCGAACGCCGCGGGGTTCCTGTACTTGGACAGCCGCGTCGTGTAGAGCATCCTCGTGAACTCGGCCGCCTCCTGCGAGCCCTTTGGGTCCCCCGCGAGCTGGATCGAGTCAAAGTCCAGGCTGTCGAGGAACTGCCACTCCTCGTCCGGCGACAGGAGCGAATTCTTCATCAGCTGCTGGAAGGCCTCGAAGCACTGCACGTCGATCCGCACCGCGTCCTTGTAGCATTCCTTGGCCCGGTCAAAGGCGTTTTGCTTGGCATAGCAGATGCCCCGGAGAAAGCACATAGCCGCCTCGAATCGCCGGGTCGCCGCCTCTTCGTCCACCGCGTCGTCGTCTCGCCGGCGCCCGCCCCGCGGCTGGTTCGACGCCTTTCGCTTGTTGCTCGGGCCGTTGGATATCAGATGCGTCGGATTGCGCTCCCCGAGGACCGCCAGGGCCTCCTCGAAACGCGACTGCTTGATGAGGCAGTGGCCCGCAAGATAGCGGCAGGCCGGATTGCGGCCGACGAGGTCCTGCTTGGCGAGAAACGCCTGGGCGCGTGTGTAGTTTCCCGTCGCGAAGTGGACTTGGGCCAGCCAGAAGGCATCGTTATCGTCGTCTAATCAAAAAAAAAAAAAAAAAAAAAACACCAAAAAAAAAAACCAGCACATGCATGCGTTAGCCCAGATGTCTGCCAGGGACAAGGGGTTCGCAGGCTGCCACAGACTGGTCAAGGCAAGGAGCTTGTCTCCGATAAAGATGGCCGATTCGTATTGCGCCTTGTTGAGGGCGTCCTGCCTCCAGTCCCTCAGAAACTTCTCCATCCTCTAGCATCGATAAGAATGGGACATGGAGGAGGAGGGTGTTGAAAAAAAAAAGACAAAAAAAGACAAGAAAAGGTGGGGAAAAAAAAGAAGAAGAAGAAGAAGAAGAAGAAAAGAAAAAGGAACAGATTGCGGAAGAGAAGAGAAGAAAGAAAACAAAAATCAGAATAGGTTATTCAGCAGGGCAACATGGCGGAGCGGGTTTGGCGAATAAAGCATTCGATATCAGATATCCAAATCCTGATGTGTTGACGCGCAATGAAACAAATCTCGAGGACGCGCCGCAGAAAAGAAAGGAAAAAAAAAAAAAAAAAAAAAAACTTTGTTTGTTTGTTTGATGGCAAGGGAGTGTGATTTGCGCCACAAAGAGGAGGGGGGGGGTGTGGGCTGAGCAAATAGCGGGGTAGCTTCAAGCGTCATCAAACCCCTCTCAGCGCCACACATTTCCAAGGCAACGAGACAGAAAGGGAAAAGGAAAAAAAAAAAAAAAAAAAAAAAAAAAAAAGGCTCCACAACTCTATCCGATACAGGAGCGTCGAGCAAAGTTCAGAGAAGGCCAAAATTGCCAACACCAAAAAGTTTCGCAAAAGCCATCATCACCGCCCACGACTCCCATTGGATTGGAACAAGCCCAGAGATAGCCAATCTCTCCTCTCGCCGAGACAGAAAACGCCCTGCGCATCGACTACGCCCGTCCCCCGGTCAAGTTGCGAACAAACAAAACAAATGGCTTCTCCCTCCGCTCCGATGCGCGCCGCGGCCCTCGCCCGCGACACCAACGAGACGTCGATCCAGATCGCCCTCAGCATCGACGGCGGCCAACTGCCGCCCGACGCCGATGCGCGGCTGCTCGCGGCCACCGGCGCACACGCCTCGGAGGCCAGCAAGTCGCAGGTCATCTCGGTCAACACGGGCATCGGCTTCCTGGACCACATGCTGCACGCGCTGGCCAAGCACGCCGGCTGGAGCATGGCGCTGAGCTGCCAGGGCGATCTGCACAGTGCGTCTTGGCCCAGCGCACCCCTGTTGATGCTGATGGCGCCGACGCGGACATGGCTAACCTCGCGGATGCGATAGTTGACGACCACCACACCGCCGAGGACTGCTGCATCGCCGTCGGCACCGCCTTTGCCCGGGCCCTGGGCGCCCCGGCCGGCGTCGCCCGCTTCGGCTATGCCTATGCGCCCCTGGACGAGGCCCTCTCTCGAGCCGTCGTCGACCTCTCCAACCGGCCCTACGCCGTCGTCGACCTGGGCCTCAGGCGCGAGTTCCTCGGCAAGCTCAGCACAGAGATGGTCCCCCACTGCCTGCAGAGCTTCGCCCAGGCCGCCCGCATCACCCTGCACGTCGACTGCCTGCGGGGCGACAACGACCACCACAGGGCCGAGAGCGCCTTCAAGGCGCTGGCCGTGGCGATCCGCATGGCGACCACCAGGGTCCAGGGAAAGGAGGGAGAGGTCCCCAGCACCAAGGGCACGCTGAGCGCTTGAAGATGGTAGAAAGACGAATGAAAACAGCGAACGAAAAAAAAAAAAAAAAGCACAAGGTACAAGGTGGAGAAGAGAGGATAAGGAAGGGGGGGGGGGGGAGTTTGGAGTGTTGGCCGATTTTTTTTGTTTTGTTTGCACATGTGCCGCCGATGTGGTGGATATCACATTTGTCCCTTTTTTGGTTTGTGATTTTGGATTTTGAAAATAGAAGTTTGACGGCCTTTTTTTTTTTTTTTTTTTTTTTTTTTTTTTTTTTCACGTGGAGAAAAACCTTGGAATAGAAAAATTATATGGATATCTAACCAATCCCCCCTTGATTTTTTTTTTTTACCTTTTTTTTTTTTATTCAATTTTTTTTTTTAGTTTCATTGCTCTCAAACATGTGCAATTGTCATTATTTTGTGTGTTATCCACCCTATGTCCTGTAGTCTGCGTTAATCGTAACATAGTCGTGGCTGAAATCGCAAGTCCAGTGAACTATGCTCTTGTCGCCCGTGCCCAGCCTCACCAGGATTTCCAAGTCTTCCATCTCGAGAATCTCGCTCGCCCTCTTCTCGTCGACATTCTCCGGCTCGCCGTTCACCAGCAGCTTCAGCTCGGCGGAGCCGTCCGTAGGGACAAACGACACGCTCGTGCGCTCGGGCACGATCTCGGAGACGTCGTTGGCGGGCTGGCCCGGGGCCGAGACGAGCGCGTAGCCGGCGGCGCACAGGATACGGCCCCAGTTGGCGTCCTTGCCGTACAGGGCGGTCTTGACGAGGGGGGAGCGGGCAATGGCTCGGGCAACCTCCCGCGAGGCCGCCTCGGAGGCGCCGTCGACGACGCGGATCGTGACGAACTTGGTGGCTCCCTCGCCGTCCCGCACGAGGTACTTGGCCAGCTCGGCGGAGAAATCGGTCAGGACGCGCCCGAAAGCCTCGTAGTCGGCGGACTGCGCAGAGGAAATCTCCGCGCCGCCGGCGGCGCCGTTGGCGAGAAGCGCCACGGTGTCGTTGGTGGAGGTGTCGCCGTCAATCGTCAGCGCATTGAAGGAGCGGTCCACCGAATACTTGAGCAGGGGGCTCATGAGGCCCGGGGCGATGGGCGCGTCGGTCGCCAGAATGGTGAGCAGGGTGGCCAGGTTCGGGGCCATCATGCCGGCGCCCTTGGTCATGCCTGCGATGCGGAACTCGACCCCGGGGGAGGACGGCAGCTCAAACGTCCGCGACATGAGCTTGGGGAAGGTGTCCGTCGTGCAGATGGCTTTGGCGCAGTCCAGCCAGTGCCTGTGCGACTCTCCGGCCTGGTGATAGGCCATGGGGATATGGTCGACGATCTTCTGGATAGGAAGTCTAGAAGCCCGACGGAGCGTTAGCAAGGGCGTCTGGTTCCCCCCGGCGGGTTCTTTTTTTTTTTTTTTTTTCCAATTGGAAACGGTTCAAATGGCCTCATCACCTTTGCCCAATCACGCCAGTGCTCATAACCAGCGTCGAATCCTCGCTGCCGACCCTCTGGTCCGTCGTCCTCGCCATGCTGGCCGCATCCTCCAGGCCTCCGACACCGGTGACGGCATTGGCGTTTCCAGAATTGACAATGACACTGCGAAGCCCGGCGTTGGCCTTGCGCTCGAGGATCCCGCGGCTAAACGTCACGGGGGCCGCCTGGAACTTGTTCTTGGTAAAGACAGCCGCCGCGGAAGCCGGCCGGTCGGACGTCAAGAGGGCGAGGTCCGGCTTGCTCGTGTTGCCGGGCTTGACGCCGACCCAGACGCCCGAGGCCAGGAAGCCCTTGGGATACGTCCCCGACGTGGGCACATACTTTAGCTTGGCCGGGGGGATGGCATTGGCGAGGCCGGTGGAATAAGCGCGCTTGAATGCAAGCATGGCTTTGTAGGGGGGAAAAAAAGAAAGAAGAGAAAAAGAAGAAGAAGAAGAAGAAGAAGAAGAAGAAGAAGAAGAAGAAGAAAAAAGGGGGGGATATTATATGGATTTTAGCAAAGGTTGAGTTTTGAAGCTTGCCGAGCTGCAATATGATATTACTATATCCCGAAGCTGCGGCCACCAAACCCCCCCCAATGCAGTGCTACTACTAGTAGTATTACTGTACTGTACTATAAGCAGGTTATGAGTCAAAACAGCCCACGGCTCGCACGCCGGCAACGGGGTTTTTTTTTTTTTTTTTTTTTTTTCGGCTTGAGCGCTGATGGGGCCCGATGATTTGGATTTTACAAGTTTTGTGGTTTTTGAGCTCTGTTCTCGACGAAAAAAAAAAAAAAAAAAACGACATTCCAAGATGAGATGCTTCTTCTTTTGTGTGTGTGTTGATGCTCGACGTCATCTTGACAAGCTTGGTTGGCGCCCTAATACCTAATAATCCGCTGAAGCACAAGGTAAGTCTACCTGTACTAAAGGCAACGTTAAGTAAAGGCACTATACTATGTGCGTAGTAAGTACCTGTAGCCTGTAGCCTGTAGGTTGCAGAATAGTGCCTGCTTGTTTATTTATTTATTTTTTTTTTTTTTTTAATTTATTTGTTTGAGCGGCTCTTGCCCAAACAAACAAATAGGGCAAAAAAAAAAAAAGAAAAAAAAAAGAAAGAAAGAAAAAAGGAAAGCCCGCATCCGTGATTACCTAATACGCTGATCCGGCAGCCCCACCCGCCGCCTATAAAAACCTCGTCCGCCCTCCCGCCTTTTTTTTCAATCTCTTCTTTTTTTTTCTTTCCTTTTCCTTTTCCCCATCCAAGTGCACGGGCGTTTTCCTTCTCCGTGAAGCGATAAGCTGAGAGAGGAATTTTGCTAGTTGAAAACTATACACTGACCACTCCTGGTTGGGTTCGTCCTGGCCAGGGAATTTTTGGAACTCTTACAAAAGGTCTGCTGCTTGTTTTGGTGGAAGATTTTCTTTTTTTTTTTTTCTTTCATTGCGGTTGGTCCCTGGAGGACTGGCGTGAAGAAGGAAGCGGAGGTGAATCCGCGCGATGGCGAGATGCTTGGAGATTGGCCAAGTTGATTTGGAAAAGCTGTGGGAGCTGTTTCTCCTGCTGTTGCTGGTGCTGGTGCTGGTGCTGTTGCGAATTTTTGTTTTCTTTTTGCTTTTTGGTTTCTGGATTTTGGGTTTTTGGGTTTTTGGGTTTTGGAGGTGAATGGCTGGAGAGTGACTGGCGTAGGGCAAGCAAGACGCGCGATACGGGGCGGGGGGGCTGGTCATGTGTCGGATTCACTCACTGACTCACATCATTCATTCAATGGCATCTTTTTTTTATTTTTTATTTTATTTATTTTATCTTCAATATTTAAAATTAGTACTTTTTTTTTTTTTTTTTTTTTTTTGAAAGGAGCAAAGCTACAATTAACATGGTGTGGTGACATCGCTCTCTCTCCTGTACCTACAACAACGAAACATGAAACAAGTGCCAAAGATAAAAAAAGTCAAGCAACTACATACTATCTGTGATAAAAAAAAATAAATTAAAAAAAAAAGCTTCTTTAAAAGTTTCTCCCTTCTTATTTAGCGCGGGCCATTTTCTGTTCGCTTTTTTTATTTTCCCAGTGACTCAACAAACTAAATAGAAAAAAAGAAGCGCCCCCACCTTTTTCAAACTCTCACAAAGAAAACAAGCCTCGATTTCGCCAACATTTTATGGATTGACTCAGTTTGACATTATTTATTTGCTTGTTTGTTTATTTCTTTTCTTTTCTTTACTTTTCTTTTCTTTCTTTCTTTCTTTTTTTTTTTTTTGGTTCGGTATTTGTTATTATTCTCGCGCAGCTCAAATCTTCAAAGCCCTCACTTCTCGCGAACGGCGTCCGAACAACTCTCACCACCCAAACTGCCGCCTCCGACGCACCCTCGCACTCAAATCTCTGTCCCGTCCTGAATACGCCTTACGCTGCTTGTCGCCTCCACGTCGTCCCGTCCGGCGGCAGAAAACCCGCATCGTGATGGCGGCAGAAGGAGGCCAGCCCGCGCCCAAAAGCGAGGCTCCCGGGGGAAAAAAGGACCAGGCTGCGCAGGGAGACCAGAACAAGGGCCCCAAAGACCAGAGCACGGCCGCGGCCGAGCCAGCTGGCGAGAAAAAGGTCTCCAACGCCGAGCTGAAGAAGAAGGCCAAGGAGGAGAAGGCTGCCAGGAGAGCAGCGGCAAAAGCTTCACAGCCGCAACCGCCTGCCGGCGCACCAAGCCAGAGCGACAGCGCAAAGAGCGGCGGCAAGCCGAAGCCGAAGCAAGATGGACCGCAGGCAGGCAATCAGCACGGAAAGGCGCAGGCGCCGCGATCGGCAGCGCCAATGCCAGCTCCCAAGGAGGTCAAACCTTCGGTCCCGGAGTGCTTCAGCCACTTGGCCATGGCCAGGGGCGTCAATCTCGCCCACGCCGACAAGGACGTGCATCCAGCCGTGCTGCTGTTGGGCCAGCAGATGAGCACCATGGCCATCAGCGATAGCACCACGCGGCTGGAGGCCACTCTCTTGGCCTTTAAAAAGGTACGGCGCCCATGCCATTCCCTCACGCCGTCCATCTGTTTTGTTTTACATCAGGTTCCAAATCTAACCAAGAGAGGGGGAAACAAAAAAAAAAAAGGTCATCGATTCATATACAACGCCCCACGGGACGACCCTGTCTCGACACTTCACCTCCCACGTCCTCAGCCCTCAAATCGTCCATCTCACAGCATGCCGACCCATGTGCTTCTCCATGGGCAACGCCATCAGATGGCTCAAGCTTCAGATCAGCAAGATTGATATCGACATGGCGGACTCTGACGCTAAAAAGCTCCTGTGCGAAGCCATCGACAGCTTCATCCACGAGCGCATCACCCTCGCCGACCTCGTCATCGTGAACACGGCGGCCGGCATGATCGCCGAGGACGACGTCATCCTCACGTATGCGCACCACCACCTTGTGGAGAGGGCCCTGCTCAAGGCCAAGGCCGGCGGCAAGCGGTTCAAGGTCATCCTGGTCGACGACCCGTTCGAGAGGGTCGGCCTCGGCCACGCCAAGAAGCTGGCCGCCGCCGGCATCCCCGTGGCCTACTCCCCCGACTTTGGCGCCCTGCGCACCAATCTCCAGGAGTCGACGACCGTCCTCGTCGCTGCAGAGGCCATGTTTAGCAACGGAGCCATGTACGCGCGAGCCGGCACCTGCGACGTCGCAACGGCCGCCTTCGACCTGGGCATGCGAGTCACGTCGCTGTGCGAGACCATCAACTTCACCGAGCGTGTTTCGATAGACTCGCTCACCTACAACGAGATTGATCCGGAGAGGAACACCGACGACGAGTTCCGGCTGCTGTTTGACACCACCAGGGACAAGTCCATTTCGGCCGTGGTGACGGAGCTGGGCATCTGTTCGGCCAAGTCCGTCCCTGCAATTTTGCGGAAATTGGAAGAATTGTAAAAAAAAAGAGCCAACATGATGACCGGAAAATAAAAAAAAATAAAAAATAAAAAGGAAAGGGAAAGGGAGGAGGCAGTAATGATCAGGCTGCATATGTGGCCCCGGAGGGGAGGAGGGAGAATAAAAAAAATAAATAAAAAGAAGAATGAATAATGAAGAAAACTAGCCAAATTCACCAATTGCGAGGCTTCTCCGTCAACTGGGCTCCATGGTGATGGATGTGTATGGTAGAACGTGTCTTCTTTTTTTTTTTTTTACAACTGTCCAAAATTCATTCATCTTGGTAGGTGGCTGGCCTTGCTCGAACGCCATGTTATATATAGCTCACGCCCCCCCATGGGACGCCTTCCATCTCCAAGACATCCATCCTCTCTCTCAAGACAAGGGGGTGAGAAGAATGAAAAAAAAAAAAAAAAAAAAAAAAAAAAAGATACCATCAGTTCCGACAACAACAACCCCCCCCCCCCTCTATATGCGCAAAGTCGGATATTTTTCTCTTCCTCCCATCCCCCTCAGCCATTCCCTCCTCCTCCTCCAACCATTCAAGCCTCCTGTCCCCTCTCCGCATCCCGCTGCGCCTTCCGCGCCCTCTTATCCAGCAGAGCCCTCTTCCGCTCGTTCAGCATCGCCGTCTGCCTGTCATCGACGCCCTGCAGCCAGTAGCCGAAGCTCGCGCCTCCGAGCGCATACACGGGGTACGCCCACAGCGACTGCCTGTTGAAGAAGGGGCGCATCTCAATGCCGACCTGCCAGAAGCGTACGGCCAGGCCTATTCGTGGCGAAAGAAGAAGAAGAAGAAGAAAACAGTCGGGTTAGTTTATTGCTCGAGCTGGAAATGCAAAGCGCTCTCTCTCTCTCTCTCTCTCTCTCTCTCTCTCTCTCTCTGGTTTGGAGTTTTGCGGGTTGGGGGCGAACAAACCGAAGCAGCTCCAGAAGGCGATGCGGTGGACCATGACGGGCGAGGGAATTGCTCTTTGAGGGGAGGGGGAAAAAAAAAACCAAAGAGGAATCGAGATCCTGTGCTTGATTTCGGAGGGGAGGAGACAGGCCGCGGGCGCGCAGAATTGGCCGTTTTGGAGATGCCTTGGGGATTGGATGGAGCCCTTTTCAGTATCAATCAGGAATGAGCAAAAAGGTTTGGGCGGGCCACCCTTTGGTTCCGTCGTGTCACGTGGAAGAGCATGTGACTTTTTTTTTTTTTTATTGTTAATTGTCGGAACTGCCAGAACAAGAGAATGTCGCTTCAATGGCATAACGAATGTATGCGCTGATGCCGAAGGACTTGCGTTTGTGTTTATTTAGAAAAGAAAAAGGAAAAGAAAGGAAAAAAGGAAAAAAAAAAAAAAAAAAAAGGTTGTACATATCAATCAGTGGCCTAATTCCAATGTGTGTATGCGGCCAAATCAAATACCCATGTTTCCATGTTTTTATTAGTCCGACAGCTGCTGCATTTCCCATCTCGACACAACTCCCTTCAAGCGTCTGCATCTCTTATACTCACTTCTCCCCTTACTATAGCTACTATACACAACATACAGAAAAAAAAAATTTCTTTTTTCGTCTCATTACATGTCTTTACCCATTGGATGGTCTGTATCTAATCGCAGTCTACTCTGTACAATCAAAGGCCATCTCTCAAAGAGATTGCCTCCGCCTCCCCGACGTGTCATCGCGTCTATGTAGTCTCTTCTTGTCCCATCTATCACTCATTGTGTTGTTTGAATGCTCCCCTACCCCTTGCCAAATGAAAGAAAAAGAAAGAAAAAGCCAAAGCAAAGAAAAAAAAAAAAAGGACAGAAAATAGAAACGCCCACAAAATGCAAATCATGACATTAATCAAACATGGAATCGGCTGCTCTTTGCGCCTCTCTATATGACGGCGGAGGTTCTGAAGGAATCGACGGCGTTTCCGACGTAGGTCGAGCAGATGGACTCTGGATCCACTGCATCGTCTTCGCCATCATCTTCCCCATGTACTGCTGAATAAACGATTCACTGGTGGATATCGTTAGATGTGGCGTTTCAAACTACAAATAAAAGATACCTCTTTTTTAGGGGGGGGGGGGGGGGGACATACGTATAATAGCTGTGGTCAGAGTTGTGAGTCGAAACCAGGTTGTGGGCCAGCTCGTGAGCCAGCACCACCCACCACCACGTTGCCGCCTCGGCCTTGCCAGCCCCGTTCGGAACGTCCACCTGCGCCGCGTGTAGCTGCAGGAAGAACCGGAGGTTGCAGAAGATGCTCCCACCAGTGTTGAATGCTATCGTGCCGCCGGCTTCGTCGTAGAATATGTGGAGCACTCTTGGTGCCAACGAGTAAACGCCGCCCACCTCGACAAGCAGCGACGCAAACGAGTTGATTGCGCCTAGGTTTGCCGACAGGAAAGCTGCCGGATTGGCGCTCATGTCCTTGGCCACAAACACCTTCATGCCGTTTGAAGCCTCCGCCACGAAGTGGATGTTTTGGGCCGGCTTCTTGTCGCAGTACGTTGCCTGTTCTTTGACCTCGGCCACCTGAGGCTCCGAGTAGACTCTGTCGGAACCGTGGGCCCGCGTTGCGTTGACTGCGTTGAGCAGATTCTGCTGAACCACCGCCGGGTTGGTGACCTTGCCGTCGTCTTTCTGCGGCTCCCCATGGCCGCCGGACGTGTCGTTGCCCGGCAGCGGGCCCGCGTTGGTGGAATTGGAATTGCTACCCATAAACTGTTCCACGTGCCCTCGGGAGTCGTCTCTATCGTCGTCCTGCGTGTCAAAGCCCAGTCGGCGGCTGAGGTTAGAAAACAGGCCCCTGCTTTTCCTTTGATTCGCGGTTCTATCCTGAGTGCTCTCCTCGGGCGAGTCCCACGCTCCAGGCATGGACGGATGCGAGGGCCTCGAGGATCCGGGGGCTTCTCGTGCGGCCTCGGCTGCTTGTGGAAGCTGTTGGGTGTTTCTGGGATCATCTTGGGATTGTTGAGCCCAGTTTTGCTCTCGCTCTCGAATTTGCCGCTGCTCTTCCTCCAAGGCCTTGCGCCGCTCCTCCTCTGCGATTCTCGCCTCCGCGGCCTTTGCTCGGAGGATACGGTCGACGTTGTACCCGCGCGATCTCAATCCGTAGAGGTCCAGCGTGAGGAACGGCTCGAAGAACAGGTATGCTTGCTGATTCGGCCTGTCCAGCAGCATCTGGCAGATGGCTTGGCCAACCTGGTACATGTCCGGATTCCCGCCATCAGCTACGTAGAGCACCCATGACCTGTTGGCGTACGTGGCGGCCGCAGAGCGCTTTTCGGTGTGCGTCTGCCTCTGGCCCTGCAGGCTGCGTCGAAGCGCCACCGATCGAACCACCTCGACTGTCAGGTTCCTCTCCAGCCACTTCGCGTCATGCTTGATGGCGTCCCTGCGGTAGCTGGCGTACTCGTAAAGGAAGATCTTGGACCGTTCGAGGACGTGCTTCTTGAGCGATTCGGCCATCTGCTGTCGCGCCGTGTGAGGGCCGATGCGCACATCCTCTTGGACGATGCTGCTGAGCCTCGACGCGCCGAGCTTCAGATAGAACGTCTCCAGGACATCTTCTTCCGGGGCGCAGATCAAATGCTCTTTGAAGAGGCGGTAGCTGATGATGTCGTCCAGCACCACGATTTGGTTAGCCGCGGCGAGTTGGTACTGTCTGATCGGAGCTTCATCTTCGTCCAAGTCGTTGCCGCCACCCTTGGAAGGCGCCGCCACCAATTCCTTATACGCGAGAAGACACGAGCAGCTTTTTAATTTGCGCCAAAGTTCCTTGTCGCGCTGCAGCGTCGAGGTGGCCTCCGCCAGAGATTTGAGCAGATCTAGATATTTCTCGGGGCTCTGCAGCACGCTGAGAAGCCTTGCCGGCTCGTTGCACGCCATATATGCAACCTCTACTTTGGTCGGTTCGCTCTTCGCGCCGCACTTGAACAAAAAGGCATTCCCATCTTGGCCAAAGTCTACAAAGTCGAAAATGTCACCATACGTCGACGATGACCCCAAATATGCCCGCGACGGGCTGATGTGAAACAGGCTCGCGCCCGATTTTTCCGAAGCCGCAGACTGACCCGACCGCGTTACTGGAACAATCGCGGCATTTCGAAGCTTGACCAGACTGCTTTCTCCGAGCTCGCTAATCCGAGAGGCAAAGTAGCTGAAGAGAGTCACGCCAGATTGCTGGCTCTGCGGGGGGTTGGCCAACAGGCGGTTGACGCACTCCACCATGGGCGGATCTCTGGCAACACCGAATTTCTAATGTAAAAAAAAAAAAAAAAAAAAAAAAGCGTTAGTCTCGCACAAGCCTCTCTCTCAAGACAAGAAGGAAGGAAGATGCTTACGTTTGCGTGATCGTAAAGGTCACGGCTCAAAATATCAAACCCGAGCACGGAAGCCTTCTCGTTGGTGAAGCAGGCGGCCGGTGTGACCAGTTTGGTGCTTCCCTGAAGCGGCAAGATGGGCTTGCGGCAGTCGCCGAGATCAAAGGCGGCATATCGGTTGGAGTGGTGGTTGGCAATGAAGTAAGTCATGGCCGAGGTCCTCAACGCCTGGTCACTCGACGTCATCATATCCACGAGCTCGGGAACCGAGGGGAAAGTCCGCAAGCCAAGGACGGCCAGAAATCGAGCTTCAGTGCTGCTCGGACGAAAGCTGCCAGGGGGGCCCGGCCACTGGATGATTGGCAAGTGGAGAGTTCGAAGGGAATCCTTGGGCTCAAACAGCTCCGAGACCTTGTACAGCTTCGTTGTGGCCTTTGTCGACTCCATGCCTTTGGGTCCGGCTTCGGCGGGGCAGATTCTCGATTCCTTCAACTTCCTGAGATCATCCGAGGGGATGTCGTTCTGCACAGAGGCAAGGTATTTGATGAGCTCCATGTGGCTCCACTTCTTATTGCCGTCTTCACCAGAGGTATTGAGCAAACGAGTAAAAATAGTCTCCAGGTCGACCGTCTTCCGCACGCCGAGAGAGGCCAAAAATTTCTCTTTCACCTTCTCGCAGCCTTGGATGACGGGCAAATCATCGAAGAGCTTGACGGTGGCGAAGAAAGACTCTGCCGGCTTTCTCATGCCCAGCTTGGTCGGTATCATGGGGGTCGACTGGACGAGGCTCAGCACCGTGCCCCTGTTGATCATGGTCATGTTGTCCCAGTTCTTGGACAAAACCGTGAGGACCGAGACGGCGAATTTGGGCGACCGAGTAACACTCTCTTCTTCCAATCTAGAGGTCGCGGTTTCGATGAGGAAGCGCAGCCAAGGCACGACTTCCAGCGGCTCCCATCCAAGAGCTTCCAACTCAGACGCGCTAATGTTCACAATGAGGGCGAACGGAACCGTTGTTGGGGGGACCGGCATGTTGGCGGGAATCTTTGCGAGACTGAGATAGTTGCTTATACTGCCCAGGGCCACAATTTCGCCCTTGTCGCTTTCATCGCTCAGAGTGGCGACGGCTACGTCAATGAGGGCGGCCCGGCTTCCCGGGTCAATCTCGCCGGTCAAGCTCTTCTTGCCGGCCCATTTGATGAAGTTGATGGCCTGGGATTTGGAGAGAGCCTTGGCTTCCAGCTCCTCTTTGACATCAGTCACGGTGATGTGAGAGATGAGGCCAAAGTCGATGAGCTTCTTCACAAAGGGCGCGTCCATCATGTCTTTGGGGACAACGGGGATGCTATCCACGAATGAACTCAGTTCCGCGGATCCCAGGCGAACTTGCGACGTCTGCAATACGCCTCGGCTGGAGTACACCTCGATGGAGGCCTTCTTGAAGCATGTCCAGAACGCCTCCTCGATGATCTGGCCGACTTGGCTGCTCGGCGTAGAATCGGCAAAGGTGAAGGTCCTTAGCGTATGGAGCGCCTCGGGCATGAACCGGTCCACCGTCTCAGCGGATATCCTCTTGCCGGCTTCGGTTGAGCTCCGTATTCTGTGGTCGATGTCGCCCATCTCGTTGGCAAAGGCTATTCTCGCTATGATACCTGCCGCCCGGAGAAGTTCGACGTTCCACGTCCTGACCCAGCGGGCGTTCAAGTCGATGGCTTCTCTCTCGACAGTGGGGATCACGGAGGGAGCAGAGATGTGCATGCCGGCACCTGTTGTCTGCATGGTAGGAAATCCAATGAAGATGCGACCGCCCGGCTTCTTGTTCGGCAGCACGGAAGCGAACACGTCCGTCGCCTTGGCAAAGGCACCGCTTGCAGGGGTCGAGCTCTGAGAAGCTTCAGCCTCGTCATAGGACGTGGTCAGGATGGATATCTTTGTGGTTTTTGGCGGAGGTTTTTTGGTTGCCCGCTCCAGCTCGGCCGAAAAGGAAGACGACACGTGAGTCTTGATGCTGGCGGTAGTGGCCCTGAGGAAGATGGTGGCGGAGTTTAGTTTGGTCACGTCTTCTGTGATCTTCGTCTGGGCGAGGCTCTCTTCCGCCTGCTGCTTCGTTTTGAGGAGGCTGTTGTTCGAGGCCGTTGTGGTGAGCCTCGCGAAGAAGGACCTCAGAGAGGGCACCTCGCTCGAGCCGTACGAATCCGCGGCTTTGGCAGCAGACGCCGCCGCCTGAGGCTTCCACCCAACCGCATTCATGAAGGATGCGTCAATCTGCGTGCTTGTACGGCCCACGCTCACCACCTTCATGATGTTATCCTTTGTCCTGGCCTCCAAGTCGCGAGGCAGCGCCAGGTCGACACTTGGAGACGTCTTTTTGTGGAGGGACAGGATCTGATGATCATCGATCCAAAACTCAATCTTCTCCAGCGCAACGAACGTGAGGCTTGTGGCGAGAAACTGGCTGACGGAGAGCAGGTTCGGCATGGGAGTCGTCGCATTTCTATAGTCTAGCACGAACGCGGTGTATGGCGATGACTGGTCTGGGGGCAGACTTGACTTTTTGGTGAACAGAGAGTTTCCCTTCCAGTAGAAAGCCATGGCCTCGCTTCCGGAGCTGACAAAGGGCTCCTCGCAGTCGGCGAAGACGCTGTAGAAGCCAACGCCGAACGCTCCGATCTTGGTCTCGTCCGGATTTCCCTCCGCGATCCTCTTCAGACGCCCCCAGTCCGTCTTTGTAAACGGCTGGCCGTTGTTTTGGACAACCAGGCGCCGCAGGGTGTGGTTCGCTATCGCATGCTTCAAAAGCTCGGACCGGTCCGCCGCGCTTGGGAGAGGGATGCTTGTTGACGGGTGTGTCTCCCATTTGATCGATACAGTCGTCGCCTGCGCATCGGCGGCATTCTGAATGAGCTCCCGCAACGTAGTCCACTCTCCTGAGTATCGGGCCAAGACCTTGTCTATCAGGGCGCGAGTGTCGACCGTGACGGCTTCTTCATCTTCGCCGTCCCGCAGAGCGGCTGCCCGCAGGCTCGAGTAATCCATCGCCATGATCGAGGAGACGAGATGGACGGAAATGGACTTTACTTTCAGGGGCTCAAAAGTGCATTTTCTATCCTTTGCTGCACACAAAAATAAAAATATCGCAGCCGTCAAAGACGAAGGGGGGGTGAAGAACTGCGAGGTCTGGCTAACGCTGGCGAAAGACGGGCGAAACCGAGGGGGGGGGGAGGGATCAACAGCTAGAGCCGCTCGCTAATCAAACTCTGTATCATTGATGCTTACGAAGCGAATCATATAATAAGCGGCCAGCCGGTAAAACGAACGAGGGAAGGATCCAGAATCACCACCAAGTCACCACGCGCGCAAACTGGACGCCCGCATCGGCTTGTGAAGGGGGGGAGGTTTGTTGATTCAATGACAGCGGAATTGATGCCGTCTGTCTGTGTTGGGGGAGCTTACGTTGTTGCCCCGGCGCACGTGTCGAGAGCCCGTGCGCACTTTACTTTACGTTAGTTATAGCGATCAAGCACGCTAGAAAAGTCCCCGGCTAGTGAGCCAACTAACCTAAACCAGGGGGGGTTACAGGGCTTCTGTCATTCTACTGTTGCGAAAGCACTGCGGCGTCAAGCGCGCAAGATGCATGAGAACCTTGGAAGTTTGTTTCTTTTGCGCGTACAGATAATCGCCGGCATGTACAGAGAACCAGAGTATGCGCATTTTATGGCATCGTGGTATAAATGCCATGTCCGTTATCAGATGCGGGCATCGTGACTTGTTATAGCAACCAACAGCCAAGAGAGTGAAAAAGAAAAAAAAAAACCGCGTATATAACAAACATAAAGCCATGCATGTCCTTTGATCGGCCGCCAATTTAACCTTCTCAGCGCGACCTTGGCCCTGGGCTCCGTCGTCTGTGCTCTCTTGATCGCGAGCGATATCGCTGCCTGCTCCTGTCTCGCTGCCGCCTCTCGTCTCGCCTGCCACCTTTTCCATCGTCCGGTCTGCCGTCATCTCTCCGATCTCTGCTTCGACTCCTATCGCGATCTCGGCGATGTCGGCGCTCACGCTCACGCTCACGCTCACGGTCGCGATCACGGTCGCGCTCCCGTTCGTCTCGTCCTCCAGCTCGATCACGACTGCGCCGTCGATGTTCTCTGTCACGCCGCCGGCCGGGGCTTCTGCTTCTGCTTCTGCTTCTGCTTCTGCTTCTGCTCCTGTGCCTCCTTCGCTCCCGTCTGTCGTCGCCGTGCCGTCTCCATCTCTCCGGCTTCGCCTCATCTCCGCCATCCTCTCGCGGTGGTCCACTCGCGGGACCTGCTACTTGTCGCTTAGGCTCAACATCGACGGCGTTGGCTCCAGATGCATTTCGCAGAGGAGGCGGTAGACCTAATGCCCTTGCGATGGCATCTTCCTCCGCCTCCTTGATCTTGCGCAGTTCTTCCTTGTGTTCTCGATCTTTGCGCTCCTCATCCGTCTCGGCCGATTCCGCCGCGGTGGCGTCGGATCTAGCGTACCAATTCAAATCCCTGCCCTTTGCCCATCTCCCAACCGGAGCCTTGAGACTGTGGCCGAGGTAGTTTTCACGATGGCTGGAGTTGGCCACTTCGTCCCAGCTAAAGTTTACGCCACCTCTGGAGCCAGTTTTGCGGATAGTCGAGAGAAGGTCCATGGTGAGTGCCGTCCAGACTATGACAAGGAGAATGGAGGCAAATGAAAGAGGGTAAAAATTGAATGAATGAATAAACCAAGAGTAAGCGTGAATGTTGCTGTTGCTGCTGGCCAGTTGCCTCGTCAAGACAGCCAGATGTAGATGAGAGTGAGATGTAATGAGCAAAGTTACGGAGGACAGAAAGGCTGAAAAGGATCTACGACGAACACTATGGCAGACCCCACCCGCGGGGCCGCTAAATCGAAACCCCCAACGCTTCTGTAACGACGCCTCCAGTGCATTCATCATCCACTAAAAAAAAAAAGCTTCTACATACCTGTACAGCCTTTTGAACCATCCCTCTCTCTCCTCTCTCATCATCAGATACAGCAAGCCGTCGCAATGTCAAATCCCAACGACCCGCCTCTCGACGAGATCCAATGGCGCTCTCCCCAGATCGTCGCTCAGATGGGCGGCCTCCATTCCAACACGATCCTCTTCTACTTCGCCGAATCGCCCTTCTTCGAGCGCACCTCCAACAACGCCGTCATCATGGCCCAGGCGATGAACAACATGGCCATGTACCACTACATCCAGACGCGCGAGGCCTTCGAAACCCGTCTCAAGACAATGTCGGGCTTGGAGTTCATCGTGGGCGAAGAGCCCGCCGAGACAGGTCCGGGAGCGGGAACTGGCGTCTGGGTCATTCGGAAGCAGACGAGGCGGAAGCGGTACCAGGACGACGATGAAATCACCGTCCACGCCTCATTTTTCGTCGTGGGGGAGAACATATACATGGCTCCCACCTTGGCGGACATTTTGGCCTCCAGAATCGTACGTGGAACAGCAGGAGGAAGGAGTCCTGGGCCGTGCGAGGAATCGGTTTTCAGCACCACAACTACTAACTTTTTTCCCCCCAGATGACAATATCTTCAGCCATCGCAAAAGCCTTGCCGGCCGCCGAAGCAGCCCGAAAGTGGCGTCCTTCCACAGGCCACGTATACCATCTCCCCGCAAGCCAAGCCTCCACAGCTCAGCCCAAACCGCAAGAACCAAAAGAGGAGAATGCGGCGCTCGACGAAGCCCGCAAACCGGCCTCGGCAGCAGCAAGATACGATGCCCCCTCCTTGGACAGAGTCGCCGAAGAATCCTTCATGACCCACCTTAGGTACGGAGGCGAATACATTGACGAAATCCCCATCACGGGAAAGCCTGGAGAGTTCCACCTCTCTTCCACCGGCCGCAAGCCCGTGCTGCCTCCCCAGGGCGCCGCGCCCACTGGAATAAGCGCCATGAGCGGGCCCCCAATGCTGAATACGAAGCTGGATGACAAAAAGGACGGAAAGGCGGCGGATAAGACGCCAAAGTCGGCGACCATGCCCAAGCTGAGGAGGAAGAAGAGCAAAATGAGCCCCGGCGGAACTCCTGCGGCAACTCCTGGGGCTTCATGATGGGGTGGGGTTTGCTTTACAGGTTTTTCCATCAATACCTCTGGCGTTTTTTCCTTTGAAAGGAGGGGAAGGGGGATTCGGCGTTGCAATTTTATTATCATTTTTATATTTTTATTTTTATTTTGGCCTTTGGCTTTGGGCTTTTTGATACCCGGTTGAAAGAGGGGACCTGAAATATTAGACGGGCAAATTAGATATACAAGATAGCGTCGTATAAATGGCTTTTTACCATACACAAGTTCATCCCAAAAACCACACGCTGAAAGATGACCAGTGGCCATGGCATAAGGTAAGTAATATCGCTTGTAAGTTATCCATCCAGTATTTCCTTCTCCTCCTCTTCCTTCTTCTTCCCCCGTTGGTCCTACCCATCCAACAACGCCATTATAACATGTACATGTATATATATATATATCATATATCTTTTGCCTCATTCAACAACCCACCCCTTGCCCGCCACTTTCCTCTGCTTCACTCTCTGCGCTGGCAACGGCCATCCCTGTCCTGCCGTGTTCTCCGCCCTCAGATACGGAACGACCCAGCATTCCCTCGTCGTGGCACCATCTGCCCCCAACGACTGCGCCTTCACCTCTTTGATCGGCTTTCCGTAGCTAATCAGCGGCGTGCCCTTTGCCAGCCCCGCGAGCTGTCCTCCCGTCACGTCCGTGAGAGCGTGCATCCTCGTCTTGGGCTTCTTCTCCGAGTCAAGAGCGCCAGAGGGCGTGGCCCGCTGGAGGAAGGCATATACGATGTATTCGGGGCACTCCTGAGGGCTGACGTGTGCGAGGGAGGAGGTAGGGTGGATGTAGACGCAGGGATTCTCGCCGCTGCCGGGCCTGTGCAGCGGGATGAGGGGGACGTACGGAACGTCTATGGCCCGGCGAGGTTTTCTGTATTGCTCGGGCGGGTTGGGCGCCAAGTCGGCGCGGATGGCAACCTGGTCCAAGAAGCCGGCCGCCGTCATCTGCTTCAGCGCACTGACTTGCTTTGGCGAAGGCGGATCCAGCTTGTCCTGATACTGTAGCGCGGCAAAGGAAGAAATGTTTGCACGCAGTAGATCTGTGATTTGCTTTCGCAGCTGCTGAACCTCCCTGAGGACCTTGTAGCGAACGAAATGGGCTTCACACCATTGCTCGGTCGGCTCGTGTGCAAATTCGCCCACCACTTGCAACAGCTTGATAGCGTCCGACTTGTCATCCAAGAAGCAGAAGTTCTTGTGGACTTGGTTGAACAGTCGCCTGACATTGGCCTGACGATCCTCGGCAATCACATCGGCTGCGGTGCGAATCGCGGCGTCCTCTTTGGCGGCCAGAGCCGGAACCGCTTGGTTCTCTGCGAGGTAGACCTCTGCGGCAGACAGCCCGGCCACGAGAGCAATCGTATACGGCAGGCAGTTGTGAAGATGGCCCACGAGCAGGATTCTCGCAAACCGAGGCGACAAGGGGAACATGGACATTGTCGTTCCAACCTTGGTAACCTGTCCACTGGGGGATATGGCAGAAAGATATGCAAGAAGCTTTTCGGCCTTGGCCAGCATCTGTCGGTCCGGGGGGGTTGGGAACGGGAAGTTGACGACATTTTGTAGGTTCATGGCTTTGAGTTGCAGCACGATGCCTTCGATGGGCATCCGCAGCAGCTCGGGGTCCGAAAACTCTTCAAAGTCTCTCTCGTAAACGGCCGATGAGTAGAGCCGATAGCAGTGGCCAGGTCCCGTGCGTCCGGCACGGCCAGATCGCTGGCTTGCGCTGGCTTTGCTGATCCAGCCAATCTCGTAACTCTGGACACCGCTGAGGCGGTCGTAGCTCCTTTCTTTCGAGCGTCCGCAGTCGAACACGAATCGAGTGCCGGGGATGGTTAGACTCGTTTCGGCAACGTTGGTTGCCAGGATAATCTGGCGAGTCCCTTCCGGCACCTCTTCAAAGACTCTCAGCTGCTCTCTGACGGGAAGCAGTGAGTAAAGGGGCAAGATCTGCACTTTGAGAGGGACAACCTCATCTTCCTCCTCAATCTTGAACTCGTCATCCCCCTCCTCTTCGGCATCGGATTCGATGCCGTCCACGGCGTCGAAATCGTGCTCATCAACGTCGCCAAAATCGAGGTCTTCGACTTCGACTGGCGCTTCAGTCGCGGATATCTGCACCTTGGGGCCTTCAGCCGACCTTGGGCCGCCAAACGCTGCCTTGAGTTTTTTGCTCAACTGCAGAATCTCGTTGCGGCCGGTTAAGAAGACCAAGAAACCGCCAGGGGGCAATTTTCTATGACCTCGGCTGATTTTGCGGAATGCCTCTTCAACGTAGTCGTGGTGAGTGCGACGCGCGAAGTGGATGGTCACAGGATGCTGCCGTCCCTCCACCTCTACGACAGGCGGCGGCGTCGAGAACAGGCTAGGGTTCATCGTCATATCCTCTATCCTTAGGGTAGCAGACATGATGATGAGTTTCAAAGGCTTCATCGTTGGGTCTTCTTGCGACAGCTCGGTCCTCAGTTTGATGACCCGGCTAAGCATGCCGATTAAGATGTCAGTGTTGACGCCTCTCTCGTGAGCCTCGTCAATCACGATAGCCGAATATTTTCGCAGAGTAATGTCCTGCGCAACCTCTCGAAGCAACACGCCATCAGTCATGAATTTGATGGCAGTCTTTGCGTCGACATTGCCCTCAAATCGAATTTGGTAAGCCACGGCGCTTGAACGGTCTCCAAGCTCATCCGCTACTCGCTTGGACATGCTAACAGCAGCAACCCTACGGGGCTGCGTGACGCCAATCATTCCCGGCGTTGGAGAATCCGGGGACCCGTAACCGGCTTCAAATAGGAACTGGGGCACCTGTGTGGTTTTTCCGGAACCAGTCGAGCCGCATATTACGACAATGTCATGGTTGTGGATGGCCTCCATAAGCCTCTGCTCCTCGGACACAACTGGGAGCTTCATTCGGGCCTCCTGGATCTCAGGCGTCCGTACAACAGCCACACTAAAGACTTTTCTTGACGTTTTCTCGGTTATTTGTAATTCCATCGGCAGTGGATCCTGCTCGGGGGCTCTAGGGATGAATCCTTCTAGCTTTGGTATCTCTGGAACAGACGAAGCTGCATCCACCGGCTGGTATCCAAGCGCCTCGTTTCGCTGCTGATGAGCCCATGCCTTGAAAGAAGACGATCTTTGGCTCTTTTGATCTTCACCCATCTCTTCTTCCTCGCTCGTCTCTTCTTCAGATTCGTCTTCGTCTCGGTCTTCGTCTTCGCCTTCGCCTTCGTCTAAGTTTTCTTCGGAGACCTCGCTCGAATTGTCTTCGTCTTCGGAATCTTCCTCGCCAGATTCGTCATCTTTCTGAACTTTGCCACTATCATCGCTGCCGAAGCCATTCCACTCATCATCTTCTAGTCCTTCAGAGGGAGACTGCGGATCAGGGATGGCCGAAATTTTGGTCTTCAGGCCTCCTCTCTTTTGTCGCTTCTGAATCACCGGTCGGCCTTCGTCATCTAGTTCGAGCGGTCGCTTGAGACCGGATCCAGCAGAAACCGTCGGGGCCGCTGTCGCCTGGGTCGGGTGGGCAGCAGAAGACTTGAGCATTTGAGCATCAACCTCGGTCGTAAGCGCAGGCGCAGCATCCGACATGTTCGCATCATCTTCGTCGTCTCCCTCCTCTTCATCAAAATCTCGCCGCTGCTCAAAAAGAACGTTCTCGACCGACGACGTAGGATCGACCCCAGCTCTGTGTTCTCTCAGCGCGCGAGACAACGCCTGCTTCTTCGTTTCGCGACCCTGTCCCAGAGATTTGCTGCTGGCAAACAGGCTCGTGTCAATCTTTCTCTCGGCCAGTTTCGCAAGCAACTCGCGGTTCTCGTCTTTCCGCAGCTTATTATCGATGTATTTTTCCAGACGCTTCGCCTTCTTGCCGCTCATTTTGGCGCCATCCTGCTTCAGCTGCTCCTTCATACGAGCCTTCTTCTCCTCCAGCTCTTTCTTCGCGGCCGGCAAGATTTCCTGGTTGGTGTCTTCGACCTCATGGCGAGCAGCCTCCTTGGCTCGCTCACGAGCCAGCACCTTGTGCTTTCTCTGTCTTGGCACGAATTTAGCCATTTCTAGGCCTGTAAGTGAAGAAAATTTTAGGACATTTTGCTCAATGCTAGATTGCAGCGGCACTGTTCAAGTCGGCAGCTCTATCGCGAGAAAACGATGGCCGATAACCAGAAATTTTGGTGGATAAGCTATTTTACCGTCACTGACCGCCAAAGTCTTAATCCAGATTAGGAATAGTGCGGAGACTATTCCGCTGCTCTCTCGTTTTAGCCTCCATGAAGCATCGAAGCTTTGAGAGGTTGCAAAACTTACCCTAGATCTCATACATACGATAAAAAAAACAAAATTTAAAATGACAACACGGGATATAAGAGAAGAGCCTTTCCCAGCTCGGAGTCGATCAGTTTCTGGATTGGTTAATGGTGTTCCTACCGAGGTGACATCATTAGAGTTCTCCGACAAGATCTTGATCACAATCAGTCAAGAAGGGCGCTTGGCGCAATGGGTAAGCTATTGTCCTGTAAACTCAAGTTGCGAGTGAAGATTGCTGAAGATATCTCAGATCCAGGTTCCCATGATGGGAACTTCTGCAGGCGTGGTGGATATGGCTCTGCCAAGCAGCAACCATGGCTTGCTCCCCTCCACTCATCTCACCCCCAAGACGCTGTTGGGTGGAGGAGGCGATGATAGAGAAACCCTTGGACAGCTTTACGCCTCGCAGATTGCCAGCCACATATCTTTGCGGTCCCCGGAAGAGAGGCGAACGCTTGTATTCGGGTTTGGGTTGGCGAAATCTGAGAATAAACAGGAGGCTTTCTTTGATCTCTTTGAGCTGGCTCTCAAGGTACTGTGATGAATAAGCTTGTCGATAGAAAATAAATGGAAACAACAACTTCATTGTCGCACGATTGCATGCTCCAATTGCGAATTCGAGCCATGGGATTTTACTCGTGATGGTTTTCAGTTGCAGCGCTTGTTAAACTAGTCGTCAACTACCTGAGCGTATACATATGCGATGCGCTGAAGATACAATGGCCAACAAGCTGGGCTGGAAAAAAAAAAAGAGCAGCAGCCATGAGCTGGTTGGTATTCAATCGGTGAACTAAGCTGTATGGTAGGTTTAGACGTTATTTATTGCCAGTGAAAGAAAGGAGTCAGACAATTTGCTTATAAATGCAAAAAGAATTACCTGGACGAACGGGGAATCGAACCCCGGACCTTTCCCATGCAGGAGGACAACCCGGAAAGGTTGCCGATGCTAAGGGAAAATTATACCACTAAACCATCCGCCCTGGTGTTGGGAGTTTTGGCTCTGTATTTTAGTATATAAGCAGCTTGTCATTTCTCTCTCATCAATGCATCTCAACATGCCCATGCACAATCACTTCGACCCTATTCCCTACCTATTGGTCAGTCCCTGTTGTTGGAAGATTGATTATAACAGGCTTTTATGTTAGCCATGTTGGTTTAAATTTAGCCTTGAACTTGTCCTTTTGTTCTATTTCAACAACAGGACTCATTAACGCACACGCCCTTCGGTTGCGTTTACTTTTTACACTCGTCTTAATCACGAAGCAAGGTATAAGTAGACCACAACACGCTTCATTATTCATAAGCCATGCGTTTATCTCGTAAAAGCTATTTAAATACTTGTCTCACGTTGTCTTTACAGGAGCGCGAAGTTCAGAAAAACCGCAACGTCCTTGCTCTTTTCGAGGCCATCTTGGAAGGCGAGTGGTGCCTTGAGGCGATTGTCGGTACTGGTAAATAGACGAGGCCGTAAACTTGGGCTTGCCGAAGAGGGCCATTGCTGGGGAGTGCTTCTGGATCTGCTTGGGCCACTACGAGGAGTTTGTGCTCTCTTTCTAAGTTGAGGTGTTATACCAAGGCGGATGTCCCACGCGGGTCCTGTAGAAGAGAGAAAGAGAGAGAGAAGAGAGCCAGACGCCGAGGACCGCGTCCAGAGCGGTCGATCTGAAAGGAATAGTATCGCGATGTGCCCAAGGCGAAGTCGATGGAATCCGCGGTATGTTCGTATGGCCTGGCCGTCAAGCCGCTCGAGCCGCGTGAGCGTAAACCTAGTCGTTCGGTCTCAGGGGCACCCCTTGTCCCAGAATGTCGTACGCGTCATAAAAGAGAGCTCTGGATACTTGGCAAAAAAAAGGCCGGATCCATCCATCTTGTAATAGGAAAATCCCCTGATCGATCTGCAGTTGCCGAATGGCGCTGCGGGCGCATGCGGGTGATGAAAATAATGTTGCTACACTTGATGCCGGCAGCATAGCGGATCCGTCACCCGCGCCAGTTGCTGGTGCCGTCAGCGTGGTTCGAATCGAATCAAGTCTATCACTCTGACATGGCTGGTAATCGGCGGAGCTCTACCGACCAGGTCACTCATGGGCACATCCACGACATAACACGGTCGATGTCTGCTGGAGTTTTTGAGCTCGATGATATGGTAGAACTTTGTTTCCGCATACCACGTCATGGCTATAGCGGCGCGAGGGAACGTCCTGGTGTCTCAACAGGATGAGAAGCCAGAGGCCTGAAGGGTGTTGGAATGTGTTGCCGAACATGTCAACGGCAAATGCAAGCTGTTTCCGCGGCCTCGTGGTGTTAAAGCAAAATAGAATTAATTAAAAGATAAGAGTTTCTAATAGCAATGGATATAAAGGCAAAGCCTTTATATAGCTAGTATTATCTATACCTTCCTAACACTAATCTAATAATGCTATTTTATATAAGCTATTAATGCTATTTCTTTATAATACACCCTTAAAGCTATATTAATAATAATAAAATATAAATATAAATAATAAAAAAAAAAAAAAAAAAAAAACTAAAGGCAGGGGGTGTTGTAATTATCTTAAGCATCTAGATTATTAATAAAAAATATTAATATATTAATAATAATTAATTAGCTTATAAGTACTTAAGGTATTAAGTTATTATCTTTATATAAAGTATTAAAAAGTAAGGTTATATATATATTAATATTAATAAAGAGTATAGTAATTATAGTTATTATTTTATTAAGTTATTTCTTAATAAATAATAATTAATAAAAAAGGCAGGCTTTAATATTATAAATAACCTATATTAAGGTATTAATAATTAATAATTAATAAAAAAGTATAGTAATAATAAGATTAATATTAATATATAGTAAAGGATTTAGTTATTAAAAGGTTAATAGTTTAATAAAGGCTAGATATTTAAAAAGTAAGGGGTAGTAAAGGCAGTAATTTACTAAATAATTATATAATATTAAGTTAAGCTTAAGGATTAAAATAATATATTTATAAAAAGCTAAGATATAATAATAAAGAGTTAATAAAAAAATAAACTTAAGCTAGATTAATTATTTATAATATTATTTATAAATATAATAATTATTAAGTTTTTTAAAAATAAAAGGCTTAATAAACTAAGACTTATTATTAATAAGGTCTTTATATTTATATTATTTAATAATTATTATATTTATAACTTATTATTAATAAGCTTTAATAATAATAATGCCTTAAGGGTATTATTTATATATAATAGCCTAAAAGGTATTTATTTAAAGGATTATATAAAGATATAAGACTTTAAAGAGTATAAAGAGAATAAAAGCACTAGGTTAGTATATGGTAGGTCTCAAGATGATGATCAGGATAAGCTTGTCTTATCATTATCATACTAGCTAGTGCTATCTACTAAGATACAGTGCATACACAGTGTCGGCACCGTGTGCCCACACTGTGTGGAGACTATAGAAGTGGGGACATCATCACATCCCCAACAGGTGCCCCCCTTCAAAAGAATCAATCGACCCGATTGTAAAGCAATGTAGTCTAATGCCGCCATCAATTCCTCATGCAGAGTAATGACCAAGACGACTGTCATTGTCGTCAGGCAAAACAGCGTCTTCATTGTCAAATTGACTGCTGTCATCATCGAAAGCAGTTCCATACGACCTCTTCAAACCACTCACTGTAGCTTCCATGTCATCCAGGCGTGAGATGATCAATGACATGTTGTCGTCCATTGACAGGGTCATATGGTCCATTCTTTTCAAAATGCGGCGATCGAGTCTAGTGCGTTGTGCTTTCATGTATTTGGCGCAGCTTCGCAGCTGGTCAGCAATGACATAGACGCGTCGTCTCAAAGCCCGTGCAGACAACTTGTCAGTCATGACCATTTTCTCCAAATCCTGGATAATGTTGTCCAACGGCCCTGTCTCCGACCACAGAGCCGGTCCAGGAGTCTCCTCTGCGTGGGTCCATTCGTAGACCATCAAGTCAGCGGTTGCTTCCATCAACCACGTGCTAACATGTGGCTTGTCTGCTTGTGTGGCCCATCCTTCCATCCAAGCTTTGCATTCCTGGGGAAGGACCTTGACGATTTGTTCTGTCAAAATGGCATCCAGCGCTTCATTGAGTTCGTCGTTCCACTTTTGTGTGCGGATACTCTTGATGGTGTCACCTGCGCGTTGCAGCGCTTCGTCGCGAGTGATTGTCATTTTTGTTGTCACCACCACCGGGGGAGGGGTGGTGTGGTTCGGCGCCGTGTGCCTGGCGCCTCATGTTGCTGGCAGATTAACATCAGACCGGCCACATTCCGATGGTCATCGTCTGCAGTCATCGCAATAGGCTCCAGGGTCACGATGTTCTCACTTCCATCGTTTGGCTCAGGGGTGTCTGGTTCGTCTGCTGCTGATGTATTCAGTTCTGGCATCATGGTTGCGTCCGCGATCGTCGTTTCTTCGCTGTCCACTGTTGTCGACGGTTCCTCGCCGGCTAACGTCATCGACGGGGCAGGCCGGACTTGGTTTGTTGGTATGATTTTGTTGTCCGGGTATAATTCGAAGCACAGTACCGAAAGGTGGGCAAATTCAAAAACCTTATATCTCAACAACAATGTCGTGATGAAATCTGTGCCATCCGTCTCCATTTTTCGCATTCGTTTTACAGCGATGGCGGCAACAACGCTTGGTGCGTTCAGGATATGGAAACGGCCTGTGGAGTCAGTCTGTCGTGCCAGTTGTTTGACTTTCTGTGCGACGTCGCGATATCCGCCCCAAGACGACCACGTCGTCGCTTTGAGGACCCCGGTTTGGACGCATTTTTTAACACATGTAAAATAACATGGGAGATGGTCGGTGTGATCAACGCCGATCATCTGAAAGACACCTTTAACCAGGACCTCGCAGTAGGCCATTTCGTCTTCCCGCGACAGAGTTGCGATGTTCACGGCATCTTGTCCCTGATAGCCTTTCTCTAGTTTCTTGAATTCGTCATCCAACTCGACGTCGCCTCGTAGTGTGTGCGGAGTGCCCCTCACGATCGGGTTTCCAACAGGTTGTCTGTGTCGAGGCATGTCTGGGAGACGAAGTGCGAGCAGTGTCAAAAGCCACAAACTTGGGATGGCGAGAGCTGATGGTGTAAGGAAGAGGAAGAAAAGTTTCAGCATTGTTTCGTCCGCGGATTTTATAGTCGGCCAGTAGTGCCTGAGGCCGAAACGCCGTCACAGGCTGGCAGCCGCATCGCTTGGGTTGGCAGTCGGTTCGTTGGCAGTGACAGCTGGCGCAGGCAGGGCTCTCCTGGCTGGCAAAACCACCTGTATGTTTGTCTTCGGGACTGCATTAACCATCGTGGTTTCGGCCATGTGCGGGTAGAGGTGTGTAGTTGGTTTGGTCGATTCGAACTGTCGCACCAGGTCTTCCGCTGTCCAGAGAAGTTCCCTTCTCTTCAGCCATTGATCATCTTCCGGACCACAATTTTTCCACCGCACCAGATATTCAATCTGTGGGTGACGACCTCGTTTATTAAGTCTCTGTTGCACCAGTTTGTCCACTTCCCAATGTGTTTCGCCATCCACTACAATAGCCTCTGGCGGGGGCTGTTGTCGGTTGTAGGGATCGGTGTTTGCGGGACTGGGGTAGAGGTGCGCCACTGATATCACGTCATGGATACGCCATTTCGATGGCAGCTTGAGTCTGTATGCCAATGGACCGATTTTTTCAAGTATCTCAAATGGGCCTGCCCTCTGTTGGGACCATTTTCGCGGGGGTTTTCCAGGCAAGTTGTATCCTCTATGCAGACGTAAATAAACCTTGTCTCCCGGTTTAAACTCCATTGGTCTGTGGTGTCTGTCATAGAAATGCTTGGCGTCTATAGCGGCTTTCTCTGTCAAGTGCTTTGCATCCTCAATATACAATTGTCTAAGGGTGTCCAACGCATCTTGGTCCAGGCGACGGTCAGGCTTGATCAAGTCAGTCACGCCCAGTGGCTTGAACCCTAACGTTAGTTCGTTTGGGGTACGCCCGATGGGTGTGCTATAGGCATTGTTCAGTGCAAATTGCAAGGCGGGGATTATTTCTGGCCAGGGGACATCAGATGTCGCGGTATGGAACCGTATAGCGATTTCGACTGTCTGGTTCTTCTTCTCCGATGTCCCGTCTGTTTGCGGGTGGTAGCTCGTGCTCACCGCCAGCTTAGTACCGAGGGCAGCAAACAAGGCTTGCCAGAAGTCAGACATAAATTTTCCATCTCTATCACTGATGATAATGCGAGGGATGCCCCAATCATACAACAACAATGCCCGGAGGTACACAGCAGCCCACTGTTTAGCTGTATATCGCGTAGAGCCAGGAATGAGGATAGACTTTCTTGACCATTTGCAAGTGGTCGTCATCATGGCGTCAAAATCGTGAGGACAATCAGGTAGTTTCCAGAATGATCGTGGGGCTTCCGGCGGAAGACCAACAATGAAATCCATTGCGACTGTGTGGTATGGCTGGGCCTGGCTCTGTATTGGTTGGAGTTCCCCGATGGGTTTTTGCGTATCTGTGCGATTTGTGAGGCATTGCGGACAATGGGCGATATATTCCTTGACAGTCTTTGCCATCCGCGGGATGCTAAGGCCATCAAGAGCTGCGATAGTTTTACGCAGGCCTGCATGGAATTGATCGTCATGGGCCATCTGCAAGACGTCCTTGACGCAGTTCCGTGGTATGCATAGGAATTTCCGGTCCTCCATATCGCGTCGGTAGATGAGTCCGTCCTGGTACACAAATGGGGTGCGAATGGGTCTGTCTCGGCGCCCAGTACTTTCATGTGTAGGCTTAGCGGCATTTTTATCCAATACATCAATGATGGTATTGAAATGATGATCCTCCTTGTACCCGTCCTGGATTTTCTGTCGGAGGGAGTCATCAACTGATAAAACCGTAGTAGTGAAATAAACATCATCAGTCCAGATGTCATCCAACTCGCTCTTGTCTGGTGACTGGGCCGTGGCCAGCGGTTCGGCGGGCAGTCTTGACAAGGCGTCTGGCACCAAGTTCGTCTTGCCAGGAATGTAATGCACATCCAGCTGGTACTGGCTGAGATAGATAGATGCTGTCATCAAGCGTTGATTGGCTTTCACCAGATCTGAGGTCGACATGGTGGTATGAGCCACTATGCCCTTGGTAGCTTGATGGTCTGTCAATATCTTGACTGGTTGTTGACAGGACTGTACCAAGGTGCGCAGTTTGCGGCAGGCCCACACCAAACACGCTACCTCCAGCTCTGTTGGCTTATATCTTGTCTCCGCCGGGGTGAGTAGGCGACTAAGGAAGAGGATGGGTTGTATCCTGTTTTGCGGCACCTCGGGGGGAAGCCACTCATCGCCTTCCAAATGGAATACGAACAGGCCCATGCCTCTCCCGCTGGCATCCAGCTTGAAGAATGTCGGTCGGGCGGGGTCATGATGATGGAGCTGAAGGTCTGTGGTCAGTTGTTCTTGCAGTATTGCAAAGGCCTCTCTCTCTGCCGCCGAGGGTTCGAACATCATTTTCTGCAGTTTAAAATGACGGGCCTTTTTGTTGATGTTGGTTGTCTGCTGTCCGTCCTTTCGCAGCTGTGCCAACAGCTCCGTTTTGCGTTTTTCCAATGGAGCTGCTTTGTGTTGGAATCGGAAAATAAATCTTCGCAAGAACGTAGCCATTCCCAGGTATGTCTCCAGGTCCGCCAGGTTGGTTGGCATCTGTATCTTGGCGATACTGTCAATGCGTTCTTGCGTAGTGGACAAACCAAGGGCGTCAACTTTAAATCCCAATAACTGCACTGATGGATATGCACAGAACGTCTTGGATGGGGATATAGCTAGACGGAGTTGAGCGAACAGGGCGAATATTTGGTGTAGGTGTTGACAGTGCTCCTCGAAGGTGTCGCTTGAGATAACCACGTCGTCGATATAGGCTCGCGCAAAGTGGCGGTATGGGTACAGTTTTTGATCCATAAACCGTTGCGCGAATGGTGGTGAGTTCTTGTAACCCATAATGACGACATGTGACATCTCTAGTCCCCGTGGACTGATAAGAACCATTCGGTCCTTATGCTTTGAGTATATCGGTAGCTGATGGAAAAAGGCGGATGCGTCTAAGACAGTGATATATCTCTTACCGCGAAGGGAGGCGATAATGTCTTCCTGCGATGGAATGGGGTATATATCAGGAACTGTCAGTTTGTTTAGTGGTCGTAAGTCGACCACCATGCGACCTTTCTTGATGCCTTTAATCGTGCGCCAGACTATAAACACCGGACAGCCAAATGGGGTTGGCTGTTTCATCCAGCTAGCACGGCCTTGAGCATGCAGGGCGTCCATGGTCACATCGAGGAACTTTCTATCCTCAATCCCAAGTGGATACGGTCGCGTGGGGGTTTTCTGGCTTTGCCAGTTTTCCACCAGGTTAATCCTCATTTTTTCGTTTTCAGGGAGGGGAATGATGCCTTGGTCGCGCCATATGTCGTATTTTTCCACAATCTGCCGGATCTGATCGGCCTGGTCGGGGTGTTCGTCACAGACGTGCACGCCGTTGGTCAACACGCGTTCCTTCACATTCGTGGGTTTCTTCGTGGCCCCTTGTTTGTCTGGCGGGGTGTAGTCGCCTGGCACAGACTCGCGTCGCGTTCGGTGGAGTTGGTCATCTGTCATGGCCAGGATAGATTGAAGCACCTCATCGTCATTCAGATCCATGTTGGATTGGCCGTTTGTACACTCCCACATTGCTTGTGCTTGATCGTCCGTCATCACCGAGTAGCTGTCGCCGTCGTAGTCCGCCAGCAGACCAGCCCTCTGCTTGCGGCGAAACACCATAGGTGTGTCTGACGGGTTGACGGCAAGCACCCAGCTCTGTTCCTGTGTCACCCCCGGTGTATCCAAGGTGCAGATGTGGTCGATCAAACCTGGTGTCTCCGAGGCAAAGTGGTATGTGCGTAGTGTGTCATATGGGTCGTACTTCTCAAGTCTTCCATGGTGCACCGCCACCCTAGCCGAGCTCTGTGGAGGCACCACCGTTGTCTTGGCTATGACGACCCGCTGACGGACAGGACACAGTTTCTGTCTGACATGCATATGCACTCTGGCGCCATGTGCGGACTGTACGTACAAACTGTCCTTTGTCAGCACTGGATCCAGGCCATACCGGTGCATAAAATTATTCCCAATGAGCATGTTAGGTTTAAGATTCTTCTTAACCCACGCCTCTGTGTGGAAATGAATATGCACCGGTGTGTTGTTCTTCTGCGCCGTCATGTAGAAGTCGAAGCGCGCCTTGGTGGTCATGACGACTGGGCCGTCCACTGCGTTCATCCGATTCGGCTTGTCGGGGGTGAAGAATTGTACATTAGCAGAGTGACGACGCAGCCAGTCCTCGTCGACTATCATGTCGGAACAGCCGGTATCAATGGCCGCTGTAGTGACGGGTCCGGTCAGATTGAATTTGATGTCCACCTTGGCGTAGGTGTATTTAGTGAGTCGGTCAATTCCGGCCACAGGCTGTGCTTCAATGACTTGATTATCGTGGAAATGTAACGGTGGTGGTGCTGTCGGTGAGTCATCGTCAGCCATCGGTGAGCCAGCTTCATCCGTCAGAGACGGTCTGTTCGTCACGGGGCTGAGTGATTGCCGCTGACGACATGTATTAGAGAACACATGAGTCATCAGGGTAGACTTTGACGGAAAGGCCTGACTGCATTTACGGCATGTATGATGTCGCCGCCCAAAGGTGGCATCCCATCTGCGGTGGGGTTTAAACGGTAGGATGAACCTGGCCGGTCCGTCCGATTTGTGTTGGGGCATCACAGCAGGGGAATGAACATAGTATGACTGGGATTGATTTTGAGCTATATACGAGTCCTCATGGTCCGAATCTTCGAATTCCTCGGTGACCTGATACCCTTGAGCCTCGAGGTCGGTCTCGACCTTTCCGGCGTCTTGATCATCTACATCGACGCAAATGTCGTCTGCGTCGTCTGCGGCATTCGCGTCGCCCGTGAACTTGGACCATCGACGATAACGTCGTCGATTATTCGGACGGGGTTGTTTCTGCCAAAACTGACCGTCGCGCCAGTAAGTCTCACGACGCACGTCATGATATCCTCGCCCTTGTTGTCGGTTTGGTTGGGCCCGGTTCCCGCCTCGGAAGGCACCTCGGGCTCCGCGTCCGTCGAACTGTGGGCGGTATGGACGGAATTGACCGGTGCCGCCCATCATGTTACGTCCAAAGGACTGTCGGTTGACTGGGCCACCATCCTGGCGTGTGTCGTCGCGACGTTGGCCGAAGTAGGCGGTGGAGGGTCATCTCCCGCAATGTACGATGCAGCGGGGAGGCCTAGTGGCAGTGCCTGCTGTTGGCGCAGCATGCGTGCATTGAACGGAACGTGTCCATCCGTGGTGCCGCTGGTCAAGAGTGCGTGTCGGGCTTGTTGCTTTTCACGCAGGTGTTCAATGTATTCGATCTTTGTCATCGACTGATGCGGCTTGAATACCAATTCTCGTAAGCCAGGGCTAATGTGCAGGTACAGCTGTGTCAATTGCTGTCCTGTGGTGACAAAACCGGCTGCTCGTGCCAGACGGAAGAATTTCATAGCCCAAGGACGAATGTCCTCTCCGTTCTGGCAGTTCTCGTCTGTGTACTGTTGCTGAGAAAGAGCATGGATAGCGTCGACTTGATCCAGACGAAATTGGCGGTGCAGTGCGTCAATCCAGGTGTTGATGGAGCCCTTGATGGCCTCCTTTTCCTGGGGTAGCAGTAGCGCTACCCACCAGTGGAGAGCAGTCCCGCGAAGCAGCTGCGACAAATTAACGCGAATATGCTCCATGCGTTCGTCAGTAGTTGCGTTGTCACGAATGCTCTCGGTGAATTGATCGACGTCGTTCCACACAACGGCGTCGCCGCTGACCGTCTTGTCAGCCGCTTCCGGATCGAAGAACCCGATGCGGGTGATTTTCCAGTGGTCACGAAGACCTTCCGGTTGGTGGGGGCGGTCGCGCTGGGCCTGCATCAAATGACCAAACAGACGGTCGAATTGGGCATCCGACAGCGTCACCTTCGGGTTCGCCTGAGCGGGTGGTACATTACCGTCCTCTTCCATGCCGGGTGTTCTCGATGGCGGGTCGGCCACCGGCGGGGTCGCAATGGGTGAAGGTGACAGGGTCGCCACCCTGTCACGCGGGAGATTTAGATGAGACGATACGTCGACCGCCGGACTGCCCATGAAGACGGGATGCGTTTGGGTACTGACAGAACGGAGGATTGTAGGAGGAAGTTTGGATGAATGGGGAGGTCTGGGAAGACGAACTTGAACGCCTATGGACCTGTATGTGGCCGCTGACGACGGAAGGCGCGGCGGAGGAGGTGCTGGTGGTTCGGTTTGAGCAAAGGTGGCATGGGCGCGCTTGCCTGGCGTCGTCGGTGAGTGACGCGTCGAACTCGACACTGACGTCAGGGAGGGGTAATCTCGCATTCGGACCAGCGTTCGTGACCGGTCTGCAGCGGCTCGTATTCGGTCACTCGTATCCTCTCGCATTCGGTCATTGTGGCCTCGTATTCGCTCGTCAGTGCCTCGTATCCGGTCCTCATTTCCTCGCATTCGGTCAACAGTCTCATGTCGTATTTGGTCGTCATCGGTGCGTAACGTTGTTGTGGGCTCCGGTTGCCCAGTCAACGACAGGACTGGGGCGTTGTCAACAATCACCGGATCGTGTGCAGGTCCCGACTCGTCGACGGCGTCGGCCACCTGCAAGCGGTCAAGTTCCACGACCAATGCGTCGGGCCCGTGTTGCCGCAGCACTAGCTGCCGCCAGTGCTGCAGGGCAGCTCGGAACGTCCTCCGAGCTGAACGCCCATCTACCCATTCCAATGGGTAGGGCACGAGGTTGGTTACGTCATTCGTCTGGAATTGTTGAATGATGGTGAAGTCGGCCTCCGTAAGTTCATCGGTGTAGTGGTGGCCCGTTTGGGCAAAGAGGGAGATTTGTGTGGTCAGCTGGCGTAGTTGGTCTGTCATCGTGAACCAACGAAAGAAAATTGTAAACAAAGGAAAGAAAAAACCAAATGAGTGTATTGTAAACACAAAGGAAAAAGGAGTGAGCGGACAGTCATAAAATGACCAGAACAAGAAAACAAAACAAAAGAAAAGGGTAAGGAGCGGACAGTTCGTGGGACTCAACCAGCGAAGCTGGGCAGACCAGCGGAACCTAGGGGTGTGTATGCATGGTCGTCGCGAACGACGTGAAATTGCTACCAAATGGTAGGTCTCAAGATGATGATCAGGATAAGCTTGTCTTATCATTATCATACTAGCTAGTGCTATCTACTAAGATACAGTGCATACACAGTGTCGGCACCGTGTGCCCACACTGTGTGGAGACTATAGAAGTGGGGACATCATCACATCCCCAACAGTATAAAGGCATTATTAAGGTAGATATTATTAATATAGAAATAGTTAGTATAAATATATTAAATAGTAAGATATTAATAATATATAAAAAAAAAAAAAATTAAAAAAAAAAAATAAAAAGTATAAACTAGCTAAATATAATATATATAAATAATAAGTTAATTAAAAAAATATATAATAAAAATATTATTAAGTATATAAGTATTAATAATTAAAGGTAAGGCTAAGGCAAGAAATATAATTAAAAAAGGTTAAGTAAGGTAAAGCTTTAGTATATATATTTATAATATTTTTAATAATTAATATATAATAAATATTAAATAATAAATTATAATATTAATAAATAAAATAAAAATATAAAATAATATAGTAAGACTTAAAGGTAATATAATTATTATAATATAGCTTAATAATTAAAGAGTTATTATACTATAAAATAGTTTTATTAAAAAAAAGGTTAATATATAGGTTAAAGAGTAATTACTATATTTAAAAGAGTTAAAAAGCTGCTTTAAAGTAGGCTATATACTTAGCTTTATATATTAAATAAGTTATAGTAAACTGCTTTTTTATAAATTAAGTAATAATAATATTATTAAGCTAGATAATATATACTTTAATAGATTTAATAATATTAAGGTTAAAGTTATAAAATATATTAAAGTAAATATAAAGCTTAATAAAGGGTAGAGAGTATATAAGGCATTAAGGTTATAAATAGATTAAGGTATAGTTAGCTATATAGTTAAAATATTATAATATTTATTTTATACTTATTAAATATTAAAGATTAAGGTTAATATTAAAAAAGAATAGTATAAATATAATAAAGGCTATATTAAGGTAAGTATTAATAATTAAGAAATTTATAAAGCTAGATATTTATTAATATTTAATAATATTAATATATAGGTTATTATTAATAAAGTAAGTATAAAATATATTAATATTAAGAGAGGTATTTTAGCTTTTATAATTAATAAATTTAAAATAAAAGGTAATATAGTAAGTATATTTAAACTAGTTAATAATAATATAGTCTAAGGCTTAAGTAATTTTAAGGCTAAGAAAGTATTAATAAAGGCTAAAGTCTTTATATTTATATTAACTAAATATAATATATTTAAAAAAGGTAATATTATTATTTTTATTTATTATAATAATATTATTAATATAAATAATAATAATAAAGTTATAGTATTAAAAGATATAAAGGTTAATAAAGAGGGTAGTTATATAAAGTTTATTAATAAAAATATAATATAAAGTATTAAACTATTTATAGCTTAATTATTTAAGATTATAAAAGGCTTTATTAAAATAAAAAATAAGTAGTTTATTAAATAATATATAATATTAATAATTATTAAAAAGGGTTATATAAACTTTATAAAATAAATTATTATATAAATATATAGTCTTAATATTTATTTAATAAATAATCTACCTTTAAAAAGTAATAAGTTAAATAAGTATTTAAAGTAAGTTATAATAAGCTATAAAGAAGTAAGTATTATTATAGTTAAGGCTATAGATTTAAGTAAAGCTATAGGTAATAAAGCAGGCTTTATAGTATAAAAGATTATTATTAATATTATATTTTTTAATAAATACTTAATAAAAAGTAATAATAAGTTTGCTTTTAAGTAGTATAGTTTTAGTTTATACTTTTTTAAATATAAAGGCAGTTAGCTTAATATTAATAACTTATTATTAATAATAAGATTTAAGTAAGTAAAGTGCTTAATATAGTATTATTAATATATTATTATTAATTATAATTATAATAAAAATATAATAATTAATATTATTAAGGTTATTATTAATTAAATTTATAAAAGATTTAAAGTAGTATTAATTAAATTAAGTTATTAAGGGTAAAGAGATATTTATTAATAAAGAGATAGTATTATATTTAGCTAGTTATAGTAAGGTTAAGGGTTAATAATTAATAATATAATAATTAAGTATTAAAATTTAAAAAAGTAGTTAAAAAGGTAAGTATTATATAGTAATTACTAAGATATAATTTATTATTAATATAAAATAAAAAGCTAAGGTAAATAGTATATTATTATTATAATATAATAAGTTAATAATATTAAGGGCTTTAAGTACTTAATAAATATATTTTATAATAAGGGTAAAATATATATAAAATAAAGTTATAGTTATAATTACTTAGCAAGAGGGTATATATAAGTATATAATAAATAAGCTATTATATTTAATTAAGTTAGCTTATTTAGTATAATTAAGTAGCTTAGTACTAGATTTATAGGCTTTATAAAGAATATAAAGATAATAATTAAATATATATAGTTAAAGATAGCTAATTAAAGGCTTAGTATTAAATAAGGCTTTATAAAGTATAATATAATTTAAAAAGCTTTAATAAGGCTTAATGTTTTTTATATAAATAAAGTATAATATAGCCTTAAGCTATAAAAAGAGTTAGTTATTATTAATAATAATATAGGTATTAATAATAATAATATATATATATTGCTTAATATAGCTATTTAATTTATAGTAATAAGATAGTATTTATTTATATTAAGTATTAATAAAGTAAAAGATATTTATAATAGGTTTATTAATAAATTTATTATTATTATTAAAGTAAATAAACTTAATAATAATACTAAATTAAGTCTAGATTATATAAATAAAATTATTAATAATATATAAGATATTTTTTTTTTATTTAATAAAATATATTTAAATATAGTAAGTTTTTTTATTAAAAAAAGGAAGGAAGTATTATAAGCTAGATAGTAATAATATTATAAACTTATTAAATAAATTAATATAAATAATATTAAATAACTTATAGGTATATTTATTAATAATTAAAATTAGGTAATAAAAGATAAACTTAATTATTATATAGTTATAATAATATTAATTTAGTAGTTTAATAAGTATAATATTATTATTAATATAAAGGTATTATACTATATTATAAGTAATGTTTATATATTTAATTAATTAATAAAAATTATAATAAGTAATAAAAGCAGTATATTTAGCAATATTTAAGTTATTAAAGTTATACATAATATAAGGTAGTAATTAATAATCTAGACTATTTATCTAGATTTTAAATCTATTATTATAGTATTTTACCTATATTACTAGTTTTTTACTTTTTATATAGATAAAGATATTATTCTTTTTATTAATAATATAGAATTAATAATAAACCTAGCACTAACTAAATAGCTTAGTATTTAAGAGTTCCTAGCTATAAAGAGTATTAATAAAGAGTATAGGTATAATAATATTATTAAGTAAATATAATAAGATATAAATTAATCTAATTCCTTTAATAATAAGTTTAGCCTTATTAATAATAAAGATAGTATTAAAATAAGGTTATAGATTAATAAAGTTTAATTAATATTTTAATATATATTAAAAAGTATTAAAGTTAAAGATTTATATTAATATAGTTATTTATAAAGATTAAAGGGTTATATTTACTATATAAGCTTAAATATTATTAATAATAATAAGATTAATAATCTTAATAATATTAATAATTAATTAACTAAGGGTTATAGAATAAAAAGCAAGTATTATAAAAGCTTATTTATTAAGTTTAAAGTTATTATTAAAGTTAAAGTTAATAATATTTAAATTATTAACTTATACTTAATAAGCTTTATATTTATAATTAAGCTTAGGTTTATTAATATTCTAGCCTTTACTTTTATTATTTTTTTTATTATATTATTATTTATACTTTATTAAGTATAAGTACTTAATATAAAGATAATTAATAAAGGTAAAGTTATATTTTTAATATTAAGAGTATTTATATTTATTAAATATTAATAATTAGTTAAAAGGCTTAAGGCTATATCTTGCTTTACCTTTAGCTATTTTAATAAATATAATATTAATATTAATAAGTTATATTTATTACTAGGCAATATTAAGTATTTTTAACTTAATATTAATAAATTTATTAATATTTTATAATAAAAGGTTAATAATTATATTATTTATAAACTTAAGTAAAGTTAATAAAAAAAAGGAGCCTTTAATTAAATTAAAGTAAAAAATAATACTTAGATTTTTAGCAAGTTCTTATAATAATAAATAGCAATAATAATCTAAAGTAGTTTATATTTTATAAAAGGTATTAATATAAATAATTAAATTATCTTTATTATTATATTTTATTAATATAAGGTTATAAAATTATTAAATAATTAAGTATACTATATTTTTATTATATTTATCTTAAAGAGTTTTTTAAGTATTATAAATAAATAATATAATAATTATTAATAATATATAATTAATATATATAATAAATATTAATATTATTAATATATTATTATTACTTTTTTTTTATTAACTATATATTAAGTTCTTAATAATAATAATGGTTAATAATAAAGTAGTAATTAAAAAGGTTTTAGGCTTGTATTTAATAATATTTTATAGTTTTACTTATTTAAAGGCAATTTATTAAGCAAGGTATTATTTTTAATAATTATCTCTTTAAAGATTTAGTTAAAGGAGACTAGCTAGGTTAAGCTTAAAGCTATAGTGCTTAAAGAAGGATATAATAGTAGTAAGTAATATATATTTAAAGGAAAAAAAATTTTAAGAGATTAAAAAAAAGGAGATTAAAAAAAGATTATTAAGGTAGTATAGTGCCTAGGCTTATAACTTATTAAAGTAAAATAAAATTAATTAAAAGATAAGAGTTTTTAATAATAATAAATGTAAGGGTGAAGCCTTTATATAGCTAGTGTTATCTATGCCTTCTTAACGCTAATCTAATAATGCTATCTTATATAAGCTACTAATGCTGCTTCTTTACAACACATGGGAGTGCAATACTTCTATTCCATCCCAGTCTGGGCTGACAGCCGTTATGCTATAATGCCTAGGAAGTGGCTTAAACGGCGCCTCACACGCCTCGGAAACGGTTGGACAAGATTCGAGCGACAAACGGAGGCTTGTTCCCGCAACGAACCAGGATCGTCCGACGAGCATATCATTGGCGCGGAGAGGAGCCGGTCAACTGGCGGAGGATCCCACCCCTCTCATCCTGGCGAGATAAATTCAATCGGGGCGGGCTTTGCCGCTCCGGGACCGTAGCGCTCCGATAAAATGCACGGGATGGAGAAAGCAAGCATTGTTGATTATGGGCAAAGGAAGTACTAATGCAATCCATATTAGTAAATTGAAATGCGAAGTATTTTGCACATGGCAAGCTGTAAGATCCGGTAAGTGGCTTCCTCCAGCAAGGGGGCTGTTGGTAAGGAAAACGTCTCCTGGCTTCATCTTCTGGCCGTAGAGCTTGTGATGACACACCACGTCGTTCTGCATGTTGCCGAGGTGAACGGGGACATGCGATGTGTTGGCAACCAGGCCGCCGTCGGTTCCGAAGATGGCACAGCTAAAGTCTAAGGGTTCCCGAATGTTCAAGCTAGGGTTCGTCTTCTGAAGAATTAAACCCGTTTGTTCTGCGATGCTCATGAACGTGTGCCCAAAGGTGGATAGCATGACAGGGTCGACGACAGTCAATTGGGTGGCCTCCGTCGTCTTGGAGCCACTGCCGACGTGGACCACAATCTTGGAGGCAAGCAATATCGCAGTAGCGCCAGGCGCCAACAGAATTGTCTGAGTCTTATCCAATTTATCTATATCCTCTGCCAGAGGGCGATCGATGGCGACTCACTCGTCAATCTCAACAGACTTTTTGTACAGCACGCCAGGCTTTCTAATATGGAGGTCAAACAGCTTTGGGCATGGCTGGTGGCCGGTCTTGAGCGCCTCGCCATAGCCTTTGGTGGTCAAGAGAGCGCTTCTGGCACATTTCCTCTCCAGCAGGGCGTTGGTGGCTATCGTAGTCCCCATACGAATTAAGGCTTGGCCATCCGAGTTGGCAAGACTGCATCCCGCGAGACTTGTGGTGGTACCGCGTCTCACAGATTTTCGAAGCATCGAGCGGCTCGCCCCGCGGGTGTCTCTCTCCGGTGGCAATCTCCAATATGCGCCTGATGCCTTCCGTGGGAGCATCGCCATAGTTTGCCGGGTGGACGGATAGGAGCTTGATGGCAATGTCTTCTCTACCATCTACAAGGCCTACCATATGCGATCGCTATTTATCTTGGAGTCTCCCCAGCCCGCCCCGTCATTGTCCAAAATCGAAACGGCAATGGTGACCTGCAGACTCAACGGTCACTGTTGCTTGAGTGCATATGCCCTGTGAATTGTTCAAGGGGCAAGGATCGCTATTTGGGTCGTGGCGTACGCGAGGAAGAGAGTGACGGCGATAGTGACAGGTAGTACCTTTCTATGCCAAAGAAGAGCCAGAGCAACCGTCAGCGACTGGTGTCCTCAGCGGCGTCGAGCAGCAATATTAGTGCTCCTCATCATTCATGCCAGCAATACGCATATGGATCATGGCAGCAGCCTCCCGGATAGAGGGCATGGTGATATGAACGCTGGCGGTGTTGATCCACGTTATAGGGTCCGCATTCCGGGGCGTCGGCGTTCCGTGCCCCGGTTCACTCGTCCGCCGGCGCTTGGAAGCTGGGACGTGTATAGTATGGCGGCGTTTAGCTCCAGATTGGGCGTCACAAGTCTTAAGTATTTGCCGTCCCGACACCGGTGCAGCGTATTCTGACCATTCAAATCCTGCACGGCCATCTCTGCTGCAACAGACTGAACCCGAGAATGTGGTTGGTGGGTTTTCCTGTCCAATATCTCGCACGAACTTGCAACCCTGCCGGGCTTGGCAGATGCGATAGCCCCACATGCCGGAGCGGCGGCCCCACAAGTGCCGGGAAAGGCCGCCTCGGCCCGGTTCCCTGGCATTGGGTAACCAAATGAACATATAATGGTGGAGCAGCTGCCTCGCGGCAATCACAGCCCCTGTCTCAGCAATCTTTTGGGGGGGGGGGGGGGGGGGTATGTATCGTCGAACCCTTCAGCTGCTACGTGGAGTCCACTGGTTTTCGTTCTGTAAAGTTCTTGATAGAGATTCGTACCAAAAGTCCTCCAGATATGCTCGAAAACGATACATGACAGAGTAGCTACAACAGTCGGCAATACACCGACCGCCCCCACAGCCCATCGAAAGCCACGAGCAAGCTAACAGTGAGTCCGTTGATGGGTCACCCCCGGTCGAGCCGAGGGTCGTGATCTGGGGTAAGGGCTGCTTCCCTCATGTCATCACAATGAGTGATTTATCGCTGAAAGGAACACCCGCACAGACTCAATAGATCCCGGATCATCTCCATCTCAAGCTATGAAAAGAGTGTCGTCCTGACACCCAAGACGAAGATACATCCAAGCACAAGGAGACTCCGATTTAGCGGGCCCATCCTCCGTTGGAGAGTCTCAATTGGCGGCCGCCTTTTTGACCAGCTATGCTCAGTAATCATCATCAATCCTCTTATGATTTCGGCCATTTTCGAGGCTACAAATTGGGCAAGTATGCATGGAATGCGAAAGAGTGTCGCCCGATTATTCATGGAATCAGGCGTAAATATCCAAACATGGGGGCTTTATACCTGGATTAATGAGGCTGCCCTACAGAGGAACTTGGAAAAAAAAAATTGACTTGAATAATCTTGATAATTGGTTTTTTTTTTATTAATTAAAGTAATTTATAATCCTTGAAAACATTCTAGTTTATTTTATTTAATATAGTCATCTATAATTTTTTTTGAAGCTTATTACTTTGCTTCACCTCCCTTCCTTACTTATCCTTTGGTTGATTGACATCTTTCTCCCGGCGGTGCCGAGTTTATAAAAGCCCTTTTCGTTATTTACGAATCCCTTTGTCGCTATAAACCCCGTGTTGGCTTCAGCTAATTACCCTGAATAATTAGTATTAATGCGACCACCAAAGGGCCATCGTGTTCGGCAGCCACATGGTCGCCACCACATTGGATTCGCTTGACCCCCAGTTTTGGCGATGGTGGCGATGGCCTCATAAATGCATCCAACATGCTCCTGACCGGACACTGTTGGCAAATATTATCGCGGTGAGCACAAAGCTCCTTTGTTGCTTTTGCCATCGTTGCCAACCACGGCACCTCAGCCCTGGCAGATAGACGCATGAGCGAAAGCACAATGGCCGCCAGCTTCATCACTGCGCCAACGCCCAATACCATTGCCTACCTCCTAGCCTACGTCTAAAGCGCGCATTGAGTGTCAGTTGATTGTGCTTTCGGATGACTTTTGGACCTCTGCACCCCGAGCGAAGTCACTCCTATTCACAAGTATGGTGGCGAAACGCCAAATGTCTCGTAGCAGAACCATTTGGTGGTGACTCTCCTGCCCTTGCTCCTCTGAGCCGCTGCCAGAGAATCAGCGAACAGGGCAAAGAACTCGCTCCTGCAAATGTTATTGTTGACGTGCCGAATCCGATGAACAGCCCACTGTGTGTCGCTTTGGTTGATGCTCTCGATAGCACACATGAACAGCGGCCGTAGGTAGCCTGGATGGAGCCTGCCCGGCGGCATCGCCCTATTTGGCGACGCTGCCCCGACGCCGCCGGATCCGTAGGCGTTCCAGGCCTCATCCTCCACGATGCTGCGTATGGCACACATGGCGCTCTTGGCTTCCTGAGAGGCCAGAGGAGGCTCGCTGAGCGTGCGGCCCACCTCTACGATTTCGGCATGATAGGCAGCCGTGGTGATGCCGACCAGTTCAACCAAAGGCTCGGCTATGGCCGGAGGGAGCTGCCTCCGCATAGTCGAAGGCTCCAGCCGCATGGGACCGGGACGACACTGCCAAAGAATATGCAGTCGAGTTTTGAGCCGGCCTATGAGGCCCTCGACCTCCTCCTGATCCTCACCTGTTGTCCGGGACCGGTGATAGTGGCTTAGATTGGCCAACTCGGACGAGATGTCTTGGAGCTCCCGGTAAAAGGAGAACACTGGCGTGCTCAGGGTATCAAAAAGCAGGTCTAGGGGACGTGTATCCGCATCGAGGATGGAGAGGCCCGGCAGCTCCGCTGCGCCATCTGGCAGCAACTCGCCAACGACGTTGGACAGGAGACCTGGATTTCCCCCGCGTTTGGTCGCCGGCTGCACGACTTTGAGCCAAGCTAAAATCCGGGTAGCTGCGGGAGAGTGATGTCCTCTAGTAGCAGCCTCCCGGAGCCTTTCTAGAAACGGACCGTCGGACAGGCTTAACACCGACTGCGTCTCTTCCGGAACCAGGATCTCGCACAAGGACAGTAGGAACACAATGATAAGCAAGGCGTCAAATTCCCAGTCGCCGCTACCCAGGGCGCAATGGAAGTCGTCGCTCGCGGTCCTGTACAGCGCGATTGCGTACGAGATGCTCAGCCCGGTCGCTTGGGCATTGTAGAGGGTCTGAACGGCCACCGTAGCCGCACATGTTACCCTGTCGCGTGTTGCGAGATCGACAATGAGAGCCTTCATCCTCCGCCAGTTGATGGGGTCGTAGGCAGCAATGACCGGAGGGTTAACGTCGTCAATGAAGCCGGCGAAGGACGGAGTGTCCATGACACTGAATGCCGCCAAGAAGTCGATTGTGGTGCATATTGATATGTCTTGGGAGGTCATGAGAGCAAGGGTGGAGGGAGCCGCCGCGCTTCCGCGCATGCTACCCTGGTCATCATCCGTCGTCGGCACGGGCGGGGAGTTGACGCCGTATGATGAGTTGGATTCCGGGGTTAGTTTGTGGTCGTGACAGCCTTCCGGCGTGTCTTGGAGCCTAGGGTGCGTTCGAGCGCCAGCAGGGCTAGGGGGGTGGTCGTGATGGCTGTCCCGTGTGAGAGGGTTTCGTTCGGCCCTTGGCGGTGGGGTTCCTTGTTGTTCGACACCGAGGATCTTTACATGAGATTGGGGCAACGCTTCTATATCGGTGTTGGCAGTTGATTCTGTTGATTCTGCGATGGCCCCTCGAAGTCTTCTCGTCGGGTATATACAAGATTTTTGAGCCTTTGAGCAGTTACGACAGGACGGGCGTTGCTCGTCGCACTTGACTTTTCTCTTTCGGCAGGTCAAACACCTGTTCCCAAGCCCATCGTCAGCATGGCAAGCTACCGTAGGGCGTCCCGGACTCTACCCTGTTCGCACCCGACCACGGTATGTGAATGCTGGAGTAGAGCCGCCGCCGAGTTGCGAATGTAGTGCTGCGGGGGTTCCTTCATGCACCCTGGATGCCTCCATGCCGGTAATGGCTTGCTTGCTTGCTTGCTTGCTTGCTTGCTTGCTTGCTTGCTTGCTTGCTTGCTTGCTTGCTTGCCTCCTTGCTTGCTTGCGAATCTGGGCTTCGGCATTGACTCATCCAATGGGCTCTCGTTGCGCAAGGACAGAAAGCGGGATACATTGGTAGAGTCCCAAGTCACAGTGAGAGACCATGACACTCGTCGTCTACTCAGGGGAGCCAACTGCGCGAGATGAGCTGCGTAGAAGAATTCCCCAAGCGTATTCATTAGCAGGCGTGTTCCTGCTCAACGATATGATTGGTCCAGGTCCGGCAACAGCGTCGTTCTGGATCAGGTACGCGCTTACGTATCCGCACGGAACCTGCAACGACCGCGGATGGCATCACAAGCAAGCAGAGCTGCTTGCCTGCCTCGTATGCAATAGGCCAAAGGGATGAGTTTGACTATCAGGACCAAGACGGACGTGCTAAACCACTGCATCATCCCTATTCGGCCTGCGAGCCGGCCCAACTTATCGCTGTCTCTTCAAACTATCTTTGCAGTCTTGGATCTCCAATCCAAACACCTAAAGATCACTGGCCCGCAATAATACTAAGCAACCCAAGAAAGCGAAAAGCGCGCTTAGTCCCGCGATTTGACGGGGATACCGTCTGTCGAAGGCCATAGGAAGAAAGAAAGATTGCCTCAAATAACCCGAACCAGGACATGTTGATCAAGAGAGATGGAAATTCCCTCTGGGCAGCTACATCGAGTGAATCAATTCACGGGTAAGGATTCTATACGCAATCAGACCCACGGGGGGGACGTTGTCCGCAGGCATCCTAAAGCGAACGAATGCTTCCACTGCTTGTCCTCGCGTTTTGTGACTGCCATTGGCCAACTCTGAGATGCCATTCCATTGCTCTACAAAATGTGCGCCAAAGAGAGAACCGTATCAATGCTAATGACAGTTAGCGTATGAGTTATATCGCACGAGTCGTCTCACCAAACCCCTGGTATGCCCATCGACGGCACAAGTGTTGGACCAACATACGAAGTAGACTGGAGGTGAGATGTAACTCTGTAGTTCTTCACACATTCTCGTTAGTCGTGGCGTTCTTGGTTTCTGTGATGCGATGGTGAGAAAATAGTTCCAATCGACACCGGGAGCAAAGCGTCGTGAGGCGTAGAGGTTGTTTCAGCATTTGTTTCTGGTTTGGACTTGGGCTTGTTCATTCCAATTCGTTGGAGACTCTTCAGTGCCCAAAGAAGGAGGGGGGGGGGGGTGTCATGCTGTGTGTAGATGGAAAGGGGGCGAATGGGTTACGATGATGGCAGTTGGAGTTGTCCCGAAATGACTCCTGGGTAGGTACCTGCCTGGCTATGCTATAAATTGCCTTATAGGCGCTATAATGTAGCGACCAAGCCACTATAATATAGCGGCTGGATTGGGGAAATATCATTTTAACATCACTATATTATCATGACTGTATCGCTATATTTCACTGATTCGACCAAGGCCCGTGCATTACGTAACAAAACCCATGGGTACTTGTGGCTTTAGCCATCAGGAAGAGAGGGGAATCTTTCCCACTTCCTCAAATCATCCATCCATCTCTATTCGCTGGCTTCACTTTGGAACATTCTTTCTTCTCGCCAGGGTCTGGATGGAATCTAGACGATGGCTTACTGAAAACACCAGTTCCAGCGACCCCCGCGCCCGGTCCGGGGCGACAGCAACGGCGATCAAACCGATCAACGATGGAGTCGCAAGGCCGTTGCAAGCTGACCGGCATCTCAAGCGACAGCAGTCTTTGCCGTCACCTCGGAGATATTCACTTCTGTCTCAGAAAACTTCCTCGCAGGCACCTTTCGCTCAAAGAGAAGGTCCAGCTCGGCGGTGGTCCTGTTCCTGGGCTCGGGGATGCAGAAGTAGGTGAAAATCAAGCCCAAGGTGCAGGTTCCTCCCCAGAAGAATCCCGCGCGCGCCCCCCAGCCCCAGGCGGACGGGTTGAGTTGGTACGGGGCGATGACGTTGGCGACGATGTTGAGGCACGCGTAGGCGAAGCGTGCGATGACGACCGATTTGCTGCGCAGGAGGGAGGATGGAATCTCGGAGACCAAGGAATAAGACACGGGCCCGACGGTGACGTTTGAGATGAAGGCCGATATGATGAGCAGCGCGCCGATGGCCCAGGCCAACCCTGAACGCGGCGCAGCCGCCTGGGGAATCCCAAGCCCGCCCACCGCCATGAAGACGACGGCGATGCCCGAAAGGCCCCAGAGGAAGAGCGTCCGGCGGCCGACATGCGGCATCAAGAGCCACTGGAGACGGCCCGCGTCAGTCCAAGTCATTACCACGGCACCCCTGGGGCTCGGGACTTACGGAGAGCATGGCTCCGACGAGACTGAGCCCATATGTGGCGATGGACAGGTTGAAGGCCTGGTCGGTCGGCAGCCCTGCCTGCGTAAAGAAGTACGTGGCATAAGCCCTCAGCGTGGAACCGCTCAGCACCTGCATGCAGTAGCAGCCGATGACGATGATGGTCCGTCGCAGGTCGCTGCCCTGGAAGCACGACGTGTACTTGGTCCCGGCGTTGATTTCCCGCTCGTGCTCAGTGGTCAGTGCCATCAGTGCAACGCCCTTGTCTACGTCGAAGTCAACATTTTGAGGTGACGTGAGGCGGCGCAGTGACGCCTTGGCCTCGTCGACGCGGTTCTGTCGCACCAGCCACCAAGGGGATTCGGGGGCCAGGTAAACGCCGATGATGAGAGGGATCGGCCAGACCCATCTAGATTCACCAGTCAACCCTCCCCCGACAGATTCAATTCTCCGCGCAGGTGGAGACGGATTTACTCACTGGGTTGCGAATGGTACTCGGTAAGCCCACGGGGGCCCCATGTTCAAGACACCACGGAGCACGCCAGACGATATAAACTGCCCAATGAGCTATGCAGACGCCATTAGAACCATTGCAGCAATGTCTTGGAGTGCCCGTTGCCTACCCAGCACATGTTGTTGTAACTTGTCAGGTATGAGCGGAGACACATGGGCATGACCTCGACGGCATATACCGTGACCACGGTTTGGAACATCCCTATCGGGACTCCTGAGCGCGAAAGCCAAGTCAGCTCTCTATCCGCCCTTCCGCTGCTCGTGCGCCCGAAACTCACCAAGCAGAACCTGCCCAACTTGCAACACCACGATGGACGGCGCGAAGAACGGGATAAAGATGAGAAACGGCATCAAAATCAGGCCGATGATCATGGTCTTGCGAAATCCCAGCGCCTCGCTGAGAGAGCCGCCTAGGACAAGGCCCACGAGCTGCCCCACGTTGGAACCGTTGTTCAGACCCGCCTGCCATGGTGCGGTGACCTGGTACGAGCCGTTTGGCTGCCGCTCGCCGTAGGCCTTCTGGAAAGCGGGCTGGGCAAATAGTGACCCAATCAGCTTCGTGTCGTACCCGTCCATGACCAGCGCGGTGGATATGATGACGCTCCAAGCCACGGCTCTGGGGTAGAGCTTGATGGCCTGGAGGAAGCCCAATTCGTGTTCTCTGGCCGTGGCGTCCTCCGCATCCGCTAAGAGTTTCCGCTGGGTAGCGGCGGCTTTGGGCTCCGCTTTGTCCATCTTGTACGGGCCTTTGTTCCAAAAGGACGTGTTGATCGGAATGGGTTGGCTTACCAAAGCGTTGTTGCAAAATGCCTGGAAGGATTGTTTCTATCGATGGCTCTGCGAACTACAATGAGGCGGCGGTAGAATTCGTGCAGATTGGTAGCCATCATATACTTTCTGGGAATACCCGTGCACTTGGCGGATATGTCGAATGTCGCGAGCATTGGTTGAGGCACGTGGTGGTTTCGTGCCTTTGCTGTGGGAGGATGGAATGGGCCTATCTCTAGCCGGGCGATTTTATCTCGAAGCGAATCTATAGGAATGAAGCCAACCAATTGGAGGGTGCTCAACAGAGGGCTCCCAGGAGAGGCCTATCTCTAGCCGAGTCGCCTATCTATTGGCGAGATCTGGTTTTCCGGTTCATCAATTCGATGGGCGCGTTGAAATGCGCCGGTCCGAAATTGGGTCAACTTCAGCCACGCAGCGAACCGAACTAGACGCAAACCAGCTGTTTTCCTGCCAACAAAACCAGTTGTGAGGTTGAACACGAAACGACGTGCTCATGCTTGGTGCAGTTTGGTGTACGTGTGTGGACACGACGCATATGGGAGCTCCTCTCTGCCTATCTTCAATACTCCATCCCATGCCAAAAGCGGTCATGTAAAGCCCATCTATAAATTGAAGTGGTAGGAGACCCATACATCTCGGCCAACATGCCACAAACCAAAAAGTCAAACACTACTTCAGAACCAGCGGCTTCATCACTCGTCTGCTTGTTGCCGGTACTTCATCGCCTACATCGACTCCCTCCAATGGCACACTCACGACTGCAGGATGTTGGCCAGGCCGCCGGCGCCATCCCAGAAACTGTCGTTGGTCCAGCAGTTCAAGATGTCGAACTTGAGGCCAGTCAACATGGCAATTTCCCACGTTGGATCGGTCAAAAGTTTACTCCCGGAGGGGCACTGCTGCCCTTCCCGGGAAACACTGTCATCTGTCATCTTGCCCAAGACAGCCCTCTTTTCCAGGCACTCTTGGGCTTGTATGATTCGTTGAAAGGACAATCGTTCGCCTCGCTCTACGCCCTGCTCCCGCCGACAAGCTGGCACATGACCGTCTTCGAAGGAATTTCTGATAAGCTCCGCAGGCCGGGCATGTGGCCCGCAGGCTTGCCGCCTGGCGCGCCGCTGGAGGACTGCACGGCCTTTGTTCACAGCAGGCTCGAGGAATTCGACCTCGGAGACGATGCGCCATTCAGGATGCGAATTGAGGGCTTCGAACCTTTGCTAGACGGCATTGCCCTAAAGGTGGTGCCTGCGGATGGACCTGAAGAGAGGAGGTTGCGTGGTCTCCGCGACCGCATTTCTGAGCGCCTTCTAACCCGGCACCCCGGCCACGAGGGATACTCGTTCCACATCAGCCTGTCTTACATGCTACGGTTCCTCGGCGAGGAGGATCATCGCAACATATCATCATACTTGGAGGGGTGGCGAAGCAAGCTGCCGGACACCTTTGAGCTAGGAGCCCCGGAGTTTTGTGTATTTGATGACATGTTCGCCTTCCGCCGCCTGTTTTACTTGGCGAAGCGGTCTCGAGCGCGCTGAGTATCATTCCTGCGTACACACATGGCTACTTCTGGAGAGCTTGGCGGAATCTAGTGGTGTTTCGATTTGAATGCCAACGGAAAGTATAAACTTGAATGCCATCAGTGTGGCCATTCGCGGGAAATGCATTCATTTACGCCCAATAAGTGGTGTTGGGTCTGGGACTTGTACAGGTCTATTGCAGGTTGTTCGCTGTCGCTGTGCCAAATCCTTGTTCACGCTATGCTTGTATTACCGCCTAGTCCTTGTACTTGGCTTTGATTTCAAAATATATGCAAAACTGCCTTGAGCCTTTTACTTTTATATCCTCGATGACAGCTGGGACCTACGCACCTAGACCGACATCCACGCCAACACTCGAGTTCATCAAGATTTGACGAGTAGACGAAAAGCCATTGTCCAGTTCGAACATGGACAAGTGCACTGTGCTGCAGCCGTTTAGTAGCCCAACACCAATATTGCCTCTGGTGGGCGTATAACATGGCGGGTTCCGCAGATATCGGGTGAAATTTAACTCTCTATAGCTTTTGGCAAAAACGATGTTACGGTTCTATCATATCACGGCCCCTATGGCAGGAGAATCTCGCACAGCCGCCGCAGCATACTTCCCCTGTATTGGACTCGACAGGACGGGAGTGAACCAAGGTCAATGCTTTGAGTCGAAAGAGAAAAAGTTGGTTAAACAAATTGGATCTTGTGCGGGCAATTCGCCATCCGCGTGGGAAACCCGCAGCCGCGGCATCCCCTACACTCTATTTGAGAGATCGCTCTGAGCAGATCGCCCGTCACACCCACCCATGGCGGTAACCTGCCCGCCCGCTCCGGCCTCTTGAGGAATGAGAGGCCGAACTGCCGTACCGCCTCTAAACATGATGATTTTGTCGCAAGGACGGTTAGCTTCCGGGCAACACCCAGGCCATTGAGGTCGTCTCGCGGGTCCGGCTCCGCATACCCCAGCTCCTTTGCCTTTTTGACTTGCCTTTTTGACTTTGGAGGACCACCAGCTGCTCGCACCGTGAGTAGGCGAAAACGAGATCAACAGGAACGACGTGGTGCCACTGAAGACGCCTTCGATCCTGCTTACTTCATCGCCAGTTGCCACGGGGTCCTTGAGGGGCAGTCGCTCGGCCAAGTATTCGAGCTGCGTAAGGAGGCATTTTCCCAACGCCGCCCACTCCCGACACAAACCGAGGACGGTTAGCTGTGTTTGCGGGAAGGTGAATTTTTGGCCTGAGATGACTCCAGCAATGCTGTCCAGCCGGGAAGAGATATTGGGCCCGCTGTTGGGACAGTTTAGATTCGACACGGAAGAGCCTATGGGAATGGCGTCTTACTTTCTTCACAAAGGACGTCGACTGCACATGGAGAGATTGCTTGAGAGTCTTGGAGGGCAGGCATGGTTTTGGCATGAATACAGGTGCCAAAACAACGCTCTGCAGAAATTAGAATCAAAAAAAAAAAAAAAAAAGCCGAGAACACTTTTTAAAATCAAAAAATAACAGACTCTTAAATACAGAACAAGGGTTGAAAACGGGAAACTCGTGTGTTAATTCATGGCTTACGTAACGCGACTTTGTTTTCTTTCCCCTTCCAGTCCTCTCTCGCACTGTAAACAAAATACAGCTCGATTGGCCAGAAAAAAAAAGAAGAAAGAAAGAAAGAAGGAAAGAAGGGGAAAAAAAAGAGAGAAGATTTGCTCTGCTGACAAAGGAAGAGAAGAGAACGGAGGACGAGAGTCCCAAATTGGGCTGAATGTGACATTGACCAAAAGGAGCCTCTCCCATTTGGGCCTCTTTGTTGTTTTGTTTTCTCTCCATCAAAAGGAGTTTTGCCGTTGAAAAAACTTTTGGATCTCCGAGGATGAGGTGTACATAAGGGGTACATTGTCTCAGGCAGGACACACTATGCAGCATCGAGTACCGTCCCGGCGGGCACTATGTAGATACCGCTGGCTAAATAGAATTAGAGCTTACCTAGGTAGGTACCTAGTAGTACCTTAGTAGTAGTACCTAGGTAGTACCTTGGTATGTATTAAGTAAGCCAACGGGTTTTGTCAAAATCACCTGATTTGCGTCACAGGATTGCGCCTTGATAATGAATGAAATTGAATTCTGCCAGCGTAAGAAGTCCGGATGAAGCTCGAGATTCTCCTCGCGGATCGTCTGATTCTTCTCAGTATCGAACACGTGAGCTGAGCTGAGCTCCCTCTGCTTCGGCTGCCTTTGCACCGAGACCCTCATCCCATCTCATCATCATCATCATCATCACACACACACACACAATGTCTCGCTACTTCCCTCACACGCCCTACGCCGAGGACCAGCCCCTCTCTCGGGTCATCCTCACAACTCACGTCCTGACCCGCGCCGTCACCACAGGCACCATCATCGGCCTCGCAATAACCGGCGTCCGCCAGTCCGTCCCCTCTCTGCGACGGCCCGGGCCTCTTCCGGAGAAGCTCCTGCTCTCGGCCTCCCGCAGCACCCTCATCACCACGGCCGTCATCAGCGTGGGCCTCACGGCGCGGATGTGGGGCCGGGAACCCATCGAGTGGCGGGACCGGAGCTGGAGGCTGCTGGAGAACCGGGGCCAGCTCGAGACGGACGACTGGACGTATTCGGGCATGGGAGCCGCGCTGCTGGCGACGGGGCTGACGGGGCTCCGGGGAGCGGGAGGCCCCGCGAGGCTGGGATGGCGTGGCGTGGTGGGAGCCGCGGGGATAGGCAGCGTGGGAGGCTTGATGGGATACATGGCGTGGCGGTATGGCGTCAACGGGGGCAAGTTTGTCGAAAAGGACAAAAAGGGGGAGAGGAGGGGCATTTGAAAGAAAAAAAAGGGGGGGGGAGTCGGTGGGCGAGGCGGAACTTTTTCTTTTTTTCTTTTTTTTTCTTCTTTTTTTTTTCTTTTTTTGGACGGAAGATGGATGATTTTTGTAACACAACAAAATTTTGGTTCAACAGTAGCAACGACAATGGAAAGAATTCACCTCGGACGTGCAGATAATTTTCATCGGGCAGTTGTACATGGCGAATCTAATAACCAGCCGTATCAAACGGAGACGCCTTTTTCTATAAACCCTCTCGGTTCTGTCAAATGTCAAAATGTTCAAAAAAACGAAAAAAAAAAAAAAAAAAAAAAAAAAAAAAAAAAAAAGAATTCTATAGCTTCGCCCGCGGCTCCTCCAGCTCCTCGACCTTCTGGTACTGGTAGAAATGGTCCAGGCTCTGCGGGTTCAGCAGCGTGCCGCTGGGCTTGATGGTCTTGCCGGAGATGATGCTCTTGACCGGCAACTCGACCTTTTTGCCGTTGACGGTGACCGGCACCTCGGGGATTTCAAACACATACTTGGGCACGTGCCTCTTGGTCAGCTCCTTGGCAATCGTGCCCTTGACCCTCTCGACCAGCGCCTTGTCCAGAGCGAGCCCTCGCCTCATGAGCAGGAAGAGCACGACCCTCTCGTCCAGATCCTGCGGCCGCCTCTGCCCCACGCACAAGCTCTCCGCTATCTCGTCCGGGAAGCACCTCTCCAGCACGGCGTAAATGTCCGCGCTGCCGAAACGGACCCCGCTCGGGTTGAGCACGCCGTCCGACCGGCCCAGCATGAGAACCGCGCCCGTGCGCGGGCTGACCGCGCAAAAGTCGCCCTGGGCCCACACGCCGGCGAAGCGCTCAAAGTACGCGGCCCGGTATTTCGGCCCCGGGGCCGGACCCGGACCGTCGTTCCAGAGGAACACGGGCATGTTGGGGAAGGCGGCCGTGGCGACGAGGTCTCCGGCCGAGCCCGGCGGAAGGGGAGTCCCGGTGCTGCCGTCGGGGAGGTCGTGATCGTACGTGGCGATGGGGACGCCGAGACTGCCGTTTTGACAACCGCCGACGTAGACGGGGTCGAGGGGGTTTTCCTGCGCAAAGCAGCCGGCCTGCGTCACCGCCATTAGCAATTTGTTCATCTCAAGTATCGTACGGCTATTATATATATATATATATACATGATATATGATGTATATAATGTAAAATACACTCACAATGTCCGTCCCGCCGGTAATGTTGGCCAGCTGCACCTTTGCCGGAAACGCCGCGTCGTAGAACCACTCGAATATCTGATCCGGACACACCATCCCCGTGGTCGTCACCGACTTCAGGCTGGCCAGGTCAAACTCGCGGCGCGGCGCAATCCCTCTCTTCATCAGCTCGCCCATCCACCGCGGGCTCACGCCCAGCACCGTCACCCCTTGCTCCGCCGCCACCCGCAGGAGCACCTTTGGATCCGGCACCAGCGGCGAGCCGTCGTACGCAACGCAGCGCGCGCCGTAAATCATGTGCGACAGGCTGGACGGGTACATGATCCACCCGGTGGTGGTGAACTGCAGGCCCACGTCCGAGGGGCCAACGTCCCTGTGCACGTGTATCTCCTTGCTGGTGGAGAGGTGGCAGGTGCCGACGGCGTGGACGAGGGCCTTTGGGGTCCCCGTCGTGCCGGACGAGTAGACGATGAGGAACGCGTCTTGGAAGCCGACGCGGACCGGGGCCGGAGCCGGCTTGTCGGCGCCGGCCCGGACGAGCTGCTCGAAGCGCTCCGTCTTGGGGATGCCGGCTGTGTCAAAGGGTCGGGAGGCGAAGCGCTGGATAATCACAAACGACTGCAGCTGGTCGCACTCGGACATGCCCTCCATCATGCCCCGGATGTTGTCTCTCAGATCGACCGTCTTGCCGTTGTACAGGGCGCCGTCGTCGAAGAAGACAAACTTTTTTGGGGGGGGAAAGCCCTTGTCAGCCATTCTCTTCGCTCCCGATGCCTTCCTCCTTCGAGAAGAATCTCTCACCTTTGGATTCACCTGCACCGCCCTCTGCAGCAACCCCCCGACTCCCATGTCCGTCGAGCTGCTGCTGAAGATGCCTCCCAGCCACGTCGTCGCCATGAAGACGACAAACGTCTTGAACGCGTGGCCCGCGACGACGACCACGCGGTCGCCCCTGCTCAGCCCCCTCTCCTTCAGCGCCGCCGCCAGCGCCATGGCCTCGTCGCGCACCTGCTTCCAGGTGAAGTGCCGCACCTCCGTGTTCCCCTCCCGCACCTCCGTGAAGGCTATCTTGTCATCCTCCTTGTGAAGCGTGCAGCGCGCTTCGGCGGACGGCGACGAGGCGTCTCGGCTGTAGAGCACGTTCTCGGCCCAGTTGATGCGCACGCCTTCGAACCATCGAGGCAGCTGCGTCATGGGGATGGATTCGTCCACCACGCGCGTGTAAGTGCCCTGGTGGATGAAGGGCCTAAACTCCCACAGGTGCTGGTAGAAGTCGCTGCGGCGGCTGCACGACCATTTGTACAGTTCGCCGAATGACTTAGTTGCGTAGCATCAGCATCAGCATCAGCATCAGCATCGGCATCAAACAGGCAGATAGACCAGTCGCCATAGGCAGCAGATCTGACATCGCTGGCAGGGGCGTGTTGTGTGTTTGTGTATGTGTTTGGCCTTCCAATCATCAGAGAATTGCTTCAACTTACCTGCAGATCCATGCCAAACTTCCTGTTGGCATCTTGCATGAACCGCCACATAACCGTGCTCTTGCGGTCGGGATGCTCCCACAGCTTCCGCGGCATCTTGTCAAAGTCGGTGCTGGCCATTGTGCACTGCTGCTGCTGCTGCCTTGCCCTCTTCTGATTTCTCCTGATCCAAAGCAAGTTGACTCTTTTCTTTCTGCCACCGTGTCTCGCACTTCCTCCCGAGAGACGCCCTTTCTTATACAGCAAACAAGACAAGACAAGACAAGATAAGACAAAGACAAAGACAAACCATCAATGCTCAATCCCCTCCCCCCTCCCCCCGGGGATCCCATATATATCCATATATATATATAATATAATATAAAGGCAAACCCTGGGCCGAGGCACTCGCCCCCGACTCGAGCGCGCCTTGCTAACCACAGTTGGCCTCCTCCCCCCTCCTCGGCCAACATCGTATCCCCTTCTCCTCACCTTAACCCCGGCTTTTGCTTCCTCTCCTCTCCGTACTTTGTTAGCCTCTCTCGGCCTATTAGCATTATTCGTCGATACTCCGTCGCACGCAATGAATTGCCTTGGTTTTTTTTTTTTTTTTTCTTCTTTTCTTTTCCAACCCCCTCCGAGCCTCAGGCCACAAACGCCGAAATCCCTCCCCGCCCGGTCAACTCAAACTCCGTCCCGCTGCAGCAAATTTGCCTGAGGCCAAAACCACTGAGTCATGCGTGGCAGCAGCAGCAAAATAAAAATACCTAAATTCTCTTCGCTCCTCCGAACTTCCCTTTTGTCGAGCCTCGGAATGAAACCTCGGCCCATTGCGGCCCTTGGCCATTTTCAGCAAATTGGCCCAGAATGCGGGGGATCGACCGCCAAATTTGTTTGTTTGTTTCCAGTGCCGGAACCGGAGCAGCTAAAGAATCCGAAATCGTGGAGAGAAAAACAAAGCTTGGACAAATTTTGATCCGTCCGGGCCGCGCTTCTCGTCATGATACAAGAATAATCAATCTATCCATTGGCGGCCCTTCAAGCGGTCGGACCAAGTCGGACGGATTGCCCCGGCAATGTTAACGTGGACACAGTGTCAAATCAAACCGTTATCTCGTTCAAGAGCATCATTTAAAGATAAACAGTCCAATATTTATTAATACCAAAACTCTCTTCAACATTCACTCAACCCCCCATCTTCCCCTATTTCACTGCATCCCTTCCAATACCATCATGAATAAAAGATTAGTCATGAAACTGTGCAATGTACCAAGTCTATTGCTTTCCCTGAACCCGTGACTGAGTCTGCGTATGACTGAGTCTGCGTGTGCCGCATCTCTCTCATTAGCAACACAGCTGGTCATGATCCCTTGTATGCTTTCCGTCCCTTAAAACCCGATGTAGGAGAACAAAAAAACCATTTTAATACAAATAATGATTAAAAAAAAAGAAAAAAAGAAAAAAAGAAAAAAAAGTAATAACCCACTCGAGCCTCTCCCCCCTCCTTCCAACGCCTTGCTGAATGGAATAGTTAAAAAAAACAAAATAGAAAAAAAAGAAAGAAAAAGAAAGAAGAAAAAAAAGGTTGCGATTCTTCAGCGTTCACGTCTCCTTCCCCGTCTCACTTTCCCACCTGATAAAGTTCGTTTTCTACCCCGGTTTATATAAAAGTTGGAAAGTCAAAGAGGGAGAAAAAAAAAAGGGGGGGGGGGGGATTAATGAAGAAAAAAAAAAGCCAGCACCTGATTTGTGTTTACAGATATGGCATCCACAATGCATCGCACTGCGCCAGATTCATTGGATTCACAGCCTTAGCGATCGCGTCAATGACGGTCTGGTTCGCAGGCAGGTTGCCGGACGGGTTGTGGGCCAGGCTGATGGCTCGCTTCACAATCGAGTCGCTGTTGAGCTGTACCGAGTCGCGCAGCTGCGTTTCGCTGATTGCGCTGCGGTGGCTGTTCATCAGCCAAAACATCATTTCGTCTCTTACAAACAACGTCAGCGCGTGCTCGAGCTCCTGCTCCGGCTCCGTCAAGCACCGCGCAATGGCCATGACCGAGCAGGCAAATATCCCCTCCATGGCCAGAGGCCCCATCAGCGTCTGCAGGTTTGGCGTCAGCCGGAACGGCACCGGCTCCGGGTTGTGGAAGAACGGCTTGGACGCGCTCATAAAAGACATGAGCTCCGATCCCCAGATGTTGCCCGAGCCACGAGCGATGTTCATCTTGGCGGGGTATCGGTTGTGCATGTATAGGATGTAAGTCATAAACGTCAGCGCCGACAGCTGGTATGAAAACTGCCTTCGGAACAGCCAGAACTCGGCAAACTGCGGGAAAGCCTGTTGGAAATATTCCAGCGCCACTGTCGGCGGCACCCACTTCTCCTGGATGGCGTTGAACACCTCCAGTCGCGCCGTAGGCGTCAGTTCGGGCTTGGTCTGCTCGTCACCTCATTGTCAGTCGTCCGTCGCCAAACTTTCAACGCACTGGCTCAAGGCTTACCTGTCCTCCCTTGGGCTCGAGCACTCCTCGGAGCTTCTCTAGCGTAAACAGCACCGGCTCGTCCTTGGACATGCCCATGCGTCTGCAGTGATCCTCATAGACGCCATGCAGCGTAATGTACGAGGTATCCTCTTGCACAATTCTTATATGTGGCGCCAAAGGAACCATCAACGGCAGGGTGAACTGCAAATCTCGCCGCCGGCTCTCCTTCTTGCGGCTCAGTGTTTGGTTGAGATGTCTAAAGAGCTGCAGAATCTTTTCTTCTCGCCGGCAGTGCCTGGCGGCTGGGTGCTGAACCGCCCACGAGTGAACGCTGCCGTCGTGGCCCCGCATCTTGAGTCTGCGATACGAGGCGTTGACCGATCGTATCAGATCAACGTTGGGTAGGAACCGTTCTATGCGGATAAAATCCTGGTTCTTGTCCTTGTGTTGCAGGTACTGTCCCGGCACTTCAACCTCATCAAACTTTTGATATCGGAACTCGCTCAGGTGGGGGGAGAATGCCTCCAGCGGCGTATGGACGATCCTGCGGTCTAGCTTCTCTTCAAACTTGGTTCTCCATCGCCTCAGCTTGTGGATGTATTCGTACATGGTCGGCTTCACCTCCACAAAGTCGGCCTCGAACGACTTCTTGATGTGGCTTGGCAAAATCGTCTCGGCGAATCGCGTAATGTTCGTCTCCGTAGCAGGCGGAAGCTTCACGCTCTTGGCAAACGAAGCGGGCGTTCTGCTGACGTACGTCAGCGCATCGTTAAGCAGGGCGACAATGAGACGGTACGCGTCTTCGTCTGGCGGGCACTTGAAGTGCTTTTGAATCTGGTCCACCATGGTCTCCATCGATAATGCCAGCAAGGGGAATGCCGTTTTGAGCACCGACATGATCTCCTCGGTCAGTTCCCACGGTGGTCTCTTCTGACTCTGAGCTGCCGGGGGCTGAGCCTGCGTCAGGCCTTGTGCGCCGGGCGCTGGCGCCGGCGCGGGAGCGGGAGCGGGAGCGAGAGCGGGCGTCGCTGATGCCGCGCCGTGGGCCTCACCATTTTCGGCCTTGATGTGAGCCACGTCGGCCCCGCCGGCAGTGCCGGGTCGCGATGCGCCTCCCTCGGCCTTCGGTGCCTCTTGTCTCGTCTGCAAAGGAGAAGCGCCTGGTTTGCCGTTAGCCGTAACAGACTGGGTTCGTAGCCGTGCCTTTTCTTTGGCTTCCTGGGTTTTCTTGATAGCCATCATATCTTCTCTGTTTGTCCTAAGTTGGAAGTAAAGAGCCTGGGGGTATGATTTTGCGATCCCGAGGAGGATCTGGTAAACGCGTGGGGCCTCCTTGTAGCCAAGCCCGGTCAGCAGCTGGGGAATAAACGTGATCCAATACCAAGTTGGAGTTTCGCCCTTGAAATCGTCGAATCCTGCCGCGATGGAGCCCTTGGCATCGTCCAGGCTGAGCAGCCATAGGATCCTGGCCAGGAGTTTCCGCGACTTCGCGCTCTTGTAACTGCTTGCAGCCTGCAGGTACGAGGTCAGCGCCTGTCTCGCCGCATTCAGGTCTGTGGGATCCTCCTTGAATTTTCTGTCGTTGAAGTATCCCCACTCCGCCCAGGCCTTTGCCGCTCCAATGTCAAAGTACAGGGCGGTTCCATAGGCTGCGTCGGCTTCGTCTCGATGCTTGAGCTTCTCGAGGAACATGCCCTTCAGGGTGTAGAACTCGGCCTTCTGCTGGGGATTGAAGTAACTGAGGTTTGTGTTGTTGATGACGTCCAAGCCGCTGTTCAGCTCCTCGGGATTTTCGTAGTGGCATCTGGCTTGTTCGCGAAGCTTCAAGAAGGCCTCTTGGATTTCTATGTTCGGAAGCGTGTAGATGCGACTGAGCTGGTTGATGCATACTTCTGGCAAGCTGTGCTTGCGCGCGACATGAGCAAACCTGTTTATTATCCACGCCGTCTCATGGAAACCGCGGTAAGCAAAAGAGGCACCGCCCGCGTTTTGCTGGCCTTGCTGCGGGAGCAGCTGGAGATACGTCTGGTTGATGAGGTTGAAGATGTGCTGTCGCCAGGTGACCAAGTCCTGCCAAGCCGTGATGTCGTCCCATATGTTGGGAAGGCGATCGCGCCAAGCCCCCAGCAGCAGCTTCAATTCTCCCGACTTGACATCGAGATTCGACGCGCTGGTGTTGGCTAAGCTCTGGCAGATGACGCTAGCATCGTGCAGCTCCACCAACTGTTGGAAATTCTGGAGCAGAGGAATGTGAGCGTTGGTCAGCCGAACCGGAAGTTGGTGCCACTTCCTGATGGACAGCTGTATCGCCTCGTCGCACACGCGCGCAAAATCGTTTGCCGCTTCTTGCTGGTTGTGGAACTTGAGCAGAGACATGAAGGCCTGGAAGAATGCCCGTCGCGGTGTGGGGGCATCCATGACTCCCTTGATGATGTTGTCCAGAGCCTCGCGGTGTTGCTCGTCTTGCCACATTTCCGTATTGCGCCAAGCGCATTCGAGCAGCAGATCCTGGAAGTTCTCGTGCTTGGCAAAGTCTTGAAGGATCTCCCACTGCTGGAGCTTTTGGGCGCAAAGGACCCAGTGATCCTCCCAGATCATGTACTCGGCCTGAGAGAAGGGGATCACGCCAGTTCTCGCTTTGATCTGCGCGGCTTCATAGAGCTTCTGAGCCTTGTCCCACATCCCGTTCTGTTCGTACGAAAGGCCAGCGTTTGTCTCCACAAACTGGGAACGACGACGCCATGTCCCATAGAAAAGATCGTCTTCCTGCAGAGATGCGTAGAGATCCACAAGCGCGTCGAGATTGCTCTCACGGACGGTGGCCGAATCGCTCCCTGGTTTGATCGCTGCGTTCTCGAGCTGCACAAGGGCCGTATACCAAGCATCGTACGTCTTTGCTTCAAACTTCAAGACATGCGGAGGAAGCCTGCATTCCGGCCACGTCTTTGCTGCTCCTTCCACCAAAGATTGCACGACATTGGGGCGCTTGTCGATCTGGCGGCTATGATAGTCTTTCGTCAGCAGCGAGACCATGCCTCGCTGAAGCTCGGGCCGCTCATCCCGTAGAGTCGCAGACCAGTAGATCGGGAACGCGGTCACCCAGAGCTGGTGGGCCAGCTGGTTGTCGATATGCTGCAGCTGCGTCAGCGGCTCGATTATGTCTCGGACTTTAACATCCCCCAGCTCAGCCACGAACCGTCGATGGCTAGCCATGAGAGCTTCGAACTTTTCATCAACCATCAGGGTTGGCTCTCTGTTGTCCTTATCCCTGGGGTAGACTGCAGCCAGCTGGGACGCGGCAATGACCTTGAAGTCGTCGGCGTGGAGCTGGATGTTCGTGTTCATCTCCACGGCTCCCAGCAAAAGGTGATTGGCCTGGGCAAGCCAGAAGGAATCCGCCAGAGTATCCCAGTTTTGTGATGTCAACACGTACGAGAGGCGGATAGTGGCCGTTTTCGACAAGCTCTTGTCGAAAATCGCCATGAAGCGGTTTCGCATATCTGCATCAACTGCTCTAGTGCCAATGAGAAAGGCGTGCTCCATTCGCACAGTCAATTCCGTGCGGGTTATCTTGGGATCCTCGTAGATCCGAATCACCAACTCCAAAAACTTGGATAGCATAGTCGGGTCTTGCCTATGCTCAAAGGAGAGCATCTTGTGGAGGACTGCGGTCTTTTCCTTCAACGTTGGCCAAGTACCCTCTGACCTGAAAACCCAAGCCTCTACCATTCCCAGAATCTCCGTGCATAGTTCAATGTGCATGGACTTTTCGACAAGGGTTGCCAAGACGCTCAGGAACGGTCGTCGATTGTCTCCCAGGGTCTCCATTCGCAGCGCCACGACCTGAATCTCTTTGATCATCAGCTTAGTCTGCATCTCAAGCTCATATGCAGAGAGCTCTCCAGCGTTGCTGTTCGCCTCTTGGCTTCGCTGGATTCCTGTCGCTTGATTTGCCAGAGCACTGTAATGCTGAACATGCTCTCGTGCATGCTTGCTCTGCATGGCTTTCATAAGCGAAGGGATGTGCTGGTCAATGATGGCAGGCTTGCGATTGCCAAGAGACCACAAAATGTTCACGCCCGAAACGTACAAGTTGCTATTCATCTGGTCTGTGGCCACCTGCGACAGGAACGCAACAATCTCAGAGGTTTGGACCTCGGACTCGCCCTCGGCATCTGCATCCTCCATGGGCGTATCTTCAGGCACTGCATCAAGAATGCGCCTGATGGTAGATTTTAGCTCTCGGCCATCGTCGTACTCCTTGTCGGAGAGGTGCAGGCAATCCTGGATCTCCGGGTTTTCCGATTTCAGGCACTTCTCCAGGACTTTTTGGATCGGCGCGAAATTCTTCTGCACCCACTCGTCCGATTTGAAGTTGAGGATGATGCGTACGACTTGCAGCGTATTGATGATGTTGGTGAGAAATTTCTCATCGTACTTCTCTTTGTCGGTTGGATCGGCGTTGAGAACGTTTTGTGTCTTTTCGTGTGCGAGGATGACATCGGTGACGTTGGTGAATAGGTCCAGGTCCAGGTCCCCCCAGCACTGAGGCTGTACGAGGTTATAAAGGAGTGCCATGGCTTTCTTGCAAAGCTCCGTCATGGGTGCGGATACTGGAAGCACGCTCGCCGCAGGCCCACGGGGCTTGGCAGATGGCAGTTGATATCTCTCGTTGAGCTGCGCAATAAACTCAACCAGGTACTTAACCATCTTAAGGCGGAAGAGGGGCGGGATCTGATACTCTGGTCGATCTGCTGCAGCCGACTGCCTGGCCGCTGACGGCGACGTAATTGGCTGGTCGCTATCAAACTTTCGCTTCCTCGAGGTCGGCGACTCGGAGAGCGCTCTCGACGCCAGAAGAGGTGATTTTCCACCCGTGATCCGCCATTGTTCCCAAGTCCAAATCAGCCACATCATATTCAGAGCCAGCTTCTTGCTCTCGTGAGAAGGATTTGGCGGTGCGGCAACCTTTCGCAGACACGTGATGATGAGGACGGCGTATTTATCTCTGGCCTCGTAGAAGAGCTCTGGATGCCGCACAAGGAAGTGGAAGATGCTCGTCATCTGCTGCATGTTCTGACCTTCATCGGCCAAGATGCGGCGCGGTGCCGCAGCCCACGGCGTGCTCCGCTCACTTGGACCCGTACCACAACGCTTGGGCAGAACCGGGGCAATGAGTTCCAGAGCTTGCGTCACCAGCGCCCGGCCTTCGTTTGAATTGGTCTTCAACAGGGACAGGTACACCTGGCTGACGATTTTCGGAGGTGCTTCGTAGTGTGCGAGAAAATACCCAATCACCACATACGCGGCGTGCTTGTTGATAACATCGTCAAGGCGTATAAACGTCCAACCAAACTTGATGATGTCCTTGCGGGCTTCCTGCAGCGTCGTGTGATAATATTTCACAAGCATTGCCGACAGCTGCAGCACCTCGAATCGAATGTGATCGATTCCCGGCTGCGCCGAATCGTCCAAAGTCATCTCCGGATGTACCTTCCAGATCTTGGTGCTCACGGCATCGATTATAGATCGGTCCATCAGCCGCTGAGCCCGATTCTGTTCTGGCTGATTCCAGTGCCGCATGACATCTGTGGCGACAATCGGATTGACGATGTAATGGAGTAAGAAATATTTGGTCTTGTTTGAGGCAGTCTTCCCTGAGTAGGCATCGAGGCAGCGAAGGAATGTCAACCTCCAAAACTCGGCAGATTCGCTGCAGATAATTTTCTCGTAAATGAACGAGAATAGAGCCTGCGTCAAACGAAGCTCCTCTGCGGCAACAGACTCCACCAAGCTAAAGAGGGCATCCAGATCCTTCGGTGATCTTTCTAGAGATTTGACGAGGATGTTCATCAGCTGCTCGGCGGCCTGGTATCCCGGCAGTCGGATGAATGCAGGAAGCGAATAGCCTCGAATGTTGGCTTCGAGGTCTTTCCCAATAGCCTTCAGCCAGGTGAGGTGCTCCTTCTTATCCATCCAAGCGCAAGAGGAGGGAAATTGGCCGATGGAGTGGAGAATATGGATTGTGTTGACAATGGCAACATACTTCTTCTCGTTTTTCAGCCCGATGATCTCGTTGCATTTACCAATCAACCCGTCCAAATTTTCCACGGCCGTCTCTCTCAAGGGGGTGCTGTCTGGGTGAAGGAGGACTTGGGCCAGTAGTCGGCCATATTTCAAATCGTCCAGCTTGCCGAGCAGATAAGCCCAAATCTCCTTGGGATATCGGTTCAGGTACAGAAACATTGGCATCCGGAATGGACTCTGGTGGGTCCGTCGGAGCCGCTCCTCGAGCCCGAGGAAGCAGTCGATCAAGCGATCCTTGAAGGCTTCTGCTGGCGCAGGCAGGAGATGGAAGATGTTGAGAATGGCGGTGATGACCTTCATTTGAGGATGCTGTTCAAAAAACGTGAAAGAAATTTGCTGCCAGGCATTAGGCTCAACGATGGATTCGATCTGGTCAAGCAAGCGAGCACCAATCTCAACCTTAAAGTAGCTGGTTAGGAGCTTCAAGAGCCTCGATAAGTTATCCAGCCCATGCGTGTTGAGTCTTTTGGGGTCCGAGAGACTCTGCAGCACGGGACGCAGGCCGCTTTGGAGCAAATCCTTTGGCAGCCGTCGGTCAACGGCCAGTACCGACTTCAAGGCATCGTTCGCCGCCGCAATCGTGGGCTTCGATTCAGAATAGAGGCATTTGAAGAAGACGGACAGGATTTTACCCTTGGTTGGATTGTTTGCGAACTCGTCAAACGTCATGGCAGTGCTGAGAAGTCTGATGCAAGAAACGCGCAGGTTGACGATGTGCTCATGCGTTCTGAACTCGGCAGGTTTGTTAGCCAGAGACTCGTCGTTCGCGTCAGCCAACGCGAGCGACTCCATGAGCAGGCGATTGAGATTCTCATCAAAGGTAACCCAGTCGCTCTTCAGGCTCATATGATACGTCATGGCATTGATGTATCCGATCTGTATGGGGAAAGGAAGGGCACGAAGTGGCTTGGCATATATAGGCTGGAGGAACCTGTCCTTGTACGGCTCGACGAGTTCCCACACTTCGCAACCAGCCGCTTTCGCGATGAGCTCCAGCGAGCTTCTGGCTGTCTCGCGGACGAACTTGTTCATGTGAGAAAGCTCATTGTTGAATTGCATACAGATCTGAGCCAGGCGAGTCTGCTTGACCTGCTGTTGGCCTGGCTGCTGCTGCTGCTGCTGTTGCTGCTGCTGCTGCTGCTGCTGGACTGGCAGGGCATCCTCTTTCTTTATGTTCTTGGTAATTCGCCCGAGCAAGACTTCGAGGCTGGTTTGGGCAAGACATCTCGTCTTCTCAGGCAGATCCAGGGGCATATCCTTGATGACGTACATGAGAGCGCGGATGAACTCGGTTTGCTTTGAAGTCACCCAGGCATCGCCCAGATCCAGCTCCGTGAGTAGGAAGTTGATGCCGAGACTTCCTCCAGTCTTTGTAAACCACTCTTCCTCGTAGCAACTATGGCAGAACGTGTTGCTCAAGTGGTTGAACAGATGGAGGCGGCCGACGTTGCTCTCCGAGCCGAAAATGAGGGCTGTGCAGTTGTACAGCTCCCGGATCGCCTGCTGCGCCGCTTCGCGAACGTCTGGGTGATCGGACGCCAGGGATTCTACAATCGCGTCTGACAAGACACGAGTGTCGATAGTCAGCGGGCCTTCGCCGGCTTTCGGGTCAAAGGGGTTGTAGTTTCGCTTCAGATCGATCAGGGATCTTCCGACCTCGAGGAGGACGAAATGCCGGCACACATCAAGGAGGAAAGCGCTAGACTCCTGTTTGACATCCGGTATCGATTGCGAAAACATGACCGCCTTGAGCAGCCTCTTTGTCACCTTATCCTGCTCATCCTTTTTAGGAATCGATCTCTCGCGGCTCGACACTTCAAACGGCGCAAAATTAATATCCATCTTGCGAGTCAAAAAATCCTGTGCCTGAAGCCTGACAGTCCTGGGGAAATCCTCGGGTAGTTGATCGAACCCAATACGCAGCTTCAGCTGAGCCTTGATGAAATGGATGGCCTGCTTCTTGTAGTATTCATCGTACTGTCGGTTTTGACTATTCTTATTGTTCCTCGGCACCTCCATCAGCTTGTGGATGGCGAAATCGATCCCCAGATCAGCGGGAAAGGCCCTGTCCTTCTTGGAACCGATAAGCCGTACATCAAAGCTCGAGGGATCGTCGGCATAGCTGGTGTATGCGAGAGGAACAGCACCCGTCATGAACTTGCGATTCCTCCCTCCGAGCTTTCCCAGGATCCGCATGGTAGTGTGCGCATGAAAGTGGCTGTAAGGGTGGGGTTTCAGATGATCAAACAGCGCGTTCATGAGCTCGTCAATAACCGGCGCCATGATGGGATCGAGGTAATCCGCTGTCAGGTTGTCGACGCAGAGCTCCAGCGTGCGGAGGCCTTGCCCAACAAGTTCGGTGCCGGCTCGAAGAGCGACAACCAATGGACGCATAAGGAAACTCAAATGAGGCAGCAGATGACTAAGCCGCGCCGGCACCGTAAGACACAGCTCGACGTAGAGATCTCGTTCCGATGGTTTCCGCGCCGCCATGAGGAGGTTGTTGAGAACGTCCAACAGCATCTCAAGCAAGGGCAGGATCTGCTTATAAAGCTGCTCGAACTTACCGCCACCAATGCTCCTGAATAGGGACCGCAGGAGAAGGAAATAGTTCATGGGTTCCTCGGCTTTCGTCGACAGCTCTATCGATTTCGTGACGATGCTGACCACGTGAGGCAGCAGGACCTGTTCATTTTGCGTGGCAAACAGAGTGACGGCCATAAACGCCAACTTGAAAAGCCGCAACAATATGGACGACTTTTTGACGTCGCCCGAGCCAACCTCGTCAATCCGCTCCATAAGGAACTGCAAAAGCATACCGCAAAAGCTCGGGGATGTCGCTTCGCTCGCAAGGAAGAATTGGGGTATGTTCAACAGAGCTGTGTGCTCGAAGATCATTTCATAGAGATGCGGCATCTCCTGTTGAAATACCTCGTGGAAGGTGGCCGGGTCGATGCAATGGAAAACGGTGGCGAACGTTTCCAGGAGCTCCTTCTCTTCCTTGCTGCTCGAGACCATGTAGAAGTTTGCCATGAACTCGACGGCAGTCACGTATTGATGCTCAGTGACTGGTTTTTCGATTTCGTAGTATCTGAAGACATAGGCGCCCTCGCGGAACAACTTGATGATCACATTGACCTCTTCCGCCGTGAAGCCGTACGCGACCTCCTGCCAATGTGGTGGTGCGTTTTGAGGGTCAATGGGCGTGCCGATGTTGCAGGTTCTCAACTGGTAGAATGTGTTCTTCAGTCCATTCATCAGATTTCTGAAGAGGAACTTGTTGTCCCCGACCGGGTCAGCCCCTCGGTCTCGGGGATTCGAAAGCTTGATGGGCACTGCGGAGAAGATGTCTGTCTCGTCCCAGTCGGGGGGTTGCTCTTTATCGGCAAGATACGACTCAGGCACCCCGGCTTCGGCCTGCTGGTGATATAGCTTTGAAAGCTTGATGGCGTTCGGGTACTGTCGATTCATGGCGGCGAACTTGTCTCCGATGGCATTGAGGATCATCATCAAATAATGTCTTGCGTCTACCTTGTTGGGAAGCTTCGCGATGCATTCAGCCATGTTCAGGAGAAGCTTCGCGCTCATCGTCTGAAAGCTGGTTCCGGGGAAGTTATCCTGGAGATTCCTGGTGTACACCTCGACAGTCTTGCGGATATGCTCCGGGGTCAAGGAGTCGCGGACGTGGTGAATCAGATCGGCCAACATGCTATACGCAAGAGGTCTCATGGTCTCGTACACGGTCAAGCCGTCTCCCGTCAGTGTGCGCTCATCCAGGAGCTCATCGATCTTGGGAAGAAAGATCTTGCGGAAATTATAGTTAATAATATGCCGGATTGCAATGAGAAGCTCCTTCCGCGTGGCCGACTTCTCTCGCGGGCAGTCCTTGAGAAGCCGAATGACTATATCAGGTAGCGAGTGCAAGAAGTCCTTGAGCTGGGAAGCGTATTGGCGGAGGAGATACGCCAGGAAGCTCATCGTCTTGATCTGCGCCGTGATGAAATCGCCAAAGGCGGCCCGGTTTTTGATGCCCGGGCTTACGCCTGTGTGCACATCACCCCTGGCAGCAGCATCGTCGTGGGCCTGCTTCTGTGCGCTTGCCTCGAGGGTTAGAAAGCCCTTGATGAGGGGCACGAATTTGGGAACGTTGACCTGAACAGAGTTCCGATAGATTTGAAAGATTGACACGACGATAATCGGGCATTCCGAAAGGACCTTGAACGACTGCATTCCTTTAGGAAGCGGTCGGTTTTGCTGCTGGGGATCGGCGCCAAGCTCCGTCACGGAGGCGACGGGAGAGCCAGGCCGAGGAGACTGGAAGTTTGCTTGTGTGCTACCCGGCGTTGACGGCGCACCGGGCTGAGGATTCGGAGCGAGAGATGCGTTATCGAGCTGCTCCTTGACCACCTTCTCCATCTGGTCAAACAGCTCCTGGATCAAGGAGAGAAAAGGCTGGACCTTGTTCTGTAGAACCTGATTCTGATGTCGCATAATGTCGGAGGTGATTTTGACACACAGCGTTGCGTTGTCTTCATTGTCGGTTCGAACCAGCTGCATGAGCAGATCGACGATCTCCTCGGCGTAAGGCTTAAACGGCTCGGGAGGCGACGCGCCGGTCGGTAGCCGGTGCAACACCTCCAGGATGCAGTTGCGGAGTTTCTGTCCCCTGCCATCAGCAAACCCCAGCTCCAGCACGATGCGGGGGAATTCTCACCTGCTCCGGAGAATTGCTTTGGAAGATACATGGCCCACGTAGGATGCCTATGAAGATGGGCATCAAACGCTTCAAAAAGGGTTCGTAGATGGGACCGCTGGTATAAGCGTCCAGGCTGTCGCGCAAGGTGGTTGCAGCCTCCACCTTGAGTCGGGCATCTATAAGCAAGAGGGATTAGCAGCCGTGCGTTTCGAAGAAGCATGCAACAAGACAGAGGAGAACCAGCAAAAGGGCTCCCAACAAGAGGGGACCAAAAGCCGGCCATCAAAAGTTACCTAGTTCTGGGGTGCTAAGTCGCCTCACGACATCGTCAATAGTAGTTCCCGACATGGCTGCATTATCGGCGTCCGTGAGACGCAGATCTGCCTTCCATCCGAGGACTGAATGGCGAGGCGAAGCCCGAAACGTTGAATCGCAGCAAGGCCGAGAGCACGAGGACGAGGACGAGGACGAGGAACGAGGGAGGACGCGCCGCGATAGGCTGCTGACGATGGTGAGTTTTTGCGTGGTGCCAGTAAAATAGTTTAAAACAAGGGTGGATGTTTTATAAAAACAAGAGGAGAGTAAGAAGGAGAAGAAGAAGAAAAAGAAGAAGAAAATAGAAAAGAAGAAGAAAATGCACTTGTCCAAATGCCGAACTACTTGGAACCAAAAGAGCCACCTGTTAGTATGAGAGACTCGGCTGGGAGGAGATGGCGGACGCAAGATTTCGAGTCGTGGTGGCCCGCCGGCTGGAGGAGGGTTTGAACGGATTTACTGATAAAGTTTTAACGTGACGCCCTATCGAAATTTCCAAAGTTTGAACGAAACTGGGCGCCGCGGTCACCAAAACCAATTGCGCTAGGCCAAGTATAAACTATCTTCCGACGCGCTATGCGAGTGCACACCCCTCCAGCTGTGGCGTGGATGCAGCAAAAGAATTCCGGAGAACTTTGTTTTATCTTATCGATAGCCACCCCTCATGCACATATGCATGTATGTATGTGTGTATGTATGTATGTAGTCCGTATAGATAGATGTATGCACTCTGTTACCTACTACTAGGTATATTCTCAAACGCTTGAAAGCAGAGTTTTTTTTTTTTTTTGGCACCCTACATCTTGCACCCAGCGTTCTGGGCATAATTTTTTTTTGTATTTTTTTTTTTTTGTATTTTGATATAGAGGCCTTCACGCAGCGTGCTTAGGCGTTTCGCGATTCATTCCGTTTTCTTTGTGGTCATTTTCTGTTGGTGCTGATACATTAATCACAAAACAAAGGGGAAACCTGTCGAAACCCCACCAGAAAAAAAAACCCGTTAATAACTTTGTTGACACGGCGGGGAAGTTTCGTACTATTTCCGGGCAGATAACAAAAGAAACAACAGACTATATATAAAGAGAGGCAAATACCGTTACAGGTGGCTCTTTCTTATCTCTAATCTCACGCTGAATCAACATCACACCAACGCTTGGAAGCTTCGATATATATAAATATATATATATAGAGAGAGAGAGACTTGCCAGCATCGTGTTGCTTGCATTACCTTGGAATATAGTGACCCAGCCTTGTTGATCTCTTCCAACTTAACCTAGAACTCGCCCAAGGTTGACAGCGTTGAGGGACAAGCGATAAAAAGCAGCGACGAGATGAGTGGTGAAAACAAGGCATTTTTCTACGGCAAGTAGTACTCTGTCATCTTCACCCTTGAGCATTTCTCGGCTAACGAGAAAATGTTGGGCATGCAGGGACGTTGGTGAGATATTACTCGTTGGGGCTCGTCGAGAAGAGCTGCAAGGGATGCTGATGATTGCCAGATGGCCCCAGAGGTCTTCTTCAGCGTTTGCTACGGCGACAAGCAGCCACCAAAGGCAATCCAAGACCTGTACACATTCACCCCGGCTATTCTGGATGGCTACTGTCGCCACAGGGTTCAGTACGCAGACTACCCTGCCATCGTCGCCGAGGAAGGCCACTGCGTGCGAGGCATGTACGCGACCGGATTGACGGAGGCTAACATGCAAAAGCTGGACGTGTTTGAGGGAAACGAGTATAAGAGAATCAACACAAAGGTTACGCTGCTGAAGAAAGAGGGAGATGCGGAGGTTGAGGGGGAGGTGAAGGAAGCGTCCGTTTACGTCTTCCTCAACCCCAATGAGCTGGAGAAGCGCGAATGGGATTTTGAAGAGTTCCGCCAGCAAAAGATGAAACTGTGGACACGAGGCGACTGGGCATTCTCAGAAGGTAAAGCCGAAAGCTGTTGTTTCCATGCAAATGGACGCACGCTGACTTTTTTTTTTTTGCCGTCTTAGAAAACCAGACCACTGATGGAGACAGCGCTTGAAACGACTGGATAGATTTACGAGAGGATGGAATGTGCGCTGAGGATATTGGCGGATGAAGAAGAATGTGCGCTTTATAGAGAAGATGCTATATATACGTGATTATAGATTCCTTTCCCGTCGCGTCAGCAAAAAAGAATCAAACGCCGTGGTGCCGTGACAAAATTATTGCCGCGGTTGCTGGTGGTCAATTTGCGCATGAGGTCCCTGACAGGTTGTTACTATTGGCTGTATACATTGGTGAAATGGCTTCCATATATATATCTGTGTATTGTTGCGTTTTTTGAGATGAGAGACAGGGATGCTTCTTGGAAAATCGTGTAAGCCCTCTCTCATCAGCAAGGCAAATTTGCGAGGAGCGAACACCATGGACAAAACGAGAAGGTAGCAAAGAACACCATGCCAAAAAAAAAATCTTAAGGGGAATTTCGTCGGACCTCGATTCCGAAGTAGCTCCTGTCAGAATATATCAAGTGAGACGGAAGAATTGAAGCTTAAAATAAATTTAAAAAAAAACAAATAAATAAAAGATTACGGAGACGAGACGGAATGACAGCCGCGGCTTCGGAGCAGCTGACCCATGATGTTGTGGAGTTGACAGAGCTAAAAATGCAATATCCGAATGCAAAATGAACGAACTATGCGATGAATCTTCTAGCCCTGTTGAGAAGGTTAGCCGATAGCCTCCAGTAGCAGGGGATGAAGAAGAGGAGCTTTTTTTTTTTCTTTTCTTCTTCTTCTTCTTTTTTTTTTTTTGGTGTGTGCGTGTGTGTTATGATGACGAGTCTTCTCCGTACTCCGTATTGTAAAACAACCAAAGAGCGACGCCAACCGTAGGGGTGCCTGGCATCAAGAAGGGAGATTCATGTAGATTCCAATCCCTTGCCTCACCACAAGCCGCCTTGGGGTCATGCTAGCAAGATGTCTCTCTCTGTTTCTCTCCCCCTCTCTCCCCCTCTCTCCCTCTGTCTCTCTTTGTTTCTCTCCCCTCTCCCTCTCCCCCTCTCTCTCTCCTTTTTTTTTCCTTCTCTCGCGTGGGTCAAGAGGCGAAGCTGAGAGAGAGAGACTGGGGGGCGGGGGGGCGGGGTTCGTGTTAATAGTGTTATTTTGTTAATGTCACCAGCTGCAACGGTTCGTGGTCCGCTCTCATCTTCTCCTCATCATCACCGCCTCCATCATCAGCAGCATGCTACTACAAGCAGTTGTTATTGATTACTTACACGCCCAAGAGGGCAAGATATGGAACAACGAAACGATGCGACGGGTACAAAGTATATAGTACGGCATAGCCAAGGAGAGAGACGAGTTTGTTGCTGGAAGCGCCAAGCAACCAAAACAAACAAACAAACAAACAAACAGACAGACAGATAGATAGGCAGACAGACAGACAGACAGACAGACAGACAGACAGACAGACAGACAGACAGGGCAGACAGAGTGCACGCGAGAAAGCGGACCGTTACAGATTTCTTCATGATACGTAACGTAGTAGCAGAAGAGCCTCCGGCGGCTACTGAATACGCATGTGCGTGTCGGAGTGATCAAGACGGGGTGATAATGAGCTGGAGATGGCGGTTTTGCACAAAGAGCTATTTGGGGGGGGGTTGAAGCGCGCATGCGAGTACGTACCCGCGCAGGGAGGAGGCGGTCAGGATCAAGGCGCCACGTAAATCCGGCGCTCTGACTGGTGCGAGGTCGTTCGAGCATCGTCAAGCCTCAGCGCGTCTATCGTCCAAACAGAACCTCCTGTCACAACTGCTCTGCCCTCGAAGCTGGACGGTTACCCGATGAGTCTGTGTGCCTTTTGCCGCCCGGCGACTCGGCAGCCGAATGAATGCCTGGCCAGCAACCTGCGTCTGCATGCGTCTGTCTGCGCTCCGCCGCCATCGCAAGCTCAGGATCCTCCTTCTGCCGACTTGTGCCCTGGGCAGTGGATTCGGGACGAAAAGAAGAAGACGCTGGAGCATGAAACCAGCCTTTGTTTCACCACAAGCCGATTTCAACCCCCACGGCAGGGAGCCCTACCAAAGGGCTAGAAGCTAGAACACCGTTGTCCCTGCCCCTGCATGCCGAGCGGCAAGGGTTGGGGAGCTATTACAGTAGAGGACCTTTGCCAATGGAAGAAGCACGGCGTCGTATTGAGATCTGATAGAAGGGACGATTCTCGCCACAGACACGCACACGCCCGTGCTTTGGGTACGGCACAAGTGTGTCTCCGTATATATTGATACGAGTCGTTTTTTTTTTTGTGGCTGGGCGTAACGACTTAATACGACCCCGTATGGTGACGCATCTTTGCCTCATCTAGTGTGCCCTGCGATGCACCTTTGCCACGGCGTTTGATGGCACATAACAGCTTTTGATATGCCCGAAGAAAAAAAAAGAAGAAGAAGAAGAAGAAAGAAGAAGGGGGAAAAAAAAGAGGGGGGGGGGGGAACCCGCTGGGGCGCCTTGTACGCGATATGGAGCGGTAAAATCCAGAGCCAAGAGCAAACAACAACGAGGCGAGCAAACGGCCATCGCACCACTGCTCTTCGGCCCGCAGCCGATCAACATGTTTCCTGAGGGAACAAAATGTCCCCCCGTCCCCACATCAATACCGGGCCCTCTCTCTTGCTCAGAAAAAAAAAAAGCACTGAGGATATGTGTGAAATGCAACCGTTGTCGCCTTTCTTCTTGTTCCTCTCTCCACCATTCCCAATTCCTCGGCGGCAAGGCATGATGCCGCAATTCGCGCAATGCCTGTGTGAACGTTTGGACAGTGACTCTCACGCAGCGTCAATCCTCTGCTGTGTGCTTGGTCAACTCTCCAGCACGCTCTCTAGTGTGTGCTCATAGCCCGTCTTACCCCCCCCTGCCGCCCGCAAAGCCAGAACTCCAAAGCTGAGCGACGCGATGCGCCTCTTGGCTTCGGCGCAAACCAGCACAGGGCACGGAGTATCTGGTATTACGTACTTTTTTTTTTCTTCTTCTTCCATGGCGGCAGCGGATGGATGGAGACCATGGGCGTCTAAGTGCCCAGTATCCCTGGATCACAGAGAAACCAGTGGTTCAAGATCTTTTTGACTTCCTGGACGGGCTCAGCAAGCCCTGGCCAATGGTGAATGATGGACCGGGAAGAGCGTGACGGGCTGTGGATCCTACCAACCGGTTGCGACTTGTGCTGACCTCCGCCCGCGCTTGGTACATAGCCTCTCAGAGGCTCTACCCAACCATTCAAGGGGGGTCGGTGCGGCTTCATTGGCGGCCGCCTATTTTAGCAGCGCGACGATGCCACGATGCATGGTGGCACACGGGCTACATGCGAGTATACTGCTACTAGTTCTACTACGTACTAGGTAGGGCTCTGGGAGCCTGAGCCTCTCTCCGCGTTCGAAACTGTCTGCGCGGCTTCGCAGCCGAGCCTCCTCGCCTGTTGCACCCTACGGCAGGCTGTTGGATTCAGATTCATGATGCTGCTACGGAGTCCCATGCGACTATTATGCGGCCCTTCAAAGCAGCACCATACGCTTACCGATTTTCCGCCCTCTGAAGATTTTTGCCCCCTGGCAAAAAGTCGAGTCCACATTGTGCATAATCCCGGCAACAGACCCCAAAATGTCTTGACCCCTGTACGGCGCAAGCCCAATGAGCATTCCTGTCCGTGGAACCAGCCGCATCCCGGCATGCTTGGGAAACAAAAAAAAAAGCAAAAAAAAAAAAAAAAAAAAAAAAAAAAACGAGGGGGAGAGAGAGAGAGAGAGGCCAATGTTACTCAGGGGCTGATGCTAGCTTGACTCGGCCTTCTGGGGTTTTCGGCTGATGCCACTCATGTCCGTCCCTTTTAGGCACATGCCTCTGAGATCCTGAAACAACGACTCTGACCTATCAGTGGACTCCCGAGGGCACTCCCTTCGACGACCAGGCCACACTAGTGATCCACCGTGCCTCGAAACCACGGGCTATCCAGCCCACGACTGGGGCTTACGACGGGCTCTGTTTCCCTACAGTCGTTCCCGCCTGTGCTCGAGCGAAACATGCGTGCCATCCAGCCCCAGGTCCCTGTCCGAACTCCATCCCCTGGACTCGCCAATGACTCTCCTGTCGCTCTCTGTTCCTGCATCTTCCCACCCTTCCCCGTTCTGCGCTAGTCATGATCTAGGGGTACAGGTTGTCCTGAGCCGATTCTCCTTCGCTATGCTACTGCTCTGCGGAACACGGACGTATTATAAGATGGACGTCTCTCCCCAATCTTGCCCATAGTCCTTGTCCCAGACATCTCCAGTCAACAGTCCTTACTTTCAAGTCGTCAAGACTCACTTTCTTTCATTCCTACACGAGGCTAGTCCTTGTTCTTCTTCTTCTTCTTCCCCCCCCTTTTTTTTGGGCTTTGCTCCTTCTCCGAAAGATCTTTAGGCTAGCCCGGTTGCTTGCTATTCCATTCCTGAAGCCTTCCGGATCCAAATCATTAACAATCTGTGTGATATCTTGTGTGACTGCAGCGAGACTGTTACTACTTCTCAAAAGCCTTCACTGTAAGTCTCTGCAAGCAATACCTTTACAGACACATTTACCAGCTTTGCCTTTACTCGAGCTATGAGATGATAAAAACCGTCTTACAAACACTCTTCCCAAGAAGACGAAGCATACATAGACTGACATGAAAGTTCCTAGGTTCTGTATCACGGTCCGGTCTTTAGAGCATTGCCTTTTTTTTTTCTCTCTCTTTCTCTTTCTCCTTTTTTTTTGGTCTTGACGACTATATACACACCATTGCAACATCTGAGACTTCTTCGTCTGGCACGAATTAGACTCTGATACCGCTCCTTTCAAAATGTTCAAGCTTTTTACCATCACTGCCCTGGCTACGGCCGTCAGCGCCCACATGACAATGTCCAACCCGGTCCCCTATGGCAAGTCGAGCCTGAACAACAGCCCACTTGATGCCAGCGGCTCCGACTTCCCTTGCAAGCAGCGACCGGGTGTCTACGATCTCCAGGGTGCCAGCAATGTGTATGCTCAAGGCAGCACCCAGCAGCTCTCCTTTGTCGGGAGCGCTGTTCACGGCGGCGGTTCTTGCCAAGTCTCCGTCACCACCGACGCCCAGCCCGACAAGAACTCTGTCTGGAAGGTCATCAAGTCCATTGAGGGCGGCTGCCCTGCGCAAGGCCAGACCGGCAACATGGGCGACAATGCCAACGCCGAGGATCCTTACAAGTACGACTTCACCATCCCCACGGAGCTGGGGGCTGGCAACTATACTCTTGCCTGGACTTGGTTCAACAAGGTCGGCAACCGTGAGATGTACATGAACTGTGCGCCCCTGACTGTCACCGGATCGAGTGGCTCCAAGGATTTCCTGAACACGCTCCCTGACATGTTCGAGGCCAATATCTTTGGCCCACAGGGCTGCGGAACCAAAGCCGATACTGACCTCTTGTTCCCCAACCCTGGAAATAACGTGGCCAAGTTCAACGGCGCCACTGATGCTTTCTTTGGCCCGACCAGCTGCAGCAGTGCCACCGTCGCCCCAGCCCCTACCAACGGCGGAGGATCTGGATCTGGACCTGCCCCCACAAGCGCGACCCCTGTCCAGCCCACTCAGGCACCTTCTCAAGGCGTTCCTGGCGGCGTCTTCATTACTAGCCCCATTGGCGGACAACAGCCAGCCAGTACCCAACACGCTTCGCAACCCGCTGCCACACAGCCTGCAGCTTCTCAGCCTTTCGTCACCTCTATCCCTATCGTGAACCCCCCTATTCAGTCTCAGGTTCCAGCCCCCTCATCCTCCGCTGCTCCCGCCCCTCCTCCTAGCTCCGGCTCCGGCTCCGGCTCCGGCTTCGGCTTCGGCTCCGGCCCTAGCGGTGGCTTCGCAGCTGGCACGGCTTGCTCTTCCGAGGGTCAGTGGAACTGCATTGGCGGGATTCATTTCCAGCGTTGCGCCAGCGGCACTTGGTCTGCTTCTCAGTCTCTCGCTTCTGGCACGGAGTGCGAATCTGGACAGTCAGATACCATTAGAATGGTTATCAAGAGAGGAAAGAAGTCCATGCGCCGTGCTAACCGCATCCGTGCCTAAACAACAACAACATCGTTCTTGATCTCTTTTTTTTTCCCCTATTTTCTACTTGTTATTTTTTGGGCATTAAGCTGTTGAGTAACACAAACCTTTTTGGGATCAAGGGAACTATGGTTTTGGCATAGATTTGTGGTGACCATTTGAGCATTTCCCTTGAAGGGAGGATTGCCATTCTTTCGATGTGTATATGTATGTATATATATATATATATATATATATATATATATATATATATATATACTTACACTGTTCATTTTCTCTGTATCATTGCGGCGGGATTTGTTTGACCTAGAAAATATAAACGGGATATACCCCTTGGTTTTTATATCATGAACGTGACACTTGATTTATCCTTGTGATTGTAAAAAAAAAAAATCAAAACAAAAATCAAAACAAAATCAAAACAAAAAAATCAAAAAAAAAATCTCACGGCATCCATCTATTTCTGACTCGACCAACCAATCTTTGCCAACAACAGAGTTGTATTTTCCCATCACAATCTATGAGTTGTCCTCAAATGGTGTGCCGTTGCGTTCCTAATATCGCGTCTTAAAATATATATATATATATTGACTTTATGACTCCTGGCTCTCTTCGATATTCCTGTCACGAAATTTGTATATCCAATAATACGCCTGGCCTGGCATGCATCGTCACAAAAACAAGACTCCTCCCTATATGAATGAATGAATCCCGCGAGTAAGAATGTCATTCATTCAATTGCATCAAAGCACAGCCAACTCCATTCCCGTACTTCCAAAGCCCACTTGAAGTAACCAAAAAAAAAAAAAAAAAAAAAAAAAAAAAACATTGCAAAACACTCAACCCAATTTTCACAGCCAGGTGCCGTCTGTCACCGGATCAACCCCTTTCCCCCTCTTCCCCGACAGGCCGATCATGGCCCTCCGCAGCAACGACTTCTTCTCCTTTAGCGACGCAGGGTCGACCAGCGCGACGTGGGGGTCCGTATCAATCCCCAAGTGCACCTTTTGGTCCACTCCGATGTACCGCCCGAAACTGTACGTCTTCTTCTTCTCCCTCGGCTTCTCGCCTATACCCCCCGCCGGTGGCTCATCATCATCATCGTCGTCGTCGTCGTCGTCGTCGTCGGAGAGGATGTGGCTTGCCGAAACGAAGGCGAGGATCGAGCCAATGGTGGTGGGCACGCGAGGCAGATTGAACGCGATGCCGCGGGAGTAGAAGACGACGACTGCGACGACGTTGAGGCCCAGGACGGCCGTGGTGATTATGAATGCGTTTTTGTCCATGAATATCCGTGTTTCGTCTGCCAGTCTCTGGCCCGGCACCGATGCCTCCTTGTCCCCGGGCACAAACAGCTGCTGGTTGAGGCTGAGGACAATGACGAACAGCTGGCGATACAGCTTTTCGATGGTGGGTATCAAATCGTTGGGATCGGGGGTGGGCTTGTTGGGATCTACAAAGTCTCTCGAGTCGAGAGAGATGGCCAAGAGATAGCTCATCCAATCTCTCGTCAACGTGTCGTTGTGCCATTTCTTTGAAAAGCCGCTCAGCAGGCTATTCATGTGCGTGATCATTCGGTTCGTCTGCACATTCGCGTCGTCGTCGTCGTCGTCCAGGTGCATGGATACACTGCTCGTTCTCTCGTATGCCAACACTCTGCCCTCTGCGTCGTGCCGGACGTCAAACATGGCTGTTTGGAAAAAGGGCCGGCAGAAGGCGAAGCTGGCTTCGACGGTGGCGTTCGCGTCCATCCCCTGAGGCGTTCGCCCCCACCCAAAAGTAATGGCTCTGCCGCAGCCGTCAAAGTTGAATCGCGGATTCAAGGTGTCGCTGTACTCGATGGCGGACCTTCCGCCGGGCCTCGTAAAGGCACTGGATCGCATTCGCATTCTGGCGACGTCGACGATGTAGGAGCTGCTGTTGGAACACACCCGGTCCAGACCCGACGGGTAAGCGAGGGCGACCTTGGCTGGCATTACGGCAGTGCAGTTGGCATTGACGCCGAATCCCCGAGTAGAAACTCTGTAGGTGCCGCTGCTGTTGCTTTTGCCTCCGCTGTCAACCGTGTACGGCTGAAAGAAGTAATCAGACGTCGTCCAGGGCGGGAGCGGCATCCCAGACGAGATATTCGCCATTGCAATGTAGGCCTCGTCTTGGTACAGAGAGGAAGTCACCAGCCTCCGAGACAGGTAGGCCTGAAAGCCGAACACGGATTGGTTGTCGAACCGCGGCGCAACGTTCGGGGTGAAAACAGCCGCATAGCTGGCCGTCGTCTGGTCCTCGTTGAACAGCGCGCCGAGCCCTACGGCGAGGACATTTGAAAGCAGGGCGATGATGCACAGCATGACCAGCACAAGGTGTCGCGACTTGAGCGCTCTCCAGACGGCTAGCTGGGGAGGGAGCGCCGTGTACGTCGTGTCGATGGATTTTGAGGCGTCGCTTCGCCCCTCTGATAGGGCTTTGAACGGCTGGAGGAGACACAGAAACCGGTTGAGCAAAACCCAAAAGGGTTCGGAGAAAGTAGCGAACGCGGTAGGTATATAGTTTTCGAGGATCTGAAGCACTTCGAAATTGGTCGAGGGGCGAATGAGACCTTTTTGAGGGAAAAGAAAAAAAAAAAAAAGAAAAAGAAAAGAAAGAAAAGAAAAGAAAGTCGTTAGAAAACCATGTACCGCATCTAGTGGTGCGTGGGAGCGGCTAACCTTTTTCCTTGTCTGTTCGGATTTTGAGGTATAAGATGACGGCGACAGCCCCGACTTGAACCAGCCCAAATACGAAGCCTACTTCTCTCCTGAGGGGCGCCGGTCGGATGGGTTCATAATAGCCAGTCGGCTTATCGAACCTCTTGTCGTTCTGGCCATGTCCAACGCCGTCCACCTTCTCAATGCGTATGCTGTTGGCGTTGTTGCGGTCGGTCCTCGCAAGCCGGAACTTGTCGCGTCGAAACAGCTCTCGCATGGATTTCTCATCGGCGTGGTCGACGGTGCGGAATAGCGCATTCGTCTCCGGCCCGTTGCGGAAGATTGCGGCCAGTCTGGAGATGGACGACGGGTTGGCGTTGAGGTGGCTCGTCGACTTGTGGCAGCACCACAGGAGGCTGATTGTAAAGACTGCCACGAGGAGCAAAAGGCCTTCGACGACTGCGGAGAACGCTCGGCTGACAACGATCCCGCTCTGTTGAAAAGCGGAAACGGCCGTGCTGTTGGCTGCGCTCGTCATCGTCTCGTTCACCAGCAGCTGGTTCACGGCAAGGGCAAACAGATACTTGTGCGCGCGGTCGAATGCTTGGTGAAGAGCGTCGGGATCTGCGTACGGAGTCGCCGGCTCGTTGCGGCCGGCGAGAGCATAGCCAACCATGTTGGAAACCGGAATGGTCAGGTTCGTCCTGTCCAGCCGAGGATCCTGCTCGATGACGTTTTCAAACGGAAAGTCTCTGGTTGTGGTCAGCAGTTCCTCCAAGGGCATCCCGGTGGCGATTAGAAATTCGAAAGAGGTTGAGTTGAACTCGTTTTCGGTCAGGGCCTGACGGGGAGCCACGGGCTGAACTGATGCATTCTGCGGCCTGAAGCCGTCCGCCGCAACGGAGACGGTTACCTGCTGCTTGTAGTACTGCGGCTGACAGAAGAGCGCCGTGACTTGGACGTCGGGGACCTCTGTTTGGCCGGAGCTCCTGTCCGTCGATGCCCAGACGGCGAGAAACTGATGGGTCGAGTTTGCGGTGGCAGGGCAGTTGTTGCGATCGCCCAGCGCGTAGTCCGCGTATGGGCTGGAATAATACCCAACGTAGTACATTGTAATGTTCGAATTGAGGCTGATGTTGACGGTAGCATTGCAGCCCTGACCGTTGTCAAAGTTCCACACGGTTACGGCGGGTTGCTGTCTCTGGTACTCGGCAGGCCAGCACTCGAGCTCGGTCCACAGCTTTGTCGTCGTGGCCGTCCAGTTCAGCTGCTGCTGAGACTGGCCAGGATCGTTGTCGATGTAGAAGGGAAGCGTCGCATAGTCGGCGGTCATGAACGGCGGGAAAGGTTGGCCCAGCCATCCGATGGAATATCCGGTGTTGAGGATTTGATTGTTGAGCAGCTGGGATTGGTTCAACAGCGGAACCATGGCGGATCTCGTCCCTATCACCGCCGGTTCGGTCCTGTTGACAAATGCGGTCCCCATGATGGAGCTTTGGAGGGGGGTGACGAGCCAGAAGATGATCACCGTCACCGTTCCCGCGAAGAAGACTGGCCAATGTCTTTTTTTTTTTGTTTTTTGTTATCTGTTAGAATGGCCAAGGTTTATATATATATATATATATATATATATATATATGTGCATGTATGTATGTATGTATATATAATATGTTTGTGTCGGAAGGGGCAACATTACCTTCTCTTGGCAGCCTTGATGGGAACAGTGGCAATAAAGTCATAGGGGTAATCAAGGAACATGGAATCCTTGGCCGTCGCTCCTTGGGGCTTGGACAGCTCAAACCAGGGCTGCATCCTCTTGACGTCGAGGTCCACCCAGCTCCACGCAAGACTGTACAAGACAGCAATGATGTTGGGAACGTAGAGGTAGCTGATCATGGCGTATTGTGGGATGTCGTCTTGGGTGCGTGATAGCGCAAGGCCGCCCTTGGACTGGCTGCGCTGCGCCAGCACTTCGATCGCGCCGGCAATCAGAAGCGTCAAGACCGTGAGCAGCGTCAGAACCGGGGCTGTCGTGGAGCGTGGTCTCCAGCCTTTGTGCTCACCATCCCGTCGTCGAGATGTAGATGTGCTCCATAGCCGCGCATACCACCGTCTCTTAGCCTCGGCGGCGTGTTCTGCATCACTCTCCATCGATCCTTGATGTGCCTGCAAAGGCCATTGTCCGTCTCTCCCATGGTAGCCGGGCGAAAGAGGCTCGAGTTCGGGCCGTGATGACATTGGCTCAACTATGCACTCTCGATTTCAAACAAGCAAGTTCAACATGACATGGGACAAGTGTGGCCAGCCACAACACAATAGAAGAAGAAGAAGACCAACAAGAGAGTTATTAGTGTACGATGATGGAAGAACCGAAACAGAAAAAGAAAAGAAAAGAAGAGAAGAGAAGAGGAGAGAGAGAGGAGGAAGATGGCAGGGAGAAAACAAAGCAAATGAGCTTGCAGGCAGAAACGAAGCAAAAAAAAAAAAAGTTGCATCGAGGGATGATGATCCTTCCGTAGAAAAAGACCAGGACTCAAAGCCTGCCATCCGCCTCTCCCGCAGCGCCATGCCGTCAAGACTATACCTGATAGACCGCTCAGGTTCCCAATCTTCCAAATCTTCCAATCTTGCATCTTGCATCTTCCATTCTTCGTCTCCATCCTCATCCTCACCCTCACCCTCAACCCCATCCTCCCTGCATCAAACCCCAGCATCCACCACTCAAAACAAAACAGCTAAGCGCCCAAGCAGCCCCAATATAGATAGACGCCGACCAGCCGCAAGGATTTTTTAGCCGCATAACAAAGCCCCCCCCCCCCCCTATGCATCAGCGGAGACAGACGAGGCGTTTTTACACGATTCTTCTTCTTCTTCTTTTTTCTTCTTCTTCTCGTTCAGCTCATTCCTCTGCTGAGCAAAAGACGGAGAGAGCATAAGGAGAGACGAGATGTAGCCAATTTTCCCAAGCCCATACAATGCATACAATACTGTCATACATGCATAGTAGACGACGAATCGAATGTTGACGAACAAAAACAAATGAATAAACAAACAAACAAACAAACGCCAATCTCGCAAGCAAAAAAAAATCACAAAACACAAAACAAGAGAGAGAAAAAAGATGGAATCAAAAATAAAATAAAAATAAAATAAAAATAGAAAAAACCCCAATAAAATTAAATTAAATTAGCGTCAGCGGCTGTTTCCCCGTCCGTCTGTGCTTCCCGAGCCGCCCTCTCCTCATTGGTCCATTGCGAAGCCACCGAAGTAAACAAACAAACAAATCTAGAGCAAAAGAAAAATAAAATAAAATAAATAAATAAAAAATGAGAAAAATTTCACAACACAAGACGGACCAAAAAAAAGAGTACAGAATAATATTTATTGTATTGCTCGCTATTACGCCTTTTGATTCCCTCCTATCGGGTCCCTAGAAGCAGCTGCCTCAAGCCCGCAAAGTCGGAATTTGAAACCCCCCCGTTTCCCCCAATTCATCCTCGGCTAAATCATGGCAAGGTCAGAGTTCCATTGTATCCTTCTAATTACCATTTACATTGTCCATGCAGAATAAAGCTCTCATAATGATGATACAAGGCGATTACAAACGCTTCCCGCATTCCACAGCCGCCGGCTTTGCCAATCAATCAATGCTCAACAGCAACCAATCGCTAGAGAAGAAAGAAGAGAGAGGGAGAGAGAGGGCGGGGGAAATATAATGGCCGAAGAAGGTCTTTTGCCAGAGCATTTCTTCCGTCATGAAAAGGAAAAAAAATAAAAAATAAAAAATAAAAATAGCCGAGTATAACATTGTATGCTGGGTTTCCTCCACCGCTCTAATCGCCTCCAAAAGCGCTGTACATCTTTCAAAGGGGAGAAAAAAAAGAGAAAAAGAAAAAAGAAAGAAACAAAAAGGGACGAAAAGGAAAACGGGAGGAGAAAGGGATGAAGAAATAAAAAAAAAGTTGAAAAGTAAAAAGGGAACAGAAAAAGAAAAAGAAGGAAAAGAAGAAGGAAAAAAAAAAACCAGCAGAATGCTTATGACGAGCCTCCGGCGGCCGCCATAACGCCACCAACGCCCAAAGTGTTCTTTTATAAAAAGACAACAAAAAAGAAAAAAAAAACGTAGATATTGACGCGTAAACGTAGACCGCATTCGTAATGAACCGGTCTACGGAAACTTTCAAGTCGTGCCATCGTGGTGTGCGTGCGATATCAACTGCGTAAAGGTCTCTCTCTCTTGCTCCCCCTTTTTTTTTGTTTTTTTTTGGCTGCCTTGGTCCGTCAACGTCAAAAAAAAAAAAGGTTCCCTCTAAATCTCAATCTCCTTCATCGTGTCGTCGATGACGACCTCGGGGAGCTTGCTGTTCGCCTTGGGGGCATCGACCTCCTTGCCTTTATCTTTGGCCAGGTCCGATGACGAGCGCTCCACGGCAGTCACCCCTGGGCGTCTTCCGCCGTCCTCGCTGTTCCGCGGAGAATCGTCATCCTCCACGTCCACCAAGGTGCTGGGCTCGATGACGGCGTCGACAAGCTCAATGGTTGCCTCTTCCGTTACGCGGCTCAGGAGAGGGGCCTGGGGCTTGCCGAGGCCGTTCCTCATGGGGCTAGTGAGGGGAGAGGCGTCGCGAAGCCGCTGCATGGACCGGCCGCGGATGTCGCCGCCGGACTCTTGGGGGTTGGCGTACGGCGAGGCAGACCGAGAGCCCAGAGGCGAGTTGCCCTTGGAGGCGGCCTGGGCGGCGGGGCCCTGGGACTGGCGCCTGACCGCCCGGCGTCCATGCTTCTGATCGATCCTCCAGCGCAGGATGCTGAAGTAGGAAGGCTCAACTCGCGGGTCCTTGAATTCTCGCAGCTTGAGCTCGTTAGTCTCCTCGTCCACGAACCACTTTCCGCTGTTGAGGTCGTCGGCGACGACGGCGAGGAACGCGGCCCAGGAGCGGGCGACGACGTATTTGGTGTCGTAGTCGCGGCCGAACAAGACGACCTGTCCGTATCGGCCGGCGGGCCCGGGCGCAACGTCGATGGCCAAGTTGTTGCCGCCCCAGTCGCGGACGAGGGGAATCCAGCCCGTGTGGGCGTACGCCTTCTGGACGGTGTTGGGAGGGACGCAGGCCTGCTTGGCGAGGAGGTTCTGCCTCCATTCGCCGGGGCCGTTGGACGAGGAAGAGGACCCGGGCCGCTGCTTGGAGGAGGAGGCCTCGCTGCCCGACGGGGTCGGGGGCTTGTTGGCGGCGGCGTCCAGCATGAACTGCTGGTTCACCTGGCGCCACGTCTCCCACTCCTGGGAGATCTCCTCGCAGTCCATGAGCATCGAGCCGAAGATGATGCCCGACGGCATGCCGCCCCGCTCCTGCCCGTCGTGGATCATGAGAGATTCGCGCACGTCCTGGGGAAGGGAGCAGTCCAGCTGATGCTCCAAATCGTTCAGGTCGTTGACGGTGGCGCCTTCGCACAGCTGGTCAAACAGCTCCGGGTAGTTCTCCTCGGCCCAGGCGTCTATGCGCCTCCACGAGTGCGCGACGGGCGGCGGAGGGGGCAGGCCGTTCTCGAACGACTGCATGGCCACGTCGCCGGGCGACTGGACCTCGAAGCCATCCTTATTGACGCTCTGCGACCGGAGGCCTGGCGAGTACCCTCTGTTCCCGTTGGTGGGCGAGCCCTGCGAGGAGGGCGCCCGGGAATCGTCAAAGTACGGGCTATGGATGTCGGCTCGGGAATCGGAAGCGGTCGCGATGCCCGTCATGATATGGCGGCCATTCTGGAGGGGGACGTGGCGACCCGTTCGTTGCGGCGAATCGAAGGAGGAGTCTGGCAAGAGGGCAGCGCAGTTAGCTTCACACAGCTGTCCACAAAAGGGGAATTGAATGTTGCTCCATGACCGGGGGGGGAAAAAAGGGGGGGGGGGGTGGATGGAGAAGGAGAAGGGAGAGAGGAAAAAAAGAAGAAGAAAAAAAAGAGAAAAAAGGGCTCCAAGACGTACGTCGGTCGTTGCTGGTCATTGTATGCCAGAAAGTGCGAAAGGCAGATCCGAGTCTGTGGTTCAAAAGGGTCCCATTAGCTCGTTCGATCATGGCCAATTTTCGCCTCATCGCCCGGGGGAACCCAGGAAAAGCAGAAGCCAACTCACCCGTTCGCCATGATGGAAGTTATGGCTGTCGCGTGCAAAAATCACCCAAAGTTTTTGTTGGTTGCGACAGCGCGCGGGCGCGAGAGAGAGCCGTTGGGGAGAAAAAAAAAAAAGGGAGGAGAAGGGAGAAGATTGTTTCGTGGGGTTGGTTGGGTGAGTCTTGCTGGCGCGTAACTTTAATATCCCGTCGCCGAGCAGACCGGCTGTTCCAGGGCCGCGGCAGAAGTTGAAACGGGATACGAGGTCGCAGCGGTTTTGAGAGGGGGGGGGGGGAAGCAGTGCGAAAAGCGAAAAGAGAGAAATTGCCAAGGTTTGTGCACGCGCGCAGAGGGGAATCTGCGTCACCCTTGATTGAGCGTGAACGTTGCACCTGGCGGAGACCCAAATCGCGGGACTATCGCACGCAATTCTATGTATGTAGATGGTAGAGATGTCGATATAGATATACCTTAATATATATATATGTGTGTGTGTATGTATATATATGTATATCGATCTTTCAAAGAGAGGACAGCCGTCAAGGGATGCGTGTCGTCGTCGTATCCCAACGTTCGAGGCGCCAAGCGAGAGAAGATTAGAGAGGAAGCGCCCTCCTCCCTTGGAAAAAAAAAATATAAAAAAATGGAAGAAGAAAAAGAAGAAGAGGAAAAAAGAAAAGCCCCTTCTTGGAATGTGGCGGGCGGGAGGCGTTCTTTTGCGGTTCTTTGCGGCGTTGCGCTTTTGTTTTGACCACTGCGGGATGGCTGGTTCTGATTCCGGCCTAGGCGATAGATGGGCGGCTGGCTTGCTCTGGACGAACAGGGCGAAATTTTGCTTGCGTCACCCGACTGGATATTATTGGTCCCGAGATGCAGAGTGCAGATCACATATGCAATTTGCGCCTCTTGCTTGAATTTGTCTTGCGCGCGGTTGTCGCAAAAAGTTATCGCGGCGAATTTGCTTTGTGTCTGAACCGGCGAGAGAATGAGCGGCTGAAGAGAGAGAGAGAGGGGGGGGGGGAGGGGAGGGGGGGAGCCGGGAGGGAAGGAGGGGGGGGGAAGAAGAAAAAAGAAAAGAAAAGAAAAAAGAAAAAGAAAAGAAGAAGAGGAAGAAGAAAAGAAGAAGACGAGAAGAAAGGGAGAGGCAAATAGAAGAAAAAAAAAAAGGAACGGGTAGTGACTGGGAGACGGTCCAAGCACCTCTGGTCAGTGAACAAGAGGTCCAAAGGGGGGGGGGGGGGGGGGAGAAAAGAAAGGGGATTCGATCAGGCGAAGGCGGGATGCAAGCAGCTTCATGTACAAGTGATAATACCTTTAGGTACGGAGTACTTACTATAAGGTACTAAGGTACTAATAAGTTTGCGCGCGGCCTTGGAACAGCGTCGGTACCTATACTTTGGACCGGGGGGGGGGAGAGGGGTTGCCAAGGTACTAGGTACCTAGGTACTAAATAGAGGGCAAGGTATTCAACTATTCTGCTAGATCAATGGGCCTTGTGTTATGTACTGTATGTAAGGTACGCACTGCCTTGAGGTACTGTATGCTACGGAGCACTAGGTAACGCATTACCAGCGCTGTGGACCCTGTGACAGGGGAAGGGGGGAGGCTTCAGGGGCCCGTCTCTGGTTCTGGCACCGGTTCTGGCACAGCGTCGGTCGGTGCCAGTGCAGTGCCACGGCATCGAGGTACCTGTACCTGTACCTGTACCTTTACCCGCACCTAGGTAGCCTGGTAATAGTACGGAGTACCTTGGGTTAGTAATTGAAGGCGCCGTACCGTGCTGTACCTACCTACCTAGTACTAAGTACTATAGCCGCATCTCCTTATAGCCGCATCTCCTCCCAGGGCGCGCCCAACCATCGTCTCGCCGCCGCTTGATTGTCGCGCTCCTCAGAACGAAGCTCGACTCCATTCCTAACCTCTCTCTCTCTCTCTCTCTCTCTCTCTCTCTCTCTCTCTCTCTCTTTCAACCTCTTCTGTCTGGCCCGTCTCCCTAGTACCAGGTACGGAGTGCAGTACGGAGTGCAGCACCTTAGCGCCGCATAAAAAGACACGGGGCCTGTAAAGCGGGTACAACAAGTAGGTACCTAGTACCTTATTAACGCAGTACCTTACAGAGTACTCCGTGCATTTATTACAAGCGCAATGTACGTACTGTAAACTGCAAGCCCTGACAAAATATCCCGGCGCCAGTCAGACTCGCGTCGCGTCTCTTCTCTTCTCTCTCTGTCTCTCTCTCCTCTCAGCGCCTGGCCCCCCCTTTTTTTTTCAAGTCCTACCACATTATAGCCCTTTTTTTTTTTCTTTTTTTTTTCTTTTTTTTCTTCTTTTTTTTTTCTTTTTTTCTTCTTTTTTTTCTCTTCTTTTTTTTTTCTTTTTCCTTTTTTCATTTGTATTTTTTCCCTTACTTTCTTGCCCTATGAATCTGGCTCCTAAAATGGTAAGAGAAAAAGAAGGAAAGATGGAAGATGTGGAAAAAAAAAAGGAAAGAGAGAAAAAAAAATTAAAAAATAAAATAATGATAAATAAATAAATAAATAAATAAATAAAGCGGAGTCGCGCTAGTGTTAGTACCTGCCACAAAAGCAATCAATGCGCCCAAGAAAGGGGATGAACCAGGGGCAAATCAATCAAAAATCATTCCCTTTTTTTTTCCCTTTTTTTTTTTTTTTCTGTTCCTTGATAAACTCGAACAGGGGGGCAAGAGTTGCCACCCCACCACGCCGAGATAAATAGTTACATTGGCTGGACCGGGGCGCGCGCGGTTCCTCCAAGTACTGCACTAATGCAGGAGGCAAGTCATCGAACCTGTCTTTTGTCGTCTGTCTGGGGCTTCCAATGAGCGCCGCTTCCGGAAACCAACCCCCCCCCCCCCCAATTCGGGGCTCCGTAGGCGCATAGTCAAGTCAGTCAATCAAGCGTGGTGAAATTGCAGTGGAGATTGGGGGGGGGGGGGGGCCGGTCATTCTTTTTTTTTAAAAAAAAAAAAATATTTAATTATTATTATTGTTGTTTATTGCTATTACCAGGTATTTTTTTTTTTTAGGAACCCCGTTATCAAGTATCCATATCAAGTATCCGACTCCTCGTAACACGCATCCAAAAAAACAAAAAAAAAAACCCGGGTCGTGTGGCTTTGCGAGGCTAAACGCCAATTCCAGCTGCGACATAGTAACTACTAATTTAGCTACTGGAAATCAAGTTGGAGTTCGATCAAAAAAAGACGACAGACTAGATAGCTTTGGAAGTTTGAATTGAAAGCTGTATAGAATGTAAATATGGTCCGCTGTATAGCGATACTCACAGCCTAGGGGTTCGCTGATAGCATTAAAAGCGGCCCAGGCCTAAGCGACAGTCTTGAATTCAAGGGCTAAATAACAACTCCATAGTCGCCGCCATTAATGCTGAAAGTCGGTTTGTAAATAGCTTCAATTGAGCATAGCTGTTGACCTACTGGTATATTGAATATGAACTTGGCGGTATTTTTATTGTATTTTTTTTTTCTATATAAATTACTAATAAAATCCGACATGAGGCATTCCCCCTTGCTGACGGGTCACCAGCCACACGACCCGTTTTTTTTTTGGATACGTGTTACGAGGAGTCGGATACTTGATACGGGGTTCCTTTTTTTAATACTAGTACTCGTGCGTGCTATATTTTTTTAATCCTACCTAGTACATACAGTACTATATTTTTTTTAATACTACCCAGTATGTACTATAATTTTTTCATACTACGGAGTACACACAGGTACTATATTTTTCCCCCTGCAAGTCCTGCAATTACCAACCCGCCTTTTGCCTTTGACCTTGCCCTCGCGGCATGGCCGTCGTACTAAGGTACTATACCTTACCTGTACCTACTAAGGCACTAGGTTAGTACTTCTAGATACCTAGGCACTAGGTTCATGGTGCTGCTTAGTACTATAGTACCAAAGTAATCGGTACAGGTACCCCTATCTCATTGACGGTCTTAAGGCACGTCTCGGATATCCGCCCCACACTTCATCTTACATCCAAACAGTACATTCATAAAAATTAGACTAGCATATTATAATAAAAATAATAATAGAATAAAAATAATAATTGCATATTAATAATATATTATTAGTTAAATTATAAAAATTCTTTTCAATTCTTATTTTTATACTTATTTTATTATTTTATTAAGCTTTAAAGTAATGTATATATGTATATAGGGTGGCTCGCAGTACCTTTATTGACACCTAATTTAGCAGGTATTTAATGTACTCTATTAGCTGCTACTATTTAATTGGTCTAAATTGTCGGGTCTACTTCGGACGTGCCTTAAGACCGTCAATGAGATACTGTGCCTACCTATAGGTAGTACCAGGTATAGTGGTGCGGGCAGCGGTAGCGGTAGCGGCACTACCAAGTACCAGTACTCGTACAATGCTCGGATGACCGGCTGCGTCCTTGAGCCTTGGCGCCGAGCTCAAACAGAAAACTTCTTCCGCATCGAGATGCACAGGATAGGATGGGCAAAAAAAAAAAAAAAAAGGAAGAAAAAGGAAAAAAAAAAAAAAAAAAGGGTATGGATTGAGCATGAGCAATGGCTTGCCGCACTGCATTAGCCGGTGGCGTTGTGGCGGACGCCACACGGCGCTACATGCTTAGTACTACCCTTAAGTAGTATCTACCTAGTAGTACTAGTGGCTTTTGTACCTGTTTGGCTCTAGGCAAAATATGGCACACGAAATCAAGATGTCAACTTTCCGTGGGCGCGATGGGATTGGCCAGAATGTTCTGTTTTTGAGACTTCTCTGCACATAAAAAAAAAAAAAGTCCCCAATTTCCCCTGAAGTTTCTGTTCCGTTCTGTTCTGTGCAATTTGCAGGTACTGCTTACTATCTTTATGTACGGAGCGCGTGTCCATGCGTTTATTATCAGCTTTGCCTGTCTATGTACATACATACCTTGAGGTACCTTAAGTAAGCATAGTAGGGATCCCCAGGACGTCCCACAATCCTCGGGAATGAAGAGAAGAATCAGACTCCCCAGGGGGGGGGGGGGGGGACGAAAAGAAAGAAAGAAGGAAAGAAAGAAAGAAAGAAAAAAAAAAACATTGTAGACGCAGGTACGTACCTGCACAGTGATATCCCGCACGAAACCCGAATCCCGAAATAAATAGCCTTCATAATTACCTTATATAGGGTAGGGCAGGGCCTCCAGTTGAGCTTGGGGGGGAAAAAAAAGAGAAGAAAAGAAAAACAGGATGGAGCTGCGTGCCTGGCTAAGTATTATATATAAACTACTTACGGGGTACGTTAGTATAAACGTTATTTATTTATTTATTTATTTATTTATTTATTTATTTATTTTGGAAAAACTTGTTTTTTTTTTAAAGAAAAATAATTAAATAAATGAATAAACCAAAAAAAAATGAATCATTCAAGATGCCATGATACCCATGATGGCACCGCATGCCACGTATCCAGCGGGTAGCACAAGCAAGAAGAGCACAACACTCAGGCCATCATCACACAACACACAACAATCAGCATTACGCCGCCTTTTTTTTTTTTTTTTTTTTTTTTTTTTTTTTTTAAAAAAAAAAACAAGACATAATAATAAGAATAATATGTAACAATAAAATAAATGTCATTTCAAAACCCCACGGCGGGCATCGAATCAATACGAAATGCCTCCTGCCGCGAGGGAAAAGGCGTCGTCAAAATCTCCCCAATTGTTTCAACAAGACTCCAAGTGCTATAGAGCTCTCTACTATTATTATTATCATTATTTTTTTTTTTAAAAAAAATGAAAAAATCACATTCGCCGAACCGGGCAATGTTCCCCATCTGTTATACATGGCTGACGCAAGTAGAATGTGCATTCATTCATTCATTCATTGATTCTTTGCTGTGAAAAATAACACAAGATAAAAACCAAAAAAAAAAAAAAATTTTTTTTTCTCCTGAAAAAGCGTCATTCTGCTGACATCAAAAAAAAAAAAAGAAAAAAAAAAAGAAACCAGTCATGATCCAAATATACCCAATAGAGCCATCAAAACATCAAAACATCCATGGCCAAACGAAACTTGTTTGTTTCTGGTAGAGCCAGCCAGACCCCCTAAGCCTCACTCTACCAGATGCCAACTCACTGCAACGTTCCTCTTCCTCCTCCTCCTCCACCTCCTCCTCCACCTCCCCCTCTCCCCCCGGTGGCCAGATTCGCTTCAGATGTAAAACATGCTATCTCTTAACCTTTCGTGAATCTGCACGTCCTGCTTAGATGCCGCCGCCTCCGCAACATCGCCACCCTCCGCGCCCTCCACCACCGATGGCGCCGCAGAGTTGCTCGGCGTGTCGAACAGGCGGCTGAGATAGCAACGCGCCCGCTCGCACAGGATGTCGGCGTAATACGCCGGCGTGCAGTAGCTGACGGCCTTGGTGGCTCGGCCAAACACGTAGCACATGCTCTGCGTCAGGTCCTGGAACTCGTCTGCCACGTTTTTCCCGGCCGCCTTGGCGTATCGGGGGCGGAAGATCTCGTCCAGCACGACGTAGTAGTGCCCCGGCCGGGCGGTCCCCTGCAGCGCCGCGTGCGCCTGAAGGAAGAAATCCCAGTTGCGGGCCTCCGTGACGCCTCGGTCGACCACGGTGCCGGGCCTGGTGTTGCCCGAGTTGTCGGCGTCGGCCACCGCTGTCGGGTAGAAGCGCGTGTGATGGCGCTTGCCGACGATGGCAATCGTGAGGCGCGGCAGGCCCTTCTTCTGATCGGCCGGCGGGTAGACCTGCTTGCACGCGTCGCGCAGCAGAGGCAACTCTTCGTCCAACACCATCTGGTACTGGCCTTCCGAGACGCCGTCGCGGTAGACGACGATGTTCTCCGGAAAGGCCGCGTGCTTCCCCCTGCGGCGCCACAGGTGCAGGCGCGATTTCAGCATCTCGCCGAGGTCCGCAACCATCTCCTGCCGGCTCTTGGGCTGGATGCTGAGGATGGCCGGCCACTGGCCGAGCCACCGGTCAACACTGGCGACCATGCCGGCTATGCTGGGAGCCAGCGAGCCTGGCGCCGGGTGAGTCACGTCGATGCCGACGATCATGGTCTTGTCCTCGGAGATGAAGCCCAGGCGTTTGGGGTCGACGAGCTGGTTGTTGCCGCCGAGCTTCAGGTTGAACTTGAGCGCCAGGTTGCGGAAGTATTGGTCCTGGCCTTGGGGCTTGGCGATTTTCGTGCCGACGCTGCAGATGGTATGGATGCCGTATATGACGTCGCCGAGGTGTTTGATGCGGTTGTATATCGGGATGGGGGTCGCCGGCAGGATGACGAAGAGCAGCTGCAGCGACGATGCGGCACGCTTCATCAAGGCGTCGAGCTGGGGGTCGTCTACCCCATTCAGCTGCACCCGCTCAAACGGCTGGAGGGGCACGCTGGCGGCAATGCCGGTGTCGGTCAGCACAGCGTGGAAGCCGCGCAAAACGTCGGTCAGGGCCGCCTGGGTGAATCTGTAGGCGTTCGGGTAGTCGTTGGGCATGTCGATGTACACGCAGGACCACTTCTGCATGCTCCCGCAGGTGCTGAACTTTAGGCTCGGCGCGTTTCGTGGAACCATGTTCCAGCTGCCCCCAATCGTGGGCACCTGTGTGTTCTGGCTGTAGCCCAGCTGCGGGCTGACGAGAACGCGGCCTTGCACGGTGATGAGGTTTGGCGAGACGTTGATTCCAAATTGAGCCTGCGGGACATTGAGTAAATGAATGAATGAAGAAGAAAGGGCAAACCAAAAAAAAAAAAAAAAAAAAAAAACCCCAAAAAAATCAAAGAAAAAAATCAAAATCAAAATCAGACAACATGTATTCATTGAATAAGCAAGAGAGAGAGAGAGAGAAGGGGGGGGGGGGCAAGCAAGAAAGCGCAGATTATGGAAACCAACCAGTAAAGGATTTGTTTCAGGCGAAAGGCCTGCGGTCTGCAGCCCTTTCGTAACGATCAAAGTGGCATTCTCCATGGGCCGACGGACCGCAAACCGGATCATCTGCTGAGTCTGGGCCGGATCAAGCTTGGAGTTGGAAGGCTGGCCAGGAAGCACGTAGCAGACCTGGAGTGGCAGGTATGTTGGGTTTTCCTTGGTGCCGACGTTGATGACGGGCAGTCGAGGGTCGGCTATGCGGATGTTATATGCTGCAGGATTTCCATCTATTAGCCATCGATCGTCGATCGGAACGCGAGCGCAAGAACTTCTCACTCTTGACGAAAAAGTCGTAGACAGAGATGTACTGTCCGTCGGCCGCCGCAGGCTTGCCCTGGGCGCCGGCGCCCTGCCCGCCCCCCTTTTTCTTTCGACCAGCCGTAGAGGCAGAGGCAGAGGCAGAGGCAGAGGCAGAGGCAGAGGCAGAGGCAGGCTGGGATTGGCCTTTCTGAGGCGACGCCTCGAGCCAGAACTCGACATCCTTCGGCCCGGACCCGAACGCCTTCACCTTGGGCGGATGCGCGAGGCTACGCCCATCGGTCTTGTTGGCAAACCCCTTGATGGTCTTGGTGCGCGGGATGACCCTGCCCTGCTTGTCGACCTTGTCTTTCAGGTGGGTGGTCTTGATGCGGACTTGCTTCAAAAACAGCTGCTGCCTGAACAGGTCCCTGTGGAAGCCCCCAAGGCGGACGACGAACTGGTCGAGAGGGCCCTCTTGGAAAAACGCCCCGTGGCTGGGGTTGACGTTGACGAGCACGCGGGCCGTCGCGGCACGCACGCTGGCAAAGAAGCCCCGTATGGCCGTGAGGCAGTGGCCGAGGTCCCAGGCATCGGACTGCTCGCCCAGCGAAAAGACCTTGGACGCCCCGATGGTGGCGAGGTTGCCGGACGACTTGGCGTAGTGGTTGAGGAAGATGTTGAGGGCCTGGATGAGGGGGAGCTTGCCGTCGTACTGGGCGGACGGGTTTGTGGACGCAAGGTACTCCACCAGCTCCGAAGTGGCCAGAGCGGTGGTGAGCCGGACCTGGACCTGGTACTTGGTGGCGCCGTCACGCGCCTCTCCTTCGCTCTCGTCGCGATACGGAATCGAGATGGTTTGGTCGGCAAACTTGTTCCGGCAGATGAGGGTCGACTTGAAGTCGCTGACAATGTCGTGCTTGTAAGGCGCCAGCTCCGGCGCCCCCAGCAGCAGGCGGATGATCTGCGCCAGCTTCCTGCCCGCCGCGGCCGGGGCAACAGACACATCGTATCGGTACAGCACGAGCTTGGGCGATGCCGTCAGGGCGACGTAGTTTGCCCAGAGCACGACCTCTGTCCCCTTCGTGCCGTAGCCGGGCCGGCGAGGGAAGGCCGCCTTCAGGCCCAGCGCGCCGAGGTCAACTTCCTTGCTGGCCTGCAGGGCGTCTTCGATCTTGGTCACGGTCTTGTCGGGGGCGGGGATTCCGCCGGGGGGGCTGTACGGGCTCTGATGAGTGCCTGCCTGGTGATGGCTTCTGGTGGAGAGAATTCAATTCATGTCTTTTCGCTCACGAGAACACTTGAGGTGGCGCTCCGCCGCGGCCGCCTCTGAACGGGGCTCCTCCGCCTCGACCTCCTCCACCACCACGACCTCTATCTCCTCCGCCTCGGCCTCGACCTCCTCCGCCTCGGCCTCCGCCGCGATCTTGATAGCCTCCTCCTCCTCCTCCTCCTCTGCCGCGGGAGGACATTGCAACGGGTCCTATTTAGTTGGTTTTTTTTGCGCCGGTCGCCAGTGGGGTACAATTGTTAAGCTCCGGGAGGAGTAACAGTAAGGTATGACGATTGAGGCAATTATGGAGTAGATTGTGGGCTCGAACGAGGTCGCTAATAAATAGTCTTGTGGGGCCAACACCCGTTGGGCTGGATTGCGATGACTAAGCGATCCTCGACCCCGAGGGCCCAACGGTTATCGTATTTATTTTCAAGCTCCTTCGGACGTATAAATACCCAAGTATGAGACTCACCAGTGGTGGGTATTCTCATAATTGCGAGGCTTCAATATATGCAAAAGGCATCAAACATTAAAGCGAGCTTTTTCTTGGATTTATTTTTGATTTTTTGGGGGGGGTATATTTTCGCGTGAGTATTAAAAAAAGAAAAAGTGAAGAAGCAATTCAAAGACCAAACAACAACATTGCAAACCAATATCTGCCATGTAACTTTGAAAACTCCCAATCTTGTCAATAACACTCTTTGGGCCACCGTTCCAATCATGATAATTTTTCATCACTGCCCAAACGCCGATACCTTATGCACGTGAGCTCTAGCAACCAGCCATCATCCGTAAACTTTCCCAACCTACCACAGTTCCGAAACAAGGATAAAGGGAAAAGCAGAATTTGAAAAAAAAAAAAAAATCATAATAAAAAAAAAATACCCGCTCACCTCCGTCCACGGCCAGCTCCCGGCATCCCCGGCATCCCCGGCATCCCCGGCATCCCCGGCATGCCGCCTCCCATTCCCATCTGCCGCATCATGGCCTGCATGTCCATTCCACCGGGCATCCCCCCGCCGCCGAGCATCTTCATCAACGATCCCATGTCCGGCATGCCCCCGGCGCCACCGGCACCGCCCATGCTCTGCAGTCTCTTCTGCATGGCGGCCAGCTGCTGAGCCTTGTTTGCGCCTGACATGGCCTGCTGCGCCCTCTGCATGTTCTTCATGTTGCCGCCCATCTTCTTGGCCATGCCCGCCATCATTCGCTGCTGCGTCAGGAGATCTTCCACCTCGCGCACGGACGTGCCCGATCCTCGGGCGATGCGAGTCATCCGGGTGGGTTCGTCAATGAGTATCTTGCCGTCGGAGTCGAGCTCCTTGTCGGTCATGGAGTCGCAGATGTAAATCATGCGCTTGAGCTTGGCGCTCCCTTCCTCGTCGTCCATGCCCTGCATGAGGCCGCTCATGCCGGGAATCATACCGGCCATCTTTGACAGAGGGCCCATCTTCATGATGTTGGACAGCTGGTCTCGCAAATCGCGCACGGTGAAGATGCCCTCTTGCAGATGCTTCATCGTATCCTTCTGATTCAGGTTGAGGCTCTGCACGTGCTCAACCAGGCCGGCCATGTCGCCCATTCCGAGCAGCTTCTGGACGAATCGCTGAGGCTCGAACCGCTCGAGGTCCAGCATGTGCTCTCCGGTGCCGATGAAGACGATGGGCGTATGCGTAGCGGCGACGGCGGAAATGGCTCCGCCGCCGTGGGCGTGGCCGTCCGTCTTGGTGATGATGATGGCTCCAAAGTCGGCGGCCTCCTTGAAAGCTTTGGCCTGAGCCTCGGCCTGTTGCCCTATCGATGCGTCCAGCACCATGATGGTCTCGTCTGGGGTGATTGCCGACTGGATGTCGACCATTTCCTGGAACAGGGCCGATTCTTGTCGGTGCCGGCCCGAGGTGTCGACAATGATGACGTCGAACTTGTCCTTCTTGAACTGCTCGACGCCGGCTCGGGCAACCGCAGCAGGGTCCGTCTCCGTGAGCGAGCCGTAGTAAGGAATCTTGGCCTTGGTCGCATTCTGCTTCAGTTGGTCAAAGGCACCCGCGCGGAACGTGTCGGCGCAGACCAAGCACGCTCGCAGTCCTCTGGTCTGGTAGTGCCTCGCCAGCTTTGTGCACGTCGTCGTCTTGCCCGCGCCCTGCAGACCGACAAACATGATGACGTTCGGCTTGCCCTTTTTGGGCTTGAAGGGCTCGGCGTGGGGATCGACCAGTTTGACCAGCTCATCGAAGACGGCCTTTTGGATCAGACGCTTCTTGTTGACGGCGGGAGGGACTTCTTTGAAGTTGACGGTGCTGCGGATCGATTTTCGGAGCTGCCCGACGAGCCGCACATTGACGTCGGCCTCGAGAAGCGCGGCGCAAATCTCCTTGAGCATGGAATCGAAGGCCTGATGCCGCGGTCAGTCAGTCGGGCGCGGGGGGAGGGCCAAGGTGGAAAATGTGTCGAACAAACCTTTTCGTCCAGATTCTGCTCTCGCGTGAGGTTTGAAACCGCCGCGTTGATGCGACGCCCGAGGTCTTGCAACACCATTTTTTTTTTGGAAGCTGTGCTGGTGTCCTCGCCAAGGGTATTTTATTCTGCGGAATTGTTCGAATGGAAAGTTGGCAGCTGGCATTTCTGTTGTTTTTCTGTTGCGCTTGGTTCAAGGTGGGGGGGGGGACAAGCTGCATTAAATTTTCTCCGGTGCCGAGTGTCTGTATGCTGAGCGCAGGTATGTAAGCCTTCTTTGATAAGCCTTCTTTGTAAGCCCTCCTGGATAAGGCTTCTTTGATAAGCCCTCTTGGATTTGAAGCCGATAATTACCAAGGTAACCAACTAACTGTAACTCCTTGTTCTCTCCTTGAAATGGGCTCAGGTTTGTTATTTTTTTTCCCCCATCTCTGGCAATCGAAATCCAAATTGCATTTGAAAGCGATATATATATGTATATGTGCGACTGATTGATTTCTAAAAGTGACCAAGGATTCAAACCCCACGAAAGTAACCAACTGGCTAAAAACACTCGACAAAAGACTTGGGTATCAAAGCTCGGAAACGCCCCCTTTTTTATTGGAAAAAAAACAACAACAACTTGTTTGCAACTTTATCACTCCATCCTCTATCTATATCCCCCCTCTTGTTCCTTTTTTTTTTTTCCCTCTCTCTCTTCTTCTTCTTCTTCTTCTTTTTTTTTTTTTTTTTTTTTTTTTTTTTTTTTTTTGGCAGTTTCCATCATTTACAATGCTAGCCCCTTTGCTCCCTTCGTCCATCGGTACAAAGACAGAGCCCTTCGTCGCGAACGGTGCTCGTCCCAATTCGTAGCTCCCGCGCCTTGGACGCTATAGAGCGTCGACCGCAGGACTGTGCGAAAGTTTTTCTGCGTTTGAGATGTCAGCTTCCCGTCTGGGGTGGGCGGGCCCAGCAAAAAACAGCAGGGCAAAAGCCTCCAATACCTGAAATTCCGTACTCAGCGTCACGACGCATACCTCGTGCGCTCGAATGATGTTCTCGCACGCCTGCGCAACTGACTCGTTGGGTCCGAGCTGTGGCATCCTGTCTGCGAAGAGAAGGAGGATGAAGCTCCCCTGAAGGAGGTATATGCCGAATAGATAGGACATGAACGTCAGTTCTGGGTCAATCGCCAAGATGGTCGAGACGGACTGTGACGCAGAAATGGCATGTGACGCGCACTCGTTGAATCTCTTGGAGGTGATCCAATCATCGCCATCGTCCATCATAGATATGGCATCCCACTTTCCGTGCAGGAGCACATGCAGCACATGCAGAATGTGCGCGCTGTAGGCTTTCGCCAGTCGCATCTTGGAAGGGTCGCTTGCGTTGTACGGCGCTGCGGACGGCCGGCGCGGGTGGGATGTGGATGGCCTGGGCGGTCTCGAAGGCATGCCGGCGGCGATGCCTCTGGGAGTGTGGATGGGCAGGGGCATTATGCCGTTCTCGTTGCCGTCTGGCGGAAGAGCGGCCAGGCTCACCTCGTAGGTCGTGAGAAGCCCTTGGATAACGGCGATTGAGCGGGAATCGTCGAGGTCTCCGAGTCTCGGGTGGCGGCGCCTATGATGGACTTCGATGATATCGCCGAGTATGGCCATGAGCGGTAAAAAGTATTCAAAGAAGGCTGATCCCGAGGCGGTGGTTGGCGGTCCAATCGTTCGAATGGGCATTTCGCCGAGCGGTATGGTGTCGAGATGTTCCCAGACAGCTTCAGGTAGAGGGGCTGATTATGAGAAGGAAGAAGAAAGAAAAAGAGGCAAAAAAAAAAAAAAGGAGAGAGAGAGAGAATAAGGAAGAGAGAAGAACAGCACAAGGTTAATGAATGTAGGCACAAACGGTGTGGAGGTCATGTGGTGCGCTCACAGTAAACTTCACAATAAGAATCGGGAATTGTCAGAGCCGAGTTGAACGACAGGGCCAGGTGGCGATCCAGGGCGTATAGAAGCCAAAAGACCCTCCGGCGTTCCTCCCGCAGCTCGAGATTGTACAGGCTGCCGTCTTGTTCCCTTCGGCACGAGCAGAGGGGATTTGCGCACGGCGTCACGGGTCCGGCACATTGCTCGTCCTCCCGATTGAGCCCCAGCGAAAAGGCCAGTCTCGTGGCCTTGGACCACCACTTGTAGCAGTCTGACTTGAAATCGGAGCCCGAGACGGCGATGGCGAGGAGAGCAAAGGTCAAGACGTCGTCAATCTCACCGGCCGGCTCGTTGTTAGCCGCGGTCTTTGGCGCGGTGGCCGCATTGGACAGCCTGAGATGAGGCGGCTCGTTTTCTGCTCGGAGGCCGCCTGGTGAAGAGAAGAACGTCAGTCTCGGCGATGAGGGATTCCGAAAAATCTTGGGGAGCTTCTAAAGAGGAACCACCCCTACCGTGGATGCGCCGCCACCGGTCCGGATCACGTTCAGATATCAGCGATGTGGCCAGGTCGTATAGGTCGTTGACGACCCTTGCTCTCGAGCCGGGGACGTGCAGCATCATGACATCGGCAGTCTGTGCTACGCACCACAGGATTGTCGCGAGCAGCGCCGGCGTGGCGTATCTGGGGTTCGTCGGGTGTGTAATCGACTTCTTGCGAAAGACTCTTGTCAAGACGTATGGAGACGCGACGCGAAACAGCGAGCTTCCCGGGTCAGTCAGGAAGACGTCGAGCAGGTCACAGGCAACAGAGGCCGGGATGACGTCGCGGATGTATGGCAGGATCGGCTCAAGAAAGCCGTGCCAGCAATCCTCGTTGGGCGCCCTGTGGAAGAAGTCTAGCATCAGGCCTCCCGCATCATGGCCGGTTGCGGCGGTGCTGAACGACTCCCGGCTCCGTTGATGGCCGGGAGTCGACTTGAAAGAGCCCCCGTGCTGGCGCGCATTCGCGGCTTCGGCATGGGCAGCTCGCCCGTCGACTGGCGACGGGTAGCCGGCATTCTCGTCGGACAAGACGACCTCGGCGTCGCTAAACTGCGGGTCAAAAACAGCTACAGGCAAAGGGTTGCTTATCGAAGCACGCTGAGGAGGAGGAGGAGGAGCCTGCAGTCTGACCTGGATGGGAGAGGGGACGCCGAGCGGCCGTGGGGGTTGACCTGGAGGAAAAGGCTGGCTGACGGAGTGTTCTACGTCGTGCCCAGAGTCGGACATGGCGACTTGATGGCGCTGATGCAAGGATACGCCTTCGTCATTTGCCGTGGCCGCATCCACAGCGTCGGCAAACGGAAGCTGCGCAACGGTGCCAGAGCGGATGCCCGCCGAGGCGGCTGACGGAGACGAGCACGAGCACGACGCCTGCGAAACGCCATGGCCATGGCCACTGTCGTTGTCGTTGTCGTTGTCGTTGTCGTTGTCGTTGCCGTTGTCGTTGCCGTTGCCGTTGCCACTGGCACAGCTGCTGCGGCCTAGGTTGGAGCCATTTCGGATGCTGCCTCGGCGGTTTGACAAAGGCCATGAATCCCTCCGGCCACTGGCACTGGCGCTGCCGTCGGCGTTGTGGCTGCTGGCCGAGGCTGGCAGACGACCCCTTTTCTTGACTTGGCGATTGTAGCGGCAGGTGTATCCGTAGTCTGGGGAGGGGATAAGAAGAGCAGCGTGTTAGAGATGATGCCGTCATATATATATATATATATATATATATATATATATATACGGATTATAGAGAGAGAGGGGTGGAGGGAGGGAAGAGAGAGAGGGAGGGGGATTTCTCCTCAAGCAATGTTGTGAGATGGAAACAGAGGTGCTGGAAATGTTCCCACCACCCATCATGGTTCCATCCAACAAGAGAAAGCGAGAGATGAGCAGAATGACGGACGGCTTGCTTGCTTACCTCCGCAACGGCGACAAGGACTGGCGCGCGCACACAACATTTTGTCCCCAGTCAGATGCCCTTCTCTCGCCTCTAGACGGGTCTCGTGTGTCCAAACTCACCACCGTCCGTCGCATCGGGTCCTCGAGGCGCTGCACTTGTCGCAGGCCCTCTGCGTGCGCTTCCGAGGCCTGGCGTGTTCCGCGTCCTTGTCTGGCGATGCGATGCTCTGCTGCGGCAACGACGCAACGACGAGAGGCTCTCGGCGATGCCGCGCTCCGGCGCCGACTTCGGCTTCGGCTGCCATGATTTCTCTCTCTTTCTCTCTCTCTCTCTCTCTCCTTAAGACGGGACACGACGGCACGGGTTCTTTGACAGATGGGAGTCTTGAAACAAGAGAGATGCCAGCTGGACGCCCGTATCATGCGGTGGCTTTTTTTTTTTTTTATATGTCTTTTCAGAGACAATTTTTTTTTTAAAAAAAAGAGCAAAAAAAAAAAAAAAAAAAAAAAAAAAGAGCAAAAAGATGAGGCTCATGTCAAGAGGGTGTTCGCCGTCGTCACCCTCGAGCGGCGCTGAACGTCGCCAATAAGCTCTTCCTCCCCGGGGGATTTTTGTGCCTCATGCCGGCACCGTCTCTCTCTTTCTTTCTCTCTCTCTCTCTCTATTTCTCTCTCTCTTTCTCTCTCTCCTTTTTTTTCTTTAACCTTCTCGCAAAAAGCCGCGTTTCCCCAGGGTTGAGGAGTGCGGAGAAAGAGGGTGGATGGCGATACGACATCGCGCGGGATAATTTTTGCGGGGGTCAATCACCCGAATCGCGAAAAAGAACAAAATAAATAAAAAAGAAAAAAAGAAGAAGAAAAAAAAACGATAGTCTCGTGCCGTCGGAAGAATTCTTTTGCCGGATAGACAGACAGACAGACAGACAGACAGACAGAGACAGAGACAGAGACAGAGAGAGAGAGAGAGAGAGAGAGAAGGCCGATCCTGCCAGCCGTGACTTGTTATAAATCGGGCTACCGCAAAGTCCTCTAGGCTTGACAAGGAATGAGGGAAGAAGAAGAAGAAGAAGAAGAAGATGATGATGATGATAAAGGAATTCATATAAACCGACTTGCCAAGGTTGGAATCGACAGTCTGTCAATATATCTATATATTATATATATATATATAAAGCATCTTCATCTCAGCACCATCAAGATGAACAACGAACTGGAAACACCCCCCCCTTTTTTTGCACAGTTATTTCCTCTCACATCCTCCATGACCCCAAAATCCCCATCAAAATAAATCAATAAAATAAAATAAAATAAAATAAACAAAAATAAATAAAAAATTCTCCCCTCTCCCAAATCCCCCCCCCCAAATCCCCCATCACACCACCAACACGCCAACACACACAACACACAACACACATAAAAACACACGAGCCTCCTCCAATCCCAGCTCCCGCCACAATCACCCCTTCGTCAACCCCCCCCCCCCCCCCTTTTTATCTAGCTCATTCGTTACCGCTGCCCTTTTTTTTTTATTTGATTAATTAATGAATTATTAGTTTTAATATTTTTTATATTTATACAACCCTCACGACACATACGTCATGCTCACATCATATACCGCCACCTCGATTCGAAATTCCAATTAGAATGAAAAATCCAAGACAAACTCGTAAATAAAATAAAATAAATAAAAAAGAAAAAAAACCCTCCCCCCTCTCTCTTCAATCAACCCATTTCCCAAGCAACAACATCACCATCTTTTGAAAAAACAAACAAACAAACAAAACAAAACAACAACGACGCCCAAGTAAATTTTTTTTCTTTTCAAATACCCATCATGTCCGCAAGATCCTCCGTCATCCTCTTCCGCACTGCCCTCCGCCCGGCATTTGCCTCCCGCTCCGCCATTGCCCCTTTGAGCACCACCGCTCCGGCCCGGGCAACCGCTTACGGCGGCAAAGACGATCTCGGAGGCCAACAGACTCCTCCTCCAAACAAAGGCGGTCTTGATGCTCTTCGGCGTAACTGGTGCGTTATATATATATATATATGACTGTGCTGCCCCTTTTTTTTTATTTTTCTATTTTTTTTTTGCTATATATATAATTTTTTTTCACCAAATTACACCCCCCACAGTATCTCGTCATCTGACCCAAATCATTGCCTGTAGGATGGCCATCGGCGGCGCCGCTCTCGCCGCCCTCATCGGCTACCACTGGATCTACAAGGACCCCGACGAGGCGAGGGAACAGCGCGACAAGACCCTCGGCGAGATGAGCGGGAGGAAAAAGACGGAGATGGGCGGGTTTCGGCATGACTGAGAGGGAGGTGTGTCTGCTATGTCCGGGACTATCAAAGTGAAAAAAAAAAAAAAAAAGTGAAAAAAAAAAGAAAAAAAAAAGGGAAAGGAGGGAGACGAAAGAGAGAAACAAACAAAGAACCAAAGAAACAAAAGTTGGCAAAAAAAAAAAAACAAACAAACCATTATTCCCTCCTTTGGCTGTGTGATTGATGATGGGGACGGATGGGTAAGGCCAACAAAGAGAGTGTGTGTATATTGTGTGTATATTGGGGATTATCGATTTCACTACCATCTATCTGTTATATCACAGCAGACAATAAAGCAAAACAATCCAAGTTCCAGTAAGCCCCGGCCGCCGTCCTATCAAGCTATTCCCGGTTCTCTTTTATTTCTACACAACTTTGTCGGGTATCTCAGACATCCATCTCCCCCATTCTCTTCTCGCTCTCACAAAACAAGGATTAGTTAGGACAGGGTCGAGTCGCCCATTCAATCCGTCTCCGCCGTCACAGTCAACCTCGCACTCTTGTTATCATTCATCTTCTTCATCTTCTTCGTCTTCTTCTCCCCCTCGTCCTTTTGCAGCAAATAATCGCCCCCCTTGACCGCGCTGTAAAAGCCTCTCAGTCCCGCCAGCGGCCAGAGGTCCCAGAAGCCAGCCTTGCACCTCGTCTTCCACGTCGCGTTCCTCGCCCTCTCCTCGCCCTCCACGTCGACCTTGACCTTGTCGTACACGCTCGGCAGGTAGTCCGCCTTGTACTTCTTCCTCAGCGCGTCGTACGACGCCCTGTCGTAATGCGACCAAAACTCCTCCTCCGTGTAGTACGCATGCGCGTAGAGCCACTTCTTGCCGTTCAGCTCCTGCACCTTGCGCTCCAACGCGCGGTTCTTCTCCACGACCTCTCGGCGGCTGCCCCTGACGCCGCCCCAGACGCCAAAATTCATCAGGTCTGGCGCGTCCGGCCGCGCAAACTCCGAGTGCAGGCCGTGGCCCGAATCCGGGTCGTCGCGGCGGATGCGCAGCGGGCAGATCCAGAGCGGGTAGATGTGCAGCTCCCTGTCCAGCCAGGCCTGGAATTCCACCACCCTGTCGTACGGAACGCCGACGTCCTGCACCATGTAGTAGTCGGCGAGGCCGCTCTTGTGGACGGCGCGGTACATTTCCCGGGCGTGCATGAATGGGTCCAGGAGGTATCTGGTGATCCTGTTGAAAGGCGTCATGAAGTACCGGTAGGCGTACACGGCAGTCCAGAAGCCGCCGCGGTCGTAGCGGAAGAGGTAGTCCTCCAGGGGGACAAAGTCCTCCGTCGCCGGCGTCTCCTGGCCCCCGCCTGCTCTCGCCTGCTTCTTGAGCTGCTTCGCGACGTCCTTGGCCCGGGTATAGAACCACGGGTCCCCCCGGCCCAGGAACCCGACGGCTGCCTTCCCCTCCGGCAGCTCATCCGCCAGCCTCCCCGCGCAAACGACCGTCGTGTCCGCGGAAAAGACGATGGCATCCACGTAATCATTCTCCTCCGCCGCGCAAGCCCCCCGAACCCGCCGCAACATGTCCGCGGCCCCCGACGCCAGCGAATACTCGAGCGCCACGTACTTCTTCGCCTGCTTCAGCTGCACCTCCAGCAGCGTCACCACGCCGAGCGTGCCGAACGCCGAGGCCGCGCCCCAGAACAGGTCCTGCCTCTCCGTCTTGGACGCTCGCGTCACCCGTCCGTCCGGCAGCACCATCTCGACCCAGTTGATGTTTGCGTCAAAGGCGCCGTGCCGGAACGAGCTGCTCTCGCCCGACGTCCCCGAGAAGCCGCCGCCGACTGTGATTCCCGGAAGCTCCATCACCACCGGCGGCACCAGCCCGTGGCGCAGCGTCTCGCTCACGAGGAGGTCCATCGGCACGTTGGGCTCCACGACGGCCGTCTTGGCGGCGGCATCGACCGAGAGCACGTGGCCGAGCTCGCTGGTGTCGATGGTGTTGTCCGCGCGGCGGTGGGAGCGGCGCGTGCTGTTGGTGGCGCCATGGTAGATGCGAAAGGGCTTTTGCTGCTGGTGAAAATGCGTGACGCGCGACGAGATGGACGAGACGGCTTTGTCGTGGGCGTCCATGATTTAAGGGGGGGGGGGGGGGATTCCCAGGCGCTCTCTCTCTCTCTCTCTCTTTCTCTCTTTTTTTTTCCTTATGGTTTCACATATGCGTATATATATATATAAGACCACGACCGCTCATCAACCGTGAAATAATACCGGGGTTTCGCTGAGGTTGTTCAATTTTGGAAGGAGTTAATCAATGGGACGTGACATCTGACGGCTGACGGTCCAAACTTCATGATTACGTTATACAACGGCACATGGGGCCTTGTGGACTGTGAAGATTTTTTTTTTTTAAAAAAAAAAAAAGAAAAAAAGCCATTCATTACAGAGTACATGAATGGCTTTTCCCCTTGACGAGGTGTCCTCAAGACAGCTCCCCCCTTAAAAAACCTTTTCAACTTGTTGTCTAGGGGGAAGAAACTTGAATAATAATAATAATAATAATAATAATAATAAAACCTTTGCTCGCCTCTTCGTGTAGCCAAAGGGGTTTTTCCCAGCCCAAGGAGGGGCCATGTCTGCCTCTTTGGAGCATCAACCGGCGTGCAAAATGTCAATCTTTACATTGATATAATATAGACCGCGCCTCATGAATACATATTACATCCTAGTTCCTTTTATCCCGCTTATACCTGCCAACCTGTTTCGGCTGACTGCCGTACGCCCTCCTCGCCTGCACCTTTTCCCGTCCCATGCTCGCCCCCAGCTGAATGTCCACGCGTGGGGGCGTCGAGAAGCCGAAGCTCTTGGCAATCTTGGTCAGGTCCAGCTTCTGCACGTCGTACACGGACCGCAAGCTGTGGCTCGCGTAGGCGTGGAGGTAGGCCTTGAACGCCTCCTTGGCGCTCTGCTGCAGGTAGTAGTTCTTGCCGATGAGCTTCTCGAGCTGGGACTGGACGTTGATAATCTTCTTCCGCGGGAACTCGAACTCGACGACGGGCACGCGCGCGGCCTTGAGGTAAGACAGGAAACCGACTTCGTTGGGCTGTCAGACATTTGTCAGCGATGAGAGGGAAAAAACAAAGTTAAAAAAAAAAAAGTAAAAAAAAAAGTAAAAAAAAAAGAGAAAAAAATGCACATCATGAAAATGAGCATGAGCTTACCTGAAGGAAGAGCAAGCTTCGTCCCTTGCCATTGGCACCTCGGGCAGTTCGTCCCACACGGTGAATGTAGTCGCGGGTGTTGTCCGGAGGGTCAAACTGGACAATGAAATCGACGGCGGGAATCTAGAATTTCGTGTCAGTCAAAATGATGTAATGTCTTGGCCTCCTCCCTACTGACGAGAGAGACAGAAACAAAAGAAGAAGAAGAAGAAAAAAACACTCACATCCAAACCACGTGCGGCGACGTCGGTGCAGATCAGGATGCCGTGCGACGCATTGCTGAACTCGAAGAATGTGTTTGTCCGCTTCTGCTGCTTCTGCTTGCCGTGAAGGTCCAGGACCGGGCAGTCGATGTAGTTGAGGAGCTCGGCGTAGTACTTGACAGAGTTGCAGCTGCTGAAGAAGACAATGACCTTCTTCTTCTTGGCCTGCATTTTCCGGAGGAAGGAGAACAGGAGCAGGAAGCGCTCGTCGCCCTCGCAAAGGACGTAGCCCTGCTCCAGACCATCGACCGTGCTGTGCTGCTTCTCCTCGTCGACGTTGATGTATAGCGGACCAGGCCTCAGGGAGATTCTCGCCAGATCCTCTGTGCAGGCACGTTGTATCTTGTCAGCCCTCGCTCACGCGGTTGCAGATGAAACCAGAATACATGGGTTAAAAAGAGGGAAAAAGGGGGGGGAAAAAAGAGAGAGAGAAAAAAAAAAAAAACTCACCGACTTTGGTTGTCTGTGTGGCAGAAAACAGCATCGTCTGTCGGTCCTTGTTTGACAAGACCTTGACAATCTGCCTCATCTCGTCCTCGAAACCAACTTCCAGAATGCGATCCGCCTCGTCAATGATCAAAGACTTGAGGTTCTTGAAGACGAATTGGGTGTTGAGAAGGTGGTCCAGCAGGCGGCCGGGGGTCGCAATCAAGAGGTTCACGCCCTTGGTCAGCTTGTCGGCTTCCGCCCTTCGGTTGGCGCCGCCAATGGCGATGCCGTACGTCTGCGAGTGGTGCTTCATGAGCTCGCGAGCCACGCCGAAAATCTGGAGCGCGAGCTCTCGGGTCGGGGACACGACAATGACGCCGGTGCCGTTCCGCGGCTTGAATCGCAGGGAGCTGAGAATCTCAATCGCGGGGATCAAGAATGCGAGCGTCTTTCCGGATCCTGTCTTGGCCGCGCCGAGAACGTCCTTGCCAGCTAGAAGCGGCGGTATGGCCTGTTATTTTATTTAAAAAATAATAATAAATATTCATGTCAGTGATTGAATGGTGCCATTGGCGACGAGGGGGGTTGGAGGGCAAGACGAACGCTGCGCTGAATGCTGGTCATGTTTGTGAAGCCCATCTCTTGTATCGCCTTCATGGTCTTGTCGGATAATTTGAGTTGCTCAAACTTTTGAGAGTCGGCGGCTAGGGTCGACAGTATCGGCGCAGAGTCGGTTGGTATGGCATCTCCATCCGCGTCTTTGGCGCCAGCCTTGTCCTCCAGGTCGGATCCCCCATCTGATTGCCCGTCCTCCTTGCCGTTCTCGTTCTCGTTCTCGTCGCTGCCCTCGCTTGAGATGACCTCTTCGGCTTCCTCTTCCTCTGCTACTGCTGCTTCTTCCTCTTCCTCGGGCTCGTCCTTTGGCGGCCGCGCGGGGGGGTTCTTGAGCTTTTTCGACTTTCCGGAGCCGTCAGCAGCAGCGTCGGCCTGCTTCCGCTTGCGCTTCTTGTTCAATGTGGCAGCATCCATGGCGACGATGTGGTGTTTTGTTTATTCGAGGTCGTCGGATAATTTTTTTTTTTGTAAATGCAGGTTCTGCCAGAGCACAGAAATATTTCACCAGCAATCAGGAACCGATAAGGGAAAAAAAAAAAAAAAAAGTTACTTAAGTGCTCCGCGCTAGTCTGCGATTTGACAAGTGGGGTTGCGCGCCACAGCTGCCGGTGAGCTAAAAGAGAACACCAGCCACAGTTGGAGATTGTAAGGAACATACTATAAGGTACTCCATGCCCTGTACTCTGTTAGGTTAGTACCTCTTGCTAGTAGTAGTACTAGCACCTTGATAGGCACTTTATGCCGCCATCAAATCCATATAAAACTCCTAGAAATATTGGGTGCAAGGTGATTTTGATCATAAGATGACCAGTAATGCGAGTTAGTAAATGGTGAACATCTTTTTAGCCGACGCTTCGTACGATTAGTTATCAATGCATAAGATTATATAAACACTGCCAAAAAAAAAAAAAGAAAAAAAGAAAAGAAAAGAAAAGAAAAGAAAAGAAAAGAAAAGCTCATTGCTCTGATAACAACAGCTATAACCGGCTCTTGGCCGTCAGATATGTCCCTCCCAGCTCGAGCATCTCGACCGCCTCCTGCACCATCTCGGCAACAATCTCCCCGGCAGGCTGGATCCTGCCAATGGCACCCGCAACCTGCCCCATCAAGTGCGGCATATCCACGTCTCTGCCCTCGTCCAGATCGTGCTCCATTGGCACGACTCCGCGGCTGCACAGCGCCTTGATCTCGTCGGGCCTGTCGTGCCAGCTCTGGATGTAGTCGTTCGTCCTCATCCGCAGCGGCCGTCCCGTCACCACCAGCGTCCGCTCTGTGCCTTCGAAGCCGCAGGTCACCACCGCCTTCTTGGCCTCCTCGCTGCACCCGGCCTCCTCCGAAGCGACGAAGCGCGTGCCCACCCAGACGCCCACGGCCCCTTGCATCAGCGAGCTGGCCAGGCCTCGTCCGTTGCGGATGCCACCCGCGGCGACGACGAGGGCCGCGGAGCCGTTGAGCATGCGAGGCGTGTACCTGTTTGCCACGTCCACCACGGCGGGAACCAGCACAGAGTTGGCAATGTCGCCCGTGTGACCGCCGCCCTCGCCGCCCTGGGCGCATACCATGTCTACGCCCTGCTCCAAAGCCTTGACGGCGTGCTTCGGGTGCCCCACCATGTTCATCACCAGGATGCCGTTCTCGTGGAGCCTCTCAATGATGTGCTTGGGCGGCACGCCTACTGCACTCACAAACAGCTTCGCGCCGCTCTCGATCGTGATGTCAATCAGCTCGTCCAGCTTCCCGCCCGTGTAGTCGTGGTTCGTCTTGCGCGCATTGCCTCCTATCTGCGGCAGCGCCAAGTCCACGCCAAAGGGCAGGTCGGGGCTCTTGAGGTTCTCCTTCAGCTCGGCAATGATCTCGCGGAGCTGGTCGGGCGTATACTGGAAGCCGCCGATGACGCCCAGGCCGCCTGCGTTGGACACGGCCGCGGCGAGGAGGCCTCCAGAAGTACGCGCCATGCCCGCGAGGATGACGGGATGCTGGATGCCCAAGAGGGTGGTGATGGGCGTGGTGATGGGTCCGGTTGGCGCCATGGCCACTGGGAGGATTTGCGCTGAACAATGTCAATACGAACAAAAAAAAGGTGTCTGTTAGATGGATGGATGGATAGATGGATAGATAGATGGATGGATAGATGGATAGATAGATGGATGGATAGAGAGAGAGAGAGAGAGAGAGAGAGAGAGAGAGAGAGAGAGAGAGAGAGCGTGTAGCCGATATGTAAAAATCAGCTGACAACCTAATCAATCAATCGCAGGATAACCAGCAGCGCCACAAACCCGCACGAAAACAGAGAAGAGCGTCTTGGAGAGGCAACCAAAAAAAGATACTTGGCATCCAGGTGCAAAATACTCACCTCCCCCTCCGGCGAACTTGGTTGCATTTACGGATACACCCTAATAAAACAAAACCGTGTTATTCGCCGGGTCCGAGTGTGGCCCTAATACTAATGCGGCCGCGGCTGCGGGAAGCCGATTCGCGGGGAGCCGCTTTTGCGGGGGAAGCGACGCAACAAGCCGAGGCATCGAACCGGGGGGGGGGGGGGCTTTGCTGCTACATACTACTAGCTGCAGCAGCTAGGAATACCAAACAAATGAATTGTATACATAAAGAAATTAAAAAAAAAAAAAAAAAAAAGTTAGAGTGGAATAAAAAGTTTGCTAGAATCGGATCGGCATGCTGAGTGCGGAGTAGGCATATATATGTATATATGTATATATATATATATAGTCGGCATGTGATGATTCAAAGTTGAATCTTGAGAGAACAAAACGGTTCATTATTATAAAAACGACGGAAATGGTTCTGCTGGCCTCATGTGGAAGCTCGATTCGAACAGCGTTGAGCCCAAGGGCGTCTGTCGTCGACTTGGAATAGATTCACAGCTTCGAAGAAAAGGACAATGGAAAAAAAAAGGGAAAAAAAAAATAAGGTTGATTCATCTCTCATTTATTCGTCATCGTCGCCATTGTCAATCGACATCTGCAAGCACCCTCCTTGCGTCGGACAATGGCTACGCTGGCAGCTCATGCAGGTGTCAAGCCTCCCTCCCGCAACCAATAAACTGTGACATCTAGATATCCCTCGTGTCAGTAATACAAGTCTTGTCAAAGACCAAGCATGCCCTGCCCTGCCCGAGCCAATTAGTTTCCCCATCAAAGCCGGCACCAAACGCTCAAAAGGTCATATCGTTCGTCATCATCCAAACTGTGGCAGCCGCGCAGGGATAAAGACGCTCTGGACGGGGGGCGATCCCCTATCCTTGATCTGGATCTCTAAATCGCGTCCGGATAACCCGGAATCGCCATGGTCTTCTTCAACGCCATTATCACTACCATCATCATCATCATCATGGTCGACGTCGTCGTCGTCGCCACCGTCGTCCAAGTGAATTTCGTGCGCCTCTTCAGGCTTATTCTCCTCATCTGCCAAGTCTGGCGGCTTCGGCTCCGCCTCGGTCTGCTGCAAGCCCCGTTCCAACGCCAATTGAGCTGCGGCCTCCTTCTTCTTTGCCAATTCTTCATCCTCTTCCCTCCCGAGGCGCTCTTCTTCCAGCTCCAAGTCTCTTAGTGACGGCAATGGTTGGGCATCCTGTACGGGCTCCTGCGGCACCGCGCCGAATATGGCAAGGCCCAGGGAGTCTCGAGACGCAACCGAGCCGAGAGTCGTTCTGGACACCGTTCTGGACACCGTTCTGGACACCGTTCTGGACACCGTTCTAGAAGCGGTGTGTGCAGGTCGTTTACCCTTGGTGCTCGGCGTCCTCCCACTCCTGCCGCTGCTCCTGTCATCCTTCCTAATCATGTCATATGTCACCTCGTCGTCGAGCGGTATCGCGTCTTCCTCGCCTTCTCCGTCACTGGGAAACAAATCACCGCGGGAGCGGTATGAATCCGACGTCCCGCCCGACCCTGCCGTGCCACTTCGCTTCCTTGACCGAGATGGCTGCAGCAGCTCCCCATGGTCCGAATCGTCTTCCGCCCCCAGCAGCGGCTGGGATTCGGTGTATTCATGCCTCCTGGCGCCGGGGTGCTCCTGCAAATCCGCCGCACTAGGCTTGTATCGCAAGGTGCCGCCCATCTTCCAAGGGAGCCTGCTTAGAAACCCAATCGGCTGGGTGCTGGGGATGATGGTGGGATCCTGCTCGCTGGTTTTCCTCCTGGCCCCCCTTGTGCCGTAGCTCATGCCCCTCTTTCGCCGCGGCTGCTCGACCGTCTCGCTCCTCCTCTGGCTTCCAGAGCCCGCCAAGAGACGGTCCCAGTCTTCCCCTCCCCAGTTGCCCAACAGGCCGCCGCTCTCCTCTTCGCGATCCCAGTCGTCGTAAAAATTAAAGCTGTATTCTGCCCTCTCGCGAGCGCGCTCTCGCTGCCGCCGAAGGCGCTCTTCGGGGTCGCCCAGGCACACCGTCGTGCACTGCTCAATAGCCCCTCGTATCGACCCCAGACAAGGGTTGATGTAGTGGTGCTGGAACCTCCAGATGCCGGCGGCGGCATTCTCCGTCACCGTCTCTGCATCGTGCGTAATCTGGTTCCAGCGCTGGCGCAGGCGCGGATCCTCGAGAAAGGCCATTTCTGGCGGCTGGCGGGATGGTTTCTGTCTCTGTGGCTTCGCGAGAGCGGACCCGAAGCTGGTGACGTCGCAGGCATGGGACGACAAGATGGCCAGATTGTTGAGGGATCAGCTCAACATGCCATGGTCGAGAGGTAATGGCCCAAAGGGCTCGACAAAAAATTAAATAAATATATATATATATATATATATATATATATAATATATATATATAAACGCTCAGACTCTTGGCCCGCGATGGATTTTCACAAATCGGGCGAATGCCCCAGATTGCCCGTTCTGACGAGTTGAAGCAATCAAAAGTTCCCTCGGTTGTTTCGCTGACTTGAATTTGGGCTCAACGAAAGCCTCGATGAAACAAGTTACTTTGTTCGATAAGGCGGGTGGCGGCACGTGCAGACATCTCTGGCGGTGGCTGGTGTATTACGTAAATACGACTTCGATTTCTGGGGGATTTTGGGCGGGGATTTTTTTGGGGCGTCGATGTTTTTTTTTTTTTTTTTTTTTTTTTTTTGATCATCTCATCTGATGAATTACAAAGGGAGGTGTATATTTAATACGAATTGTTAAATTTTTTTTTCTTATTTCTTTTTTTTTTCGTAAAATCTTGGGAAGCATCAAAGGCAAATTTATTCATTTATTGCATCTCGCGTCGGGCATCCTCATACGAACAAGGTAGAAATACCCAACATCTATCTACTAGTATCGGTCTTGTGCATGTATCCGAGTTACTTACAGAAGCATCTGACGCCAAAAGCAACATTTTCAAGGCCATGGAAACATCACAAATATCAAGTTCCTGGCCTGAGTCTGCCAACTTCTGCCTTGCCACTTGAACCCGCACAACGATATCGGGTGCGCAACCCGTTCGCGAAGCTCCAAATGGTCGGTTGCTGCATAAGGTCTGCGCCTTGCATCTCCCTTGAGAGCTTGCGCCCTGATCGCGAGAGTTCTTGGCTGCAATGCTCCTGAGCTGCACGTGCCCATGCGGCGTTGGCAACAGCCTCCAATACGTCGTTTATTCCTTCTTCTCCATCTGTGGGTTCCAGAAAGCCTGAGGTTAGGGCCAGCGTCGTGAGGTTCGGCCATTGGGGCTTGTAGATCCAGCGTGGGATCCGGTCATCCGCATATCCCGCCGCTTCAACAAGCGCCGATGGGAAGTTCTCTGGAGCCACGCTGTTCAAGTGCTGGCGCTGGGTAGATGATAGGCGACAAAAGAGGGCTCGCTGCACTCGGCTGCGCAACGGGTTCAGGAACGGCAGTGCCCTGGGGCTAGCTGGCGGCAGAAAATCCTGGAAGAAATCAACGGCATCGCACGCGAAGGCTGCAGATAGGTGCTCCAAAGAATGGCTCTCATCTGCCAGCGTCCAGCCCAGGGAAGGCATAGAACCTCTCGAACCCCACGCTCGGAAGAGCGTGTAATGGCTTACAAAGATGGAGAGGCTCTTGAGGCGGGACGCTTCGACCATCAAGTGGCCGAGTTCTCTTTGAAGCCCTTGGACGGGAATTAGCGGCCTGTACTCTATACGATGCCAAAAATCCAAAAATCCAAAAATCCACAAAAAAAAAAAATCGCCCAACTGCCTTTTGGAAATGCGAGGAGCAAGAGGGGGAAGAAACTTACGTTGGTTGGAGCTTCTGAATTCCCGTACGACGGGCTCGAAATGCAGACTATCGACCCTCCGGAAGCTGCCGAGGATCTCAGCCAGCGTTTGGGGGCGGAAGCGGCGATAGTGTTGCCGGCGGACGAGCAACCCCCTGACAAAGTGAACGAGTGGAAGCCCTTGAGCATCGCCACCTTGGATGTCGCCGAAATCAAGCTCTACGTTTCAAACATTCCAAACTGCCGACCTCACCGACTCGCCTGTGGATGATGTCGCATTGGCCGCCGCGCTGCCGGCTTCGGCGCGACCCAGCCGATACATGACTGCGGTGTTCGTCACCCGTGCATTTCTCGTCGAGCCTGCGCGGATAGATGTCTTTATCCAAAGCATATTAGTCGAAGTGGTGCTTCAAGTCGCTCGGAGAGTGCACGCTGAGCTCCAGGATGGGTCCTTGGCCGCATGGCTCGGCTTCTCCCCAGGCACCGAGTGTCTCCATCAGATGCCACAGGACATTGGTGAAGATTTGGTCGTTTTTTCGAAACTGCCTGGCCGTTTCCGAATTGCCACAGGTGGAGCAGCGATATTCCGGAAGCTCGACGCGCAGCCAGATGTGTTTAACTAGGTGCTTCCGGCTCTGGACTCTTTGCCGGAAATCACCGACGCATGAGCAGCTCAGAACGAGCCTGCGGAAAGTCTCGCGCCTAAAGTGCATTTGCCATTCCCTGGAGACGGCAACCCAAGCGGCCAAGTCGGCCTTTTTTGACGCGATTATCAAGTCGAGGATGGCAATGCGGATCTCCGCAGGCAAATCCTCTCCCACGTTGCCATGGTGAGTGCGTTTGAATATTACGCACAAAAGATTTACTGTGAAGAAAGCAAGGGGGAAAAAAATAATTGGGAGGGGGGGAGAGTGTGGGGAGAGTGTGGTCAAGGGCGATGTTTGCGAAGAAGAAGATGATGAAGAAGATGATGAAGAAGAAGAAGAAGAAGTCAACAAAGCAAGAAAAGAAGAAGTAAACAAAACAAAAATAAAGTTGAAGCGCCGAATGGCTTGGAACTCTACACCAATTCTACCTAGGAGCCGGGTGGCGCTTCCCAGTTCTGAAGCGGTTGAGCGTTCCCTCGGCAACTTCAAATACTGGCACCGGTAGCTATTGCACGCGCAAGCCAAGGGCAAGAGGGCCCTTGGAAAGGCATCACGGATGCCAAAAGCCAATGACCTAGAGGTTCGGTCCATTTGCCAAGGTTCTTGTAGCCCGTTTCCTCGACAAGAGGACAGTTGCCTGGAAGCTTATACCAAAGCGAAGTCCATTCATGGGAAAGAAGGAGAAACGAAATATACCACGCATGATGTACGACGCAGAAATGCTCAGGTTGCCTGCAGGTAGCTTGCAAAATATACGTGCCAATCGAGCGTTTGCTTGACGGGTATTAGGTGAAGAAGAAATTGACCAACTATGTAGTGTTTGATATGTGCAGCCTTTTTTTTCTTTTCTCTCTCTTTCTCTCCCTTTTCCCTCTCTTTTCCTCTCCTCTTTTTTCCCTCTCTTTCTCTCTCTTCTTCATTCTCTCTATTTTCCCCCTATTATGAAAAATTGCCAAAGTCTATTCCCTCATTCTACGTACAGGCGCCACCCATTCATGGACGGGTTTTTACTCGCCATGTACATCAGCCTGTCCTACCATTTACTCAGGGTAGTTGAGATTTGGACAAGAGGCATTACATCTTTTTTTTTTCTAGCCATTGGGCGACAGCACTGCAGCAATGTCCCATCTTTCCCACCATTTTTTCTTTCTCTTTGCCAGCCGTGTTATTTCTTCTCGGCTTCCCCGCGTCTCACAGCAGTCGGAGGCGCCCTCACTAGGTTGACGAATTTTCCCACAACTGGTACGACGTCGTCACTGCGATCTTGGACCCGACAGCATCACGCTGAGCAGATGCGCTGATGTATTCTTGCTTTTTTTTTTTTTTTTCCTTTTTTGTTCATTTTGTTCATTTTGTTCATTTTGTTCATTTTGTTCATTTTGTTCTTTTTTTTCTTCTTCTTCATCTTTTTTTTTTTTTTTACTAAAAGGGAAAACTCGAAAAGCTGCTTGGATGATTGTATACGGAGTTCATGGTTGTTTCAGCTCCACCAGAGCCAGGCTTGGAAAGCGATTTTACTTATGGTTAATAAGCGGGAAACTATTTTTTTAAAAAAAAAAAAAAAAAAAAAAAAAAAAAAAAAACCCCAAAGTTCAAGAGGGGCCTCTGATAAATCAAACTCGCCGAGTTACATCCGGGATGACTCTTTCGAGTCCAACCAACCTGGCCAAAGTTTTTTTTTTTTTTTTTTTTTCTTTCTCTCTCTCCCTCCCTCCCTCTCTCTGTGTCTTCTTTTCTCTCTTTGTTTTTAAGAGAAAAAAAAAAAAAACAGTCATCTCATTTAATCGGAACCACCTTAAGCCTATCCAAACTCTTTTTTTTTTTTTTTTTTTTTTTTTTTTTTTTTTTTGACTTGTTTGGCAAAAGTTTCCCTTTGAATCGTAACTCGACTCAACTCGAGAACCTCGTCCCCCGATATAACGACTTTGCGCCTCAACGCTCGACACATACACAACATCGCCTTTTTTGCCGCAGCGCAAGAAAAAAAGGACACCAAAACACCTCATAAACATAAAAAAATTGAAAAATATAAAGATATAAAAATAAAAAATTACAAAAATTAAAAATATTATAAAAATATAAAAAAATATATATAAAAATCTTTATCGTCATGTCTGGCCACATCCTCACCCTCAGCTGTCCCGACAAGCCCGGCATCGTCCACGCGGTCACCGGCATCTTCGCCTCCAAGAACCATAATGTGCTCGACCTGCAGCAGTTCTCCGACCCCGTCACGAACCAGTTCTTCATGCGCGTGCACTTTGCGCCCTCGCCCGTCGAGCCCGACGCGGCGTCGACCGCACACCTCGAGCCGGACTTCCAGGCCCTCGCCGCGCAGTACTCGATGAAGTACAACTTCCGGCCCTTGAAGCGCCGCACCCGCGTGCTCATCATGGTGTCCAAGATTGGCCACTGCCTCAACGACCTGCTCTTCCGCATGAAGACGGGCCAGCTGCTCATCGAGGTGCCCGTCGTCGTGTCCAACCACCCGGACTTTGAGGCCCTGGTCAAGAGCTACGGGATCGAGTTCCACCACCTGCCCGTGACCAGAGACACCAAGCAAGAGCAGGAGGCGAGGGTGCTGGAGCTGATTGAGCAGCACGACATTGAGCTGGTGGTGCTGGCGCGATACATGCAGGTGCTGTCGCCCAAGCTGTGCGAGGCCATGTCTGGCAAGATTATCAACAGTGAGTTTTTTTTTTTCTTTTTTCTTTTCCTGCTCAGGCTGCCCCTTTCTCTCGGCATTCTTTGCTAAATCAAAGACGCAAAAAAAAAAAAAAAACAGTCCACCACAGCTTCTTGCCTAGCTTCATCGGCGCAAAGCCCTACCACCAGGCCTTTGACCGCGGCGTCAAAATCATCGGCGCCACGGCGCACATCGTCACGGCCGACCTCGACGAGGGCCCCATCATCGAGCAGCGAGTCACCAGAGTCGACCACAGCATGGACCCCAAGAAGCTGTCGGAAGAGGGATCCACGGTCGAGACGCAGGTGCTGGCCGCGGCGGTGCGGTGGTATGCCGAGGGACGGGTGTTTCTGAACGGAAACAAGACGGTGGTGTTTTAGGGACAATTTTCGATCCAAGCAAAAAGGTGGAAAAAAACAAAAAAAAAAACAAAAACATGATATTGAAAAAAAGAAAAAGAAAAGGAGCGAGAGAGGGGGGGGTTTGGAGAGAAGAGCGTGTTGCCGTATATAGCTATAGCTGGGGATCGGACGAGAGAGCATCTGTGCATACCGAGCCAACTCCGCACAGGCAACCACCGTGTCAAATCTGGCATCTACAGTACATACATATCATATATATCCACAGCGCATTACATAACATAACCCGCCATTACCACTTGCTCTCCGAGTCCCTCGAGAACTCATCAGAAGAAAGGGACCTTTTTATCCGACTCGGCCATCCATCCCAAGGCTAACAGCCGACCCACAAGGTTGCATATTCTGACAAGAAGGCGATGGATGGCCCGACGTCGCAGTCGGATGTGGACAGATCCGGATCGTCGCTGGCAAAAATCGCCCGAGATAAGGAAAGGACGCCTAGCTTGGCCGTTGCGGGAACAGGATTCATGGCCATGGCGCTTACTATTACTGCTACTACTGCTGCTACTACTGCGTCCCGTCGCATCAACTAGTAATAGAGCCTGCAGCGTATGCTCTCGTCTGGCTTGGTGCTGAAGTGAGAGGGCCGATTTCCGAAGCCGGAAAAGAGCGTGCCAACGGCGAGGCGACGAAACCCCCCCCCCCTCGACCAAAGATCAGCCGCAAACTGGGGGTGCTGAAGTGGTGCCGGGCGTCGCATCGCCTTAGCGCGCGTCCGGTTCTGAGACAAGTGCTGGGCGTTGGAGGCGGTAAAAAGGAGAACGGGGAACATGCACCGCCGACGGCCCGGCCATGACCACTCTCGGCTCTATAAGGGTGGCCGCACATCCCTCGCCCGCGGCGGTTTGGGTCTTTATGTTGGCTGGCAGAGTCGTCGAGATCCCCCCTGGTTGCCGGCAACACAGCAGCGTGCTCGAAGAAAGATCTCGTCAGAACATGGGCGGAGTGCCGTCGGTCCCCTCCGACCGGACGCGGACCTTGCAGGTCATCGGGGCCGGCTACTCCCGAACGGGGACCGTGTCCATGGCGCTGGCCCTGGAAAAGCTGCTCGACGGACCCGTCATGCACGGCGGAACACAGCTGTTTGGCCGAGAGGACGGTTGGTTTGCCCCCTCCTCTCCCCCCCTTTGACGCTCACTTGTATGGACGCGCCGTGCTCATGGGAAAAAAAAAAAAAAAAAAAAAAAAAAACCAGCGTACGTCAAGCTCTGGTGCGGCATCTTTGCCAACCGCCACAACAGACCCTTGCTCATGAAGCTCCTCCGCGAGGCCACGGCCGGCTTCGTTGCCGTGACGGATGCTCCCGCCACCGCGTTCCTCGCCGAGCTGGTCGAGCTCTACCCGGACGCCAAAGTGGTGCTCGTGACGCGCGACCCGGACCGCTGGTTCAGCAGCATGCAATCGTTGATCAAGGGGGGCATAGGCGAGTCCATGCTGCTGTTGAAGGTGCTGCTCTGGCCTTGCCCGGGATGGAGGTGGGCGCCCGTCTGGCTGAGGGAGCTGGGGAAGTCGTAAGTTCTCTTGCGCGCCTTTTGTGTGTTTTGTATGGGAATGCAGGTCGGCGCTGACGTCCGTGGGACAGGGAAGCAAGGCGTCTTGGGCCGATGTTGTCTCGGGGTAAGTGTACTGACTGATCTCCCAATCTTTTTCTTGCCGAGGCGCAAACAAACTGCACAAGCTGCGTCTTGTGCCTATGCGGTCGTCGGCCTCTTATGCCCGTCCTCCCCCTCCCTCCGGGTCATGCTGACACTTGGTCATGAGAATCTCTCCTCGTACACAACGACTGGGTCCGCAAAGCCGTCCCCCCCGAAAGGCTCTTGACCATGGAGCTGGAGCAAGGCTGGGAACCGCTGGCCAAGTTTCTTGACAGGCCAGTTCCCGAGGGGCCGTTCCCCCACGCCAACGACGGCGAGGCCATGGAGAAATTCGCCAAGAACGTGTTCCGCACGGCGATGCTCGTCTGGATGGGCATTCTGGTGGGCGCGGGAGTAGCTGTATGGGCCAGCGTGAGCGTCATGGGGAAGAGAAGGGTCATGTTTTGATGAACTGTGAACTGCCTAGCTATGAATACTACTAGGCAGGTAATAACTACTATATACATATATATATATATGTGTGTGTGTGTGTGTGTGTGTGTGTGTGTGTGTGTGTGATGGGGGATATTATACTGCCTGCTAATACGGAGGTACCTGCTAGTACTACTACTTACTTTTGAGCAAACAAAGGGGGTGAATGAGGAGTAAAAAAAAAAAAAAAAAAAAAAAAAAAATTGACTGGATGCCCTCGGAACAAAGGCGATGGCACTAGATGGCACTACTAAGCCATGTGTGCTCCGTATATGATGTGCTGGATGCCCTACAAAGAGAGTTGCCATGGTGATGTCCGGCGCCGGATTCTTTGGTGGTGAAAGCTGCCGTCTTGTGTTGAATGGTTGGTTGCGAGAGAGCCGAATGAAGGAGAAGGAGGGTATTGGTTGGTTGGTTGGTTTTTTTTTTTTGCTTTATTTATTTATTTATTTATTTATTTATTGTGTTTCATTTTTCATTTTACCCTTTTTCTTTCTTCCTTTCTTCTTCTTCTTTTTTTTTTTATATCTTTTTTTACTTTTCCTTTCCTGTAGCCGTGACATAACTACTAACATACAGTACATACCTTGTGTACGGAGTAACGGAGAACCGATTTGATTTGACCATGGACTGTACCAAGTTTGGGTCCCAATTCATGCCCAAAGTTTGGCGGGGCCAGTAGTAAAGAAGGGGTGTTTTTTTTTTTTTTTTTTTTTTTTTAAATTTGGTATACATACATATTTATATCTATATATTTATATATACATATATTCATGTATATATACATGTTACCTGGACATTCATCCACGCCTGGGGCAAAGTACCTAAAGCAAAGTACCTCATGGTCACCTCTGCTTTCTGTTGGCCATGTGCCCTACCTTATCCAGCAAGCGCACCATGCATGCTTCATGCTTCGTATAAGCAAGCAAACAAGAAGAAAAAAACGCACGGCATCAATTCACTCTCTCGCTTATATTACAAGGTTTGTAGCGCCATGCTAAATATTTATATATATATACATTAAAAAAATAGATGTATATACATGTTTCTAAATGATACTAATAAGAGTAAGAATAACAATAAGAATAAGAATAACAATAATAACAATAATAACAATAATAACAATAATAACAATAATAACAATAATAACAATAAAACCCGGCTGGGCATCAAAGCATCAAAGAGACCTGCTTATAAAACTTAAAAACTAACCTTATCATATACATAGGCGCTCAACTCCCCCCCCCCCCCAAAAGGGCGCAGGGCAAAGGTTCTTTGCCGGCGGCTCTATAATTCCGGCCCCGGCGTCTCTCTCTCTCTCTCTCTCTCTCCCGCTCTCTCTCTCTCTCTCTCTTTTCTAACTCTTTGTCTCTTTTCTCTCTATCTCTTTATCTCATCTTATTCGCCAAAAAAAAAAAAAAAAAAAAAAAAAAAAAAAACGCCAAACCCCAAAAGGGCGTCCCTGCTAAGCCCCAATTGCCTTTTTGCAACCCGTCCAACCTCTCTCTCTCTCTCTCTCGACGCCCCTCATCCCAAGGCTCCGATCCTCTCGTCTCGATCTTGTGCCTTTTTTTTCTTTCTCTTTTTTTTTTTTTGACTTTTCATCCTGACCCTGTTTTCTTTGTTTCCTGCTGGGCTCCTTTGTCCTTCCTTCCTTCTCTCTCTCTCTCTCTCTTTTTTTCTTCCCCCATCCTCTTTCTTCTTGTCCATTATTGCGGTGCCGCCGATTCCCCCCCCCCCCCGGGACTTGATGCCCTCCACGACGGAGCTCAGCTGAATCCCAACCGAACCCAAACGAAGAACCAAATTCAGCTTGTACGCCCTCGTTCGATTTTCCGCCTCGCACCCCTCGGTTTCCGTGCATTTCGCACGCTGCATCTTGCTCGTCGCCCTCGTCGCCCTCGGCTGTCCATCTCTCATCTCTCATCTCTCTCTCTCCCTTGCGTCGCTCCGGATATTCGTCAACCGCCATTGCGGCCCGCCGAGACCGGCTCCACGACGGCGGCAGCAGCGTCGAGACCACGGAGATGGACCTCTCTCAGCAGCAAGAGTTCCTATCCCCTCACGAGGCCGACATCAGCCAGGGTCCCGACGACATCATCGGCGGGTTCGACGGCGCATCAGAGATCGCGTCCGGCAATGGCTTCTACCACCACAACCACCACCACCACCACCACCAGAACCACTCTCTCGACCACAGCCTTTCCGGCAGCGCCCGGCAGGACGAAGATTCCCCCAGCCGACAGACCCCGCCCGTGTCTGGCGCCCCCTCGCTTTCGAGGCCGGCGAGCGGGCTGTCGAACCCGGCGCCTCCGGCGTACAACAACGATTACCGGCCGAGCTCTGGCGACCAAACCAATGGCCGGAACCACGTGGTGATCAAGGTCGGCATGGTGGGTGACGCCCAGATCGGCAAGACGTCGCTCATGGTCAAGTACGTCGAGGGCAGCTGGGACGAGGACTACATCCAGACGCTGGGCGTCAATTTCATGGAGAAGACCATCTCCATCCGCAACACCGAAATCACCTTTTCCATCTGGGACCTGGGCGGCCAGCGCGAGTTTGTCAACATGCTGCCGCTGGTCTGCAACGACGCAGTCGCCATCCTCTTCATGTTTGATCTGACGCGGAAGAGCACGCTGAACAGCATCAAGGAGTGGTACCGACAGGGGCGCGGGTTCAACAAGACGGCCATCCCCGTCCTCGTCGGCACCAAGTACGATCACTTTGTCAACTTTCCGGTGCAGGACCAAGAGGAGATTTCGAGTCAGGTAGGCTGCGAATGTCCCACCAGCCCTGCCGGCAGATGATGGGCTGATTTTGCTGACCTGGTCCGCGGGGGGGGACGGGGGCCACAGGCGAGGCGGTTTGCCAAGGCCATGCGCGCGTCTCTGATTTTCTCAAGCACAAGCCACAGCATCAACGTGCAAAAGGTTGGTGGCGGGCAGCAGCAGCAGCCTCGACGCGTGGGAATGCGCAGAGCTAACGGGCTCTAGATTTTCAAAATTGTCCTTTCCAAAGCGTTTGATCTCAAGTGCACCATTCCCGAGATCGAAAACGTCGGCGAGCCGTTGCTGTTGTATCAGTCCGTCTGAGGGATTCGAGCCAGCGCTTCCTTGCTCCATGCAATGGCTTGGCCTTGCTCTTTTTCTTCTTTTCCTTCTTCTTCTTCCTCTTCTTTTTTTTTTCTTTCTTGCTCTTCTTTTTTTTTTCTTTTTTCGCCTAGCCATTTCTTCAATGATATAACCTTGAACGGATAAGTGCTCGCGCATGCTGTGGCCCGAACAAAGTCGCAGCAGCAGCATCCGCAGCAGCAGAATAACAACCCGCATCGAGACCAGCGGCACCGACGATGGCGGATTTATTACCACCCCTTTGAGAGCGAGAAAAAAAGCCGCCACCACCACGCCACCCGGAAAGACGATGGAACGATGAAGATTGTGTAGTTGTAACATGCCCTTTTGAAAGAATGCCCTGGCCATCTTTTGCCTATTTGCTTTTTACGCTCTACCCCTTTAGCAGCAGCCTTTCACCAAGCCAAGGGGGGGGGGGGTGGGAGCAAACCACCGGATTGCCTCTGGTGATGGAACCACGACACTCCCCAGGCCACTGATGGTCAGCAGAATGCCATGAGTGGCAAGCAAAGGTTCATGCTTGAGACCAACAACTACCCAAGCGCTGACAAACCTAGCTTGGATTTGGAAGATGCTTACACGGGGAGAGTACTTGTATTTTTGTTTACCTTTTTTTTTGTTTCCCCTTTTTTTTCCCTTTTTTTTTCCTTTCTTTTTTTTTTTTTTTTACACGCCTTACTCTTTATTCTTTTTAGTCTTTCTTTCTTTTTCTTTTCTTTTTTTTTCTTTTCTTCTTTTTGTCTTACGTTTTTTTTTTCCAAACATTGATATTTGAAAAGGGCTTGAGAGAGGGCAAAATACATGACAAACTAGAAAGGATGGATTGCAAAGAGCCTCGGTCGCCGCTCCCTTTTTTTTTTTTTTTTTTTTTTTTTCCAATTTTTTTTTCCAAGCCAAGCGTACATGGGATGGGGATGGCCTTTTGCCGGAGAGATGAGACGCACCAGAGGGGGGGGGGGAAGAGGACATTGGCTGGGCCAGAGTCTGATCTACTGCTTTTTAGTTAATGTTGACGGTCCATGAATTGTGTCCATGCTCGTGCTGGGAGACGGCTTGATGCGTCAAAGGCAAAGAATGACCCCCTTTGTTCCATTCGGTGCGTAATATCAAGATAAAAAAAAAGAAAAAAAAAAAGCCTCCGGTGTCCCGTTGCGAGTTTTTTTTTTTTTTTTTTTTTTTTTTCCCCTTGTATATATATATCGTACAATGTGCTCAGACAAGCAAGCAAGCAAAGGTTCTTCTTCTTCTCAAGCCAGGAATCTTGCCCATCCTCTCTTTGAGCGACCTCCCCCCCTTTTTTTTTTCCGTTTGTTTTGTTTTGTTTTGTTTTATTTTGTTTTTGATACCGTGCCATGCTGGGGCATGCCTTTGCCCTAATTATCCTCACGCTCTCCTTCCCCCGGTTAACCCCCCAAACCCAAATGCCGACCATGTTCTTCTCTCTTCACATTCACGCCCCCTTTTTTTTGCGCAAAAAGGGAGGAATTTTCAAGCCTTGCGACCGCCCGTCTCCCTCAAGCTGGGAATCTCCCGCCGGGGACTCTCGACCACGGCCCGAATCGTAACGTCGCTGTCCCTCCCCCAGGTCCGGACGGTAGGGGCCGGCGGCGGCGGCAGGATGTCGGCATCGCGGCCGGGGGGAGCCCGCGCCATGGCTCGCTCGGGGGCGAGCTCCATGGGCGGCTCGCGGCTGTATCCCGTGAGATCGAGGACGAGCCCTCTGGCGATGACTTCCGCGGCGGGCGAGCCCTGTCCGCTGTGGCGGCGATACACGTATTCGTTGGCTCTGGATGTGTTGGGGGCTGCGACGCCTCCGTCTTCGTGAACGCCGCACTGGTGCTGGTGCTGTTGCTGAATATGCTGGTGCTGGCTCTGATACTGGTTCTGATGCTGGTTCTGGTTCTGGTGCTGGTTCTGATGCTGGTGCTGGTGCTGAGTGTTGAGAGGGATTCCCCTGAGCGTCTCCTCGGAATCGGTAGCCCAGTAGGCCCAGGCGTCGAAATCGTCATCCAGCTCGACGATGCCGTTGATGATGGTGACCTGCTGGCCTTCCGAGCCGGAGACGTAGATGGATCTCATCTCATAGCCGCGAGGAGGAGGATAGCAGCCGCGACGACCAAGACCGTCCTCGCCGTCGGCCAGCGCCTGCGGGCGGGCTTCGCCGCGGCAGCGGATGCAGTCCTTGGGGATGAGGAGGTAGGCTATCCCGAGGAGGATGTTGAGCAGGATGAGGATGCCGATGGCGATGGCTATGGCGAGGTGGATGGACAGCGACTTTGGGTCGTCGACTGGTCTGGACGCCATGATTTTTGATTTTTGCTTTTTAAAAAAAAAATTTTTGCTTTGCTTCACGGGGGGGGAGGGATGTGCGTTTGTCGAGTGTCAGACTTGGTGATTTCTTTTTCTTCTTCTTTCTTTCTATGTGTGTGTGTGTGTGTGTGTGTGTGTGTGTATATCGTCTGGAGAAAAGAGCAGCTGTGATGGCGTCTGTCGTCTTTTTCTCTCTTTTTTCTTTTTTTTTCTTTTTCCTTGTAAGAAGGAGATGGAAGCTGCCGCTGAATAGAGAGAGAGAGGGAGTGTCGTGAGTCAAAGATGTCGCCCACGCGGGAGAATCACAAAAAAAAAAAAAAGGATTGCGCGCAAGAAATTTTTTTTTTTTTTTTCCAATCTTCTCCTACTTTTTCCCAGCCGCCAATAGAAGAAGAGAAGAAGGTTGAAAAAAATAATAATAAAAAAATAAATAAAAAATCTGCTCATCAAACGAGATGGTGCCCCGTCCGTCCAGCTGGCAGGCCAGCCGGCAGCTCTGTTGGCCTCCTCTTCCCCCTTTTTTTTTTTTACTTCTCGCAGCTGCCACAACTGTTAACAGTTGCTCGTGATAAAAAAAAAAAAAAAAAAGGTCGAGGTGGGTGAGTGAGTGATTCCAGGACATGTGAAAATCTGGCAGAGGGGAATGAATACAAAACTTGGGTGGCTGAGGATAGCGGGATAATGGGATGCATCTCGAGCGATGGTTTTGTTTCGTTTTTTTTTTTTTTTTTTTTTGCACTTGTATTGTGCCAATGAGGCATCATGATATATAGTTTGTATATGATATGCCGTCCTCGTTCGGGGGGGGGGGTGATGATTCCCTGATCCAAATCCATCAAGATCCGACTCCTCTGTCTTGTGAAGAGAATTGAAGGGACTACAAGGTATTGATTAGATTGCAAGCAAACCAGATAGATATAGTAGATAGATATACCTGATATATATATATATATATACTAGGTATATACATATCAAACATGGAGACTCTCCTATACATGTTCAACATCCGCCAATGCAAGCCCATATAGGTAGGTACTACCTAGGTAGTACTACTAGGTAATAGCCAAGGTACCTTGGAAGTACTGCACATGCAAAGCACCGGCCCCACCAATGGCGAGCGGCATCTTCTTGATTGGGCCATAATCAGAGCAAGGCAGGAACCAACCGCCAACCTTGGAAGTTTTCAAACATGAAATACGTGTATAGCCTTATCTTATTTCCGCCAAAGGGAGTAAGTACCTTGGTAGGTACCTGGCTGTACCTTAACTTAGTGGCATTACAGTACCCCAGGTACTTTACAGTAGTAAATAAGGTTGGTATGTACGACTCGTTGCTACGGTAGAGAGGTAGGTACTTATTACCCCAATGTATTATGCCTGTATCCATCCCATGCGCCTCACTTGGAACGTTTTATTTCTGATTTCATTCCGTCTCCGCAAACAGACAGACGCTCCGTATGGTTTACATCTCCACTTCACTTCGCCTATCCTTATCATCCAAGGTAGAAGGTACGATTACATATCCCGTATCCCAGGTACAAGGTGCAAGGGCATAAAATATATTACCAAGTGCTCGTACCTGGTAGTACACATATATTAACCTACTAGGTACTAAGGTAAGGTACTAGGTACTTGCTACTTTACCTTATCCACTTCACCTCCCAGGTCTCTGTGCTACATACGTGCAGCCATGTCACATGTAAAAAAAAAAAAAAAAAGGAAAAAAAAAAAAAAAACCCCTTCTTTCTGTGCGCCTCTGCATTGCTCCCTCAAGGCTTGTTGTATTTTCTGCTTCTTCTCCTCTTTGCGATTCGAACCACTTCAGATAGCACAGAAAAAAAAAGAAAAAAAAAACCCCCTAGGGAGTCACAAAATCGAAAAGAAAAGAAAAGAGAAGAAGAGCAAAGAATGAGAAAAGAAGAAGAAAAAAATCTCCTTAGATACAGGAAATGGGAAATTTATATATAATATATATATATATATATATATATATATATATAAAAGTCATCCACAGAATAGCGTCATGTTGGAGCCACCGTGCGGCCAGCTCGTTGCCGTCGTTTTTCTGCGCTTGGCATACATGCCTTTTACTGCATCCCTTGTGTATACCAAGGTAACAGACAACAACAACAACGACAACAACACAAAAGAAAAAGAAAAGAAAAACTCGTGCTCGAGGCTGTTCCTGCGTGTATTTCTACCGTAAATGCGCTCCAAACACCGGGGCAAAAAAAAAAAATTCACAACTCCATCAACGCCCGGCTATGATATAAAAATCTCTTTCGGCTCTGCTTTCACAGGGCAGTACATGATTAAAGATGAAGAAATCAACAACAAAAAAAAAGGAAGAATCGGCACAATATACGTTGTAATGTAGGGGCCATGAGAGCATGATTTTTGCGAATTGTTGTTTGTGCGTGTGTGCGTGTGTGCGTGTGTGCGTGTGTGCGTGTGTGTGCGTGCGTGTGTGTGCGTGCGTGTGTGTATGTATGCGACGTTTCATAATCGGGAGTCATTCGAGCAACGCGTTTGCGCACATTCAGTCCGATTCCTTGTTGCTGCCCCAGAGCGGCGCGCCGAGCGGTTTGCTTATGCCAAAGCCAACGCTGACGGCGACGCCCACGACCAGCACGATGATCAGGACCTTGGCGATGATCTTGTTGCGCGGGCTCAGCCGGGCCATGCAGGCGCAGTTGTTGCGCTTCATCTTGGCCTGCTTGGCCTGCTTCTCCCAATGGTCCTTCCCGGGCCACACTTGGCAATCCTTCCTGGCGTCCAGGGCCATGCTTTTCCGGCAGGGCTTGTCGAGGGAGTTGTGCGAGTGGAGGGCCTCGACGTCTGTTTCGAAGGGATTGGTCGTCGTCCTGTCGGAATGCGGGTTGGATGTGATGCTTGTGACGGAGGTGGCATTCGTAGGGACGGCGTAAATGCCCACGGCAGGGGAGAGGGCCTTGTCCGGCACAGAGACTTCCACGGTGACTTCCGTGAAGAGCCGAACACTAGCAGTCGAATGCCTCTTGTCGGGAATAGCCATGATGGGCGGGTGTGAGTGCTCCGCAGGGTAGAAGCCGAATGAATATCAGAGCCTTGTTCAGTTCAAAGGAGGGCGAGAACAATGAGAACAATGAGCAGAGCGAGCGAGCACAGAGTCCAACAAGAAGAAAATGAGGCCTGAAGAATTAAAAAAAAAAAAAAAAAAAAAGTCAGTCAGCATTAGGGGACGCATTGCAAAAGAAAAGAAAAAAAAAGGGGAAAGAAGGGAAAAAAGAAAAGACAAAGAAAGAAAAAAAGAAAAGACAAAGAGAAAAAAAATGGCGTGGAGAGCACCTGACACCGGCCACGGTCTAATACATACAAGGTCACAAAGGAGTGGGCGACGTATACGAATACGGAATATCGTACGTACCTCTCGGATTTTCGCAAAAAAGCCCACAAGATGTTTTCCACAACAACAAACACACAAAAAAAGAAAAAAAAAAGAAAAGGGAAAAAGAAAAAAAGAGGGTATCAGAGCGATGATCAAATGTGTTGAATCCGAACTTAGATGAACATTGGCGAGCTTTTTTGCTTCTCTCTTTTCGACGGTCGTTTCAACAATCGGATTGAGACGGAATCGGTGTTTTTTTCGATGGGAAGGTTTTCCTGGGGAGAAAATAAGAAGAAAAAAAAAAAAAGAGAGAGAGAGAGAGAATAAGAGAGAGAGAATAAGAGAGAGAGAATAAGAGAGAGAGAGAGAGGCGACAGTTGGACAAGGACTCTGGCTGGGTCAAGCTGGAATCGAGAAAGAAAAAAAAAAAACAAGAATCGAGGGGGGGAAAAAAAAAAGAAGAAGAGAAGAGCGCAGGCAGGGTGATATTGAAAGGAGGGAAGGGTGAACGCCTGGAGCAGTGCTGCGCACCTACCTTACCTGGCAGTAGTAGTACTACTAGTCGTGACATGCCTTGACTAGCAGTGGTGCGTTTGTTTACAGAGCCTGGGGGGGGACTCGGCGCTACCTTGGCAGTACTAGGTTTAGGTAGTTACTACTAGGTTAGTACTACTACCCAGTAGGTAAAGGTAGGTATAGTACTAGGTTAGTAGGTACTTAGGTAATAGGTTAGGTAGTGCTAGGTACCTTAAGGGTATAGGACTGTAGTATCTGCCTACCACTAGGTAGGTAATAGTGGTACCTGCTTCGTGCTCGTGCTGGGGCCGGTATCCTGGGCAGCCTCCGGTCTACCTAGATAGTACATGTAACCCGCGGCCACGACGCACGCCTCGCAAGGTGTCTGCAAAGTACCGCAGGCACAGGGAGGGGGGGCCAGGCTCAGCGAGATTGCGCCGCCCAAACGCGGGTGCCGCTCGGGCCACCCCAGAGCCCCAGAACCGCTAGAACAGCCCGGCTAGCGCAGGCAAGGAAGCCGCTACGGCCATCTGCCACGTTTTAGCGCGCTGGGGCCCGCCCGGGGCAGGGGATCGCTTTGGGCGCATTTGGCGCATTTGGGCGCCTCCGGGGCCCGGGGGGGGGGGGGGGGGGGGGACAAGGTCGGGTTCCTGCAGGGCGGCTGGGCGGACGCAGATGAAAGGACCAGCCGACGTGGCTCGCATTGAAGAAGGGCTGATTGCGGTTCTGGTTTCCCGAGAGTGGTGGTGGTCCTGCGAGGTACTAGGTACTAGTATAAGGTACTAGGTACTAAGGTAGCACAGTAAGGTACCGAGTAGGCACGGTAAGGTAGGTGTAGTACCTAGGTAGTAGTAGTTAGCAGTAATTACTAAAGGCACGGCAGCATTTGGAACAATGCGCTTTGTTCATTACCTACTATAGGTACCTTGGTTTGAAAACTACCTACCTAGTAGTAGTACCTACTATGCCTATACTATGTACTAGGTACCTTACCTACTCTCATCGCGCAAGGTTTTTGGCAACGCCCTCCCCCTTCTCTCTCCTCTTGGTTCTGACAAAAACAAGCCCTGTGTTCACCTAGTGCCTACTAAGGGTTCTTGAGAAGCAACCAAATCTGCGACGGAGGCTTCGAGTTCCTTTTGCACGCCTTTGGGCAATGCTGGCGTCGAGTCCGGAACCGAGGACCGTAACCGAGTCCGGAATCGCATCATCACAAGATTGATTTCGTCTAGGTACCTGGTAGGTAACATACAGTCGTACTTGGTATGTGCTAAGGTTAAGGCACGTTACCTCGGAGCAACACTACTATAGTAACTATAGGTGCCTAGCAAGTACAATAATATACTGCTTTAGTGTCTGTAACAAACTCGAAGCTCGCATTGTTTAGTACTACTAGGTACCTCAGTACTAGTATGTTACGGGGTGTTCCATCAGGGCATGCATGTCACCGTTTTATTCATCATCTCGAGTACGAACTTACTCGAGCACTCAAACGATGGAGGCGATGAAAGGCATCAGTTTTTTTTTTCACTTGTCAAGTTGCAACTTTGGCTACCTTATAGTACTAACTTAGTAAGGTACCTCTAAGTCGGCAATGTCTCGGTCGTTAAAGGGGCAGGAACAACAGAATGAACAGTAACTTAGTACTACTACCTTAAGGTAGCTATACCTTACCTTACCTACCTTATAGCGTAGCCCAAGTAAACAAAAGATGCTTTCGAGTCAACTGCCACCACCAACTTGGACGCTGTTGACCTCCGAATTGGCAGCTACTACTGCTAAGGTACCTCAGTACTCCAAAGTAACCGCACCCACAAGGTAACTGCTACCTACTAAGATACCACTAGGTAGGTAATAATATCTACAAGGTACTAGGTAAGTACCTACCTAGTAGTTGCTTCCTCGTGCTCATTCTCTCGCTTCTTGGCCTCTTGGCCTCTTGGCTTCTTGGCTTCTTGGATTCTTGGCTTCTTGGTCGTGCTTCCTCCTCCCGTAATCGCTGCTCGTGCAGCTTCAAATCTCCTCCTGCTCAGCAGCTCGAGGCTTCTGCCCTTCCTCTCTCATCATCATCACCAAAAAGAACCAAAAAAAAAAACAACATCATAATCATCAGCTTTATTCATACGCCCCGCCATCGCTTCTCTGCCCCCGTAAAGCTCTGGCAATCAGCTGCTTGCTCCAGGTCCTCCGGCATCTTGCATCTTCCGCCAGGCTTATTCACTTCCTCCCCCCTCTCAGCTGCCTTTCGACCACGGATCGGCTGGCCGGCGCACAACCATGTGTTTCTACCCGACATCCTCTGACCTGAAGGCTCGGATTCTCCGCTTCCCAAACAGCCTCAAATTTGTCAACGGTGCCCCCTCTATCTAGGAAAAGAGCGACGACGGGCAAGCAAACAAGTGGCTTTGGAGCAGCAGCGATGGAGGGTCTGATCCGTGCTTCGATCTTGGGTCCGAGGCCACTTGGTGGAGCTGCGGCATCTATTCTCGCGCCTGGACTCGCCTGGAACTGGCCAGCCTCAACCAAGATGCGGAGGACCTGCCCAACATTCGCCTCTGCAATTCCGATTGCCTTCAGTTTGCACTCTGTCTGCCTTGTACGTCTGCTGTATCTTGACGCCGAACCCCCATGTCCCACATCACAATTGGGCCAGAGAGGACTGCCCAGCAGTCCATCGATACTGACACCATTTGTGCAGTCTACGGATTCTTCCTTGGGTCGCTGCAAAATGCCGTTCGCAGCTACTACGGCATTGATGGCGACGACATCCAAGACTTCTGCGATGGCTGTTGCTCTCCTTGCACCACACTCGTGCGAAACGAACAAGAAAGCATTCTCCGCGAGAGGGCGCGCAAAGCCGAAGGAGGACACGCAACCGACGGAGAAAGGGAGAAACAGTACCTCTGCTACAACCCAATGGCCTACCCCAACAAATCGGAACTGGCTTCTTCGGCTGCTCGCGGGGACACTCTGCTGAAGGAGCAAACGAATACAAATCCCTGCGAGGATCTCGTAATAAGCTCAGAAGCTGCCGTCAAAGTCTCGCCGGCCAAAGTGCACTCTCTGGATGCCCATGCTCAGACTACAAGAAGCAGCCGACGCACCCTGCACAGCCTAGAGGATGATCTGGCTACGCCGCGCAGAGTGGATGATCTGGCTACGCCGGGCAGAGTAAGGCCACGGGAGCACATCCTTCACGACGACCCAGAGATCATCACCCTCGCTAGGCCCGTCCCTCACGCCTTGGGGGCAACAGCGCCGCGGCCTGGGCTTGTGAAGAATGATGTTGGGTAGGATCCAGTTGCCCCTGAAACCCCTGCTGTTAGCGTTGCTCATTTCTTGCAGGCCGGCGCCGTCATCGCAGTGAAGAGCAGCTTCCGTCTCTCTCTAGAGTCTCGCGACTGCTACTTTGACGCCCCCGACTGAGGCGGCTGCGCATGTCGAAGCGATTGTCCAACCAGGCGCGGGTGGATCGGGGGGGGGGTGCCATGCTGAGGTCGATCAAGTGAATCCGATTGCAAAGTTTGCCTATACACACCCGCAGTGGTTCTCCGATGCCGGCTTGGCCTTGATAGAATTATAAATTAGTAATAGCAGATTATTTCTACCAGCCCTCTCCTATGGCAGCAATCCTATGCACACACACACACACACACATACAAAAAAAAAAAACACTCGCCATGAAGAGCAATGAATCAGCAAAAGCACACATGCCCCGTAGGTCCAGGGCTTACTCACGTACGTATTAGTAGTCGTAGTAGTCGTAGTAGTAGTAGTCGTAGTAGTCGTAGTAGTAGTAGTAGTAGTAGTAGTAGTAGTAGTAGTAGTAGTAGTAGTAGTAGTAGTAGTAGTAGTATATAAGTCGTATCAGAGTATGTTTACGTCAACATTGGACCGAATAATAGCTTGTGGAAAAGGTATGCAAACTGCACAGTGGAGATTACCCAGTGACCCAACTCCATGCATTGGTCAAGCTGCCTATGTGCAGAGCTTCATGTGTCACGATGTTCCGTATAAAAGCCAGTCCTATGAAATTGACGCCTCGAGTCGGGTGTCTGTGTTACATCAAGGTATGGATGGAACGAACGGATATGTGTGACTCTTTTTCGGCTTGATCAATTCTTGGAGGGCCTTGAAAAGGGGGGGCGGCCCGCTGGGAGACCAGGAGCATTTTTTCTTTCTTCCTTTCTTTCTTTATTTCTTTATTTCTTTATTTATTATTTGTTTTTGTTTTTGTTTTGCAATGGTGGTTCATTTTTTATTTTTTTTGTCTGCTTGGTATTAGTGATGTACAAACTGCCTACTAGTATACCCAAGGTACCTCGACTCGGATATATGGAAGATGGGGGAAATGTCAGTTAACGCTATTGATTAGGCACGGGCTTCGGGAGTGGGATTTTATATATATTTGAGGGGGGATGGACGGGCTCCCAAGTTGTAGCTGGCTGGTCGATGGACAAAGAGGACGAGATGAGGCAAACCGACTTGTGCTCCTCACCCAGGACTGTGGCCTTCCTTTTAAGTGTTCGAGACACGACGTCGAGACTCAACATGACCGGACATCAAACATACGAACATTGTCACGGAGTCAGGAGATTCGAAAATGGCATGAATGCGAGCATCTTGATCAGCAGCGCAGTGCAGGACCGGCAGGGCCATGGCTCGCAATCACATAATCAGAATATTTCGGCACCTTGACGGGAAAGGCCACGGCTCTACGGAGCATGAATGCGACGGATTGATTGGATTCATCATCAGCATCCGCTGACAAACTTGGTTCTGGTAGAATCGCATGGAGATGGGCAGCGAGCAATGATTAGTGATCGCCGAGCGATGCCACTCGGGGTGCTGTTTAGTCAAGCACGGTTTTGTTGTCATCAGAATATGTAGTCGACGCCAACTCATGCATGCAAAGTGGGTTAAAAAAACCAAAAAAAACCAAAAAAAAAAAAAAAAAAACACAGAGGGAAAAAAAAAAAGGACTTTTTTTTTTTCTTTCTTTTGCTTCCCGAGTTGAAAAAAAAAAAAGTCTCCAAAGCTCGTCTTCGTCACGGGGGCCACGGGCTTCATCGGCTCGCAGGTCGTGGCAGCAGCCTTGAGGGAGGGGTACGACGTGCGGGTGAGCGTCCGGAAGCTAGAGCAGGTCGAGAGGCTCAAGGAAATCTTCCGCAACGACGTGTCGAGGCTTCAGTTTGTCGTGGTGCCCGACATTTCGCAGCCCAAGGCGTTTGACGCTGCCCTGGACGGCGTCGAGGCCGTCTTCCATCTGGCGTCGCCCATGCCCGGCAAGGGGACCGACCTGCAGAAGGACTACGTCGAGCCTGCTCGTCAGGGGACGCTCTCCATACTGGAGTCTGCCAAGAACGTCGCGAGCATCAACAAGGTGGTCGTCATGTCGTCCATTTTGGGCATCGGGCCCGTCGACCTGTTTGCCAACACGGACGCGTTTGTCGCAGGCGAGTGACGGCCCTCTGGCAAGGGGCAAGGGGGGGGCCCTGGGAAACAAGAGCATGTAGCTAACACCAGAAGCAGCCAATACCGGCAAACGACACGAGGTCGATCTCGCAGCAGCGTTCCCCGATGGCAAGGGCGACAGCGGCGCCATGTACGTGGCGTCCAAGATCCTCGCGCATCAGGCGTCTCTGGACTGGGCCCGCGAGCACAAGCCGGCCTTTGCGCTGGCTACGGTGCACCCGACGTTTGTGCTGGGCCCCAGCCTGGTCCGCAGGACGGCCGCGGACATGGATGGCATCAACGCCTGGTTCTGGAAGCCGCTGCAGTCGGTGGCGCCCATCTTCCCGGCGGTGCTTGTCGACGTGCGCGACGTTGCGGACCTGTGCATTAAGGCCGCCATCGAGGACGTGCCAACCGGGACCGAGCTGGTGGCCTCGGGCGCTCCGACAACATGGAGGGACATTGCCGCGTGGGTGAGGAGGGAATATCCGCAGCTGGACACCAAGCTCTCAGAAGACGGGCCGGTGCCCTTCAGGGTGGACAATGAGGCGCTCGGGATGCAGTGGCGGCCGTTGCGCGAGACGCTTCGTGGCGTGATTGACCAGCAGTTGGCGCTCGAGGAGGGCGGCGTGTAATTGGGCGATGCTGGCCGCTGCAGAGGCGCCTGTGCGAGGGCGTCAACGGAAAGGGGGGGGCGGCTTTGATGGGGAATCCATCAATCGAATCTTGACGGCAGTAATTACTAGGTAAAACAAAAAGGGAGAGGGAGAGGGAGAGGGAGAGGGAAGAGGGAGAGAGAAAAGAAAGTGCTGTGTGGCCTTGATGCAAAGGGCGTGTTGAGAATGTAGCCGAAACCGAAACTGGAGTTGTTGAACAGCAGCGAATCTTGCTGTGCCCTTTTTTATTTATTTTTTTCACTTCTTCTTTTGCCGCCCCCTTTCAAATTAGCCCGTGTCGCTGTTGTCCATATACATAATCAAGGCAACACATGATCCTCAATCCGTGCTTCCCCCAAGGCAGACCAGAACCAGACCAGAGCAAGGGCAGCTGTAGATCCCGATGTCGAACAGGGAGCCCTCAAGACATGCAAGCGCCAAGAAGCGGCGACCAATGACGGGCTGCGATGGGGCAGATGCATCTGCTTGGTGCGACTGACAGGCAGATGCCAATGGAGACGATGGAAGGCTGAGGCCGACCAGGGTTAAGGGGGGGGACAGACAGACAGACACGATGCATTCATACTGTAAAGATGAAGAGGAAGACGAGGGAACTTTTTTGTGCCTTCGTTGGACCGTGTTTGGGCGGGTTTGATTGGGCGAAGCGAAGGGGCGTGGTTGGGGCTGTGCAGTACGTACCTAACTAGTATGCACAAGTACCCTTGCCTTATTAATACGACTACTTGGTGCTAAACATGGGCATTTGAGGTAGTACTCGGTACTTGATACCGCTACTACTACAGGTACTACTACAGGTACTAATGGTGCTGGGTAAGATAAGGGTAGAAGAAGTGGCTGGCTGAGGCTTACCTTTGGTAGTATTAATGAGAAGATGGATGCCTCCTCTCGGCCAAACAAGTAGTACCTAAAACCGGCGGCCAAAGTTATCTATCACGACAAAAACTTGAGAGGGTTGACCCGGGCCTTTACATCCGATGGGTGTACTGTAATGTATGTAGTCTGTACATACTATCTCATTACTTCAATTTCGCAGAGAGCCTCCCCCCCTCCCCGGTGCCATCACGGCAGATAGAAATCGGGTGCTTCTTGGTTTTGACTCGCGACCGCTGAATCAATAAATACAGACAAGAACCACACACCTTTGACAAAAGGGCCGCGTTTCCCCTTCGCGTTCGCCTCTATCAAGCCGCCGGTGCACATGCGGCCTTGCGAGCGAGCACCGCTGCACCTCTCCATCCATCGGTCGCGCGCCGCGTGCGCGCGCGGCGCGCATCACGGCCACAACGCGTCTGTCGGGCTGAGCGGCCAATGGTTTCGTGTCGCGCCTCCCCAGGCCCGGAGACGCGTAAAGCTGGTGTCTTTTATTGTCTTGTCTTGGATCGAGCCAGGATATTATGCCCTTTTTTTTTTCTATTTTATCATTAGTACGTATTATTATTATTATTATTGGCGTGCTTCTTACCGAGTGCTACTATTATATACTATATATCGTATCCTCGTGCGCTGCTGCTCCTCCAGTAAAATGAGGTTCTTCAGGCATCATGTTTTGGGTCATCCCCCCCCCCCCCCTCCCTCCCTCCACTACATAGAATCCCCCCCCCGCCCCCCCCCCCCCTTTTTTTTTTGGCTGCAAATCCCTCCAATTCTCTCTCTCTCTCTCCCTCCCTCCCCCCCAAAAAAAGAAAAGAAAAGAAAAAAGAAAAAAGAAGAATAAAAAAAAAAAAAGAGCCTCCCTACAATTCTTCCCCACCTTCACGTCACCCGTCAGAAATCCCACATTCCCTCCCCTCCCCCCCTCCATCGGCGGCCTATCAAGCCAAACGGCCGGTGAGGCGCGTCGCGAGTTTTAGGTAGGCACGTACTGTAACTTGGCCCGGTGCCAAATGCGCGCACGGGCCACAAGGTACCCGCGACCGGCGTGTGTACCGTCGCTTGCTGGAACGCGGGCCCCTCCGCTGGCTGCTGTCTGCCCAGGCGGCGCAAGTACCGCGCAGGCAGCGGGTGGAGTCGCTGGTACATGTGTCCGATCGGGACTTGCGCCGTCGAGACATGTACCCGGGCCCGCCCTTGCCAAAAGAAAAAAAAAAAAAAAAAAAAAAAAAAAAAAAAAAAAAAAAACGCCCTTGCCCTTCTTTTTCACGTCCACAATCGCGCGCCGCCTTCCCGTTGTTGTTTATTAGTACTCCCTCTGTCCCACTTGGGCTGTTCGCGCTCCTCCTTCGCTCCTCCTCCCCTCATCTTTTGTTGATTCTCACTCTCTTCTCAACGGCATCCACGTTCGTTAGTCTGGAGCGACCAAAAACAATAAAAAAAAGTCCATCTCGAAAGAACAGAGGAAAAAAAACAAGGAAGAAAAAAAATACAGAGTGACTCCAAAGCGTCCCAGAAGCAAAAAGAAAGAAAGAAAGAAAATTGACGGGATTTTTTTTTTTTTTTTTTTCAATTGCACCCGTTTTTTTATGGAAAATTGACATCGTCTCTGGCTGACCGCTTCTGCTTCCCCCTTCGTCCTCGGTGAACCAACTGCCGCTGCCGCTATTGTTGCTGCCAATCGTGGTTGAATTTATTTGTTAATTTTATTTTTTTTTCTTATTTCATCTTATTATATTCCTTTTGCTCCGTCCCTCCCCGCCGGTGCTCAAACTTGGAAACTACAAACAACTTGTCGCAACGCATCGCTTCGCATTGCGTAGCAAAAAAAAAAAAAAAAAAACAATTAAAATAAAAATAAAATAAAGAAAATTGAGTCCTTTCATCAGCCATGGCCGCCGTCACTCGCCAGCCTTTTGCTCCCCTTGACGGAGCCCGCCTCCAATCCTTGACAAGTCTGAAAAATAGACAAAATGGTATGTTTATTTGCGTCTTGTCCGAGGAAAAATAAAAAAGGAAAAAGAAAAATTGGAAAGAAAGAAAGCAAGCCGGGCGGGCGGGCGGGCTTGGGCCTGAGCCGTATGAGGGGTTGCCTGGCGGACGAGTCTTCGTTCCTGGTGAAAACAACCCTGGGCTGACTTTGTTGTGTCGCAGCCGCTTCTCCCAAGCGCAAGGCAGAGTTTCTCGAGATTGACAACTGTGAGAATGTCGATCCGCTGCTCTTTGCGAAGCGCTCCAAGGGCGTCTGCTCCGGCACCCCTGCCAAGGATGGCCTCAAGCCGTCCAGCTTCTTCCTCGCTCCCAAGATCAGCACGCCAGCCGCCGGCGCGCGATCTCTCCCTGCCGGCCCAAGCAAGGCTGCCTCGGCGCCTCGGCGCATTCTCAATGCCAAGTCTTGCCCGGCCAAGCCCGGCTTCGACGTTACTCCCAAGTCTTGTCCTGTCGCTCCCGCGGGTCGCTCGCCCACTCGGGGTAGGCGCTCTGGACTTTTGTCGGGCCGGCGGCGCACCGCTCGCCTAGACCCTCCTTCATTCCACCTGGGCTCCGCCGCCCCTTTCTCTCTCGATGCCGCCTTGAAGGGCACCATCGCAGGGTACACTCCTCGGCCGGCCGCCAAGAAGCCCGTCGTCTCCAGCCTGCTTCAGCACGAGGTCAAGGCCAGCTGGTTCTTCGACATTCACGAAGATACCCCGGAGCAAGAGATGACCAACCTCTTGCAGCACAGCACCTGCACGCTCGACATCTCATCCGACGAGGAGACGGAGCAGCGCGCGAGGCGGGATGGTGCTGAAGGCCGTGACAAGGAGAACATTCCTCCGTCCGATGACATCTCTCAGACCTCCACCCGACGCACCAACCAGGCCAAGGGTGAGGAGATGGTTGTTGAGAAGGAGCGAGTTGCGCTGGGCGAGATGAATGCGGCCGACTTTTACGCCCAGGGCTGTGACGGGACGTCGGTCATTCTGATCCACGACGAGGACGAGGAGCCGGAAGCCCCCGTCACCGGTGCCTCCAACATTCCCCGGGAGGCGGAAGAAGAAGACCCCGAGCTGGAGATTCCCCAAGACATTGATGCCCTCATCTCAAGATGCGACAACACGTCATCCAAGGCCGCCGTCCTACAGCCCATAGAAGGCACAGGCGAGAGCTTTGAGCTATGGGAGAGCAGCAGCGCCAAGGATGAAACCGAAGCCGTCGCTGAGAACCCATAGCCAGCAAATAAAACATTAAAAAAAAAGGAGGGGTGCAACAGATGATGCAACGAGGGAATGAGTGTACGCTTTCTACAATCGGATGAAGAGCGAGCATTGAGCATTTGGAGATTTATTATTATTTTTTCTTGGTAGGGGGTGTGCGGGGTTTTCCTCTTTTCTTTTCTCCTTATCCTATTTTTCCCATTTTTTCTTTCCCCTTTTCTCTTGTACCCTCTCCTCCTTTCTTTCCTTCCTCCTAGTCAAGAGGCCGTGACTTGGTGGCATCAGTTTTGCTTTTTTTTTTCTGGACTGGGCGGCGTTCGTTTTCCGGTTCGGTACGGAATTGGTTATGTGATATACCAGGAGTTGTTGCTTGATGCGCCGGTCTGTGGCTGTGTATGCGTTTTGAGCGAGCCCATCAGAGTATACAGAGTATCGTGCACAATTAATCGTATTGTTTGAATGAAGCTACAATCTTGTGTGTGAAGAAAAAGAAAAAGAAAGAAAAACAAAAAAGGAATAAAGAACGAACAAATCCGACAATTATTGAGTGCGTGAAATTGAGAGAGCCGTTGAAAAATGTAAGACGAGGTGCAAAATGTTTGTGCCCAACTTTGCAGATGCGAACCGAACCCAAGTCCTACCTAGAATAACAACCAACATTATGTAGCACTGCTAATACTCCCCCATACCTACTAGCCCATAGCGCAGCCACCGCAACCAATCCCCAGCCACAACGTTGCTAATGCATAACCGTACGTACAGTGCGCGCGGTGTGCGGGCGTCCAAATCTTATCATCTGATGTAATGATTGAAAAGCTCACGCATTACATACATACACGTACAATCTCATATCATCGCCCAGCCCGCACCAAGAGTTTTTTTTTTTTTTTTTTTTTTTTTTTCTTTGTTTTTTTTTTTAAATCCCCAATCTCCCACCCGACTCAACATCAGTCCATCTATCCCATCCATCTATCCCATCCATCCATCCATCCATCCATCCACCCATCCATCGAGAATCCAAACACGCCAAAAGGCTCTCGCCCCGGATAGCATGTCGTCCATTCACGATCTCGCGGCCGCCGCCGTCGCCGGCACATCCTCCTCCTCCTCATCCCTCCTGCCGGGAGACGACAGTGCGGTCGCGGCTACGGCTGCGGCTGCGGCTGCGGCTGCGGCCGAGGCCAGGAAGAGGGGCGCCTTTGTCGTGCTCGAGGGGCTGGACCGCAGCGGCAAGACGACGCAGGTGAAGCTGCTGGAGCAGAGGTTTGTGGAGGAGGGGAGGCCGGTGAAGGTCATGAGGTTTCCCGGTGAGTCCCTTTTGATGTTGCTGCTGTTGTTGTTGTTGTTGCTGTGCAGAATGGTTGCGCTTGGAGGATGGAAATTTGCCCGTGAATGGGGGGAGAGGGGGGGGGGGGGGGGGGGGCTTTGGGTTGGATGGGGTGCATGTTGATTGTGTGTTTGTTCGTGCAGATAGAACGACGCCGATTGGGCAGATGATTGATGGGTATTTGAAGAGCCATGTTGAGATGGACGACCATGCGATTCATCTTCTCTTCAGTGCCAACCGGTGGGAATCTGCGTAAGTTTTTTTTTTTTTTTTTTTTTTTTTTTTTTTTTTTGTTTCTTTCACTTCTCTCTCTCTCTCTATATATATATATGTAAGGAAAATCAAGGAAAACAAAGAAAATAAAGAGAGAGAGAGAGAGACACACACACTCACACAAAATTTAACGCTTGCATATATATATATATGCAGGACCCAAATCCGGGCCCTTCTCGCCGCTGGAATCACCGTCGTGTCGGACCGCTTCTACCACTCCGGCATCGTCTACTCGGCCGCCAAGAAGAATCCCCATCTGCCCCTCGCCTGGGCCCGCGCCCCGGACAGCGGCCTCCCCAGGCCGGACCTGGTGCTCTTCCTGGACCTGGACGAGGAGACGGCGCGTGCGCGTGGCGGCTGGGGCAGCGAAAAGTACGAGAAGGAGGAGATGCAGAGGACGGTGAGGGAGCTTTTCTGGGCGCTGAGCATGGGCGGCAAGGACATCAAGGGGCAGGACCTGCTGCAGCAGCTGGGGGGCATCGAGGGGGCGTCGTGGAGGCAGGACGAGGAGGACATTGTGGTTGTGGACGCGAGCAGGACGGTGGAGGACGTTGCCGAGGCGGTATGGAAAAAGGTCAAGGGCAGGGTCGACAGGGTCGAGGCGGGGGAGATGGGCAGGGTGGTGAGGACTGCGTTGTGACGGCCGGGAGAGCGGTTGACTTGACTTGACCTGATGGAGATTTGACGGGGTTTTTTTTTTTTTTTTTTTTTTTTTTTTTTTTTTTTACACGACATGTCCTTTGGCATTCTCGGCTTCGCTTTTGCTTTTGCTTTTGCTTTTACTTTTTGCTTTTGTCTTCTCTTCTCCTTTTCCTTTCTCCTTTCTTTCCTTGGCTACAAAGGAACAGCATCGTCGTCAAGATGCCCATCAAAAACGCCGTCCACGGCATCAGCGCAAACGCTTCGCGAACTTGACCTGGAGGGGGCCTTTTTTTTTTTTTTTCTACCTTGACGTTTCATCTTCTTTTATATTCAAAGTTTTTACCCCCCCCCCCCCCCCCTCTCTCTCTCTCTCTCTCTCTCTTTCTATCTCTTCCATCCCTTTCCTTTATATACATGATAGGTATAATTCAGATTCGGGCAAAATCTCCACACACTCCGCCGCCGTGATTAACCATGTCGCATCCACACACAAACCACCCCCAAAAAACCATATAAATATACATATTATATATACATATTATATATATATAAACACCCGTAAATCATGCCATAGACCGCTTATCAAAGCACTCACTTCTCCCCCTTACTTACCCAGTTTCCAAAAAAAAAAAAAAAAAAGCACCGCCTGCAAAAACACCTCACCAGACCAGCCGGGTGTCGGCGCCTTGCATCGGGTCCCTTTTTTTTTTTTTTTATTATTCTTATTTTTTATAGGTGGTGTGCCAGAGAACCCCCCAAAGAAGATTCCTTACCTAGGTACTAACTAATAGTACTTAGTACCTAATACTTACTACCTTACCTTGGTAATGTTATTAAATTTATACCACTCTATACGGCGATTTCGCAACCTGACTAAGCCACGCCTTTTTTTTTTTTTTTCTTTCCTTCTTTTTTTTTTATCTTCTCTCTTGCTTTGCTTCCCCCACCAGCCAAGCAGGTTCCCCCGTTCCGGATGTGTCCGTGTGTTTCCATTTTAGCGCTCCGATAAGAAGCCAAAAAAAAAAAAAACTACAGGCCTGTTTCCCGTCTTTCCTCGGGCGTCATCGAGGTTTTTTTTTTTTTTTTTTTTTGTGTTTTTTTTTTTTTTTTTGTTTTTGCCATTCTTTTCTCTCCTTTTTTTTTTTCTCCCTCTCTCATCTCCCTCTCTCTCTCTCCTTTTTTTTTTGGGGGGGAAATTTTTTTTTATTTTAATCAATAAATCAAATCAAACCACAGAACAAGATGGCCTCAATTGCTTGCTCGCTGCGCGCTGCCCGGCCTGTGGCCATGCGCTTTGCGCCCCGTGCCGCTCCGATGGCTCGGTTGTCAATGCCCTTTCGAAGCTTTTCCAGCACCCGCCTGAGTATGTCTTTCTCTCTCTCCCTCCTCTCTCTCCCTCCTCTCTCTCTCTCTCTCTCTCTCTCTCTTCTATCTCCCTCTCTCTCTCTCTCTCTCTCTCTCTCAAGCTAACCGCTTCTCCTCTTCTTCTCTCCTCCCCCCCCCCCCCCTCTAGGCCTCGCCCGCAAGTACACAAAGGATCACGAGTGGATCGACCTCTCGGCCGACCGCAAGACGGGCGTCGTTGGCATCTCAGAGTACGCCGCCGAGCAGCTGGGCGACGTCGTTTACGTCGAGCTGCCGCCCGCGGGCGAATGGACCGACCAGGGCGACTCCATCGGCGCCGTCGAGTCCGTCAAGAGCGCCAGCGACATCAACGCCCCGATACGCTGCAAGGTCACCCACACCAACACCCTGCTGGAGGAGAAGCCCGCCACCATCAACCAGGTGCCAGAGGACGACAGCGCCGGCGGCGGCTGGATCGTCAAGGTCGAGGTTGACGAGGAGGGCGCGCAGCAGTTTGACGAGCTGATGGACGCGGCCGCCTACAAGGAGTTTACCGCCGAGTAAAGACGGACCCAAAAGAAGAAAAGAAAACGGAAAAAAAAAAAAGAAAACGGGGGGGGGGGGGTAAAAGGCGGCGGGTAAAAGTTTAGACGAAAGACGGGGGGGGGAGGGTGATGGTGGGTTTTTTTTTTTTTTTTTTTGGTCCATCATCTTATGAGATGAAGCGCCTGAAATGTGGAGAGGGCCATTTATTTTAAAAAAAAAGAAAAGAAAAAAGAAACGAAACGAAAGAAAGAAGGGGAAAACGAGGCCAGAAGAGAGTTTTTTTTTTTTTTTTTTTTTTTTTAATTCCTTCATTGGAAAGGAAGAGAAGGGGAAGGAAAGAGTATGCATGGCGTAGAACAGTTCAACCTGAGAAAGGGAGGTGGAGGTGAATGGATTTCTTCTTTTTTTCTTCTTTTTTTTTTCTTTTTCTTTTTTCCAACTTTTTGCAAACAATCGCATTTGATGTACCATACATGTATGTGGTGGGCTCATCATGGTTTACATCAGATGAGGGAGGGTATGTATGTTATATACATTGGTTTTTGCTAGGCCGGTTCATCAGCGGCGTCAAAATGTTCGAAAAAAAAAAAAAAAAGTCAAAAGCTATGTATGACGATGCAGTTGCCATATGGGAAGGGTCTTTTTGTTTCTTCCTCTCCTTTCCTTTCCTTTCCTTTCCTTTCCCCCTCTATTCTTGTTCCCCCATCTCTCGTCTGGGAGTTGTACAAGCATTCATTGCGCCGGCGGTGGTGCCGGCTTGTTCTTGTTGATGTCGTCCAGGATCTTGTTTGCGCCCCGGCTCACGAGATCGGCCGCCATCTTCTCGCCAAACCTGTCGGCCGCCTCCGCGGTGGCAATGGGCTCGGTTGCTTCGCCGTCGACTCCCTCTGTGCCCTGGACCGACACCACGGTGGCGCGCAGCCTCAGGCGGCCAGGTTCAACCCACTTGGTCTCTACTCCAATCGGAACGCTGCAGCCGCCCTCCAGCGCTCGCATCAGGCTCCTCTCGGCCGCGGTCGCCAGGGCGGCGTCCTTGTCCTCGATCAGCTTGAGGGCCTCGAGGACCTTGTGGTCTCCGGCTCGACACTCGATGCCCAGCGCGCCTTGTCCGACGGCGTGCAGGATGCCGCCGCTGTCCGACTCGAGGAACTGTGAAATGTGAGCGTCCAGGTTCATCCGCTGCAGGCCGGCGGCCGCCAGGATGATGCCCGTGAGTTCCGGATCCTCCTCCAGCTTCCTGAGCCGCGTGTGGATGTTGCCCCGGTGGTCCTTGAACTTGAGGGCCGGGTATCGTCGGGCGAGCTGGGCGATTCTCCGCACGCTGCTCGTGCCGATGACGCTCCCCGCCGGCAGGTCTGCCAGGGCCTTCCACCCGTGCTTGCCTGCCAGCTCCTTCTTGAGCACCAGGGTGTCTCGAGCGTCTTCCCGCTTGGTGACGCAGCCGAGCAGGAGGCCCTCGGGGAGCGTCGTGGGCATGTCCTTTAGCGAGTGGACGACGATGTCGAGCTCGTTTGCCTCCAGCTTATCCTCCAGCTGCGTCGTCCAGAGTCCCTTGCCTCCAAAGTTGTACAGCGCCGTGTTCTGGTCGCGATCGCCCGTGGTTGTCATTCCGTGGACGGGGAACGAGTATGCGGGCAGGACGGCCTGCAGGGCTTCGACGACAATGTCGGCTTGGGCCAGGGCGAGAGGCGAGTTTCGCGTGCCGACCCTGATGGTCGTCGGACCCTGTGGGAGGGCTGATGTTTGTTCGTCTGCCATTTTTCTCGTTGTGACGATGCGCGATGGCGGATTTTTTTTTTTTTTTTTTTTTTTTTTTTTTTTTTTTTCCTTCTTGGGGGTCCAAGAAAGTAAATCGTTTTTCGCTGGATGGAGGGGCGAGTTCTGTCAGCAAGGAAGCTTTTTGGCGGGGCAATTTTGCACTGTGCAAGAGGGGGTTGCATCAAAAACACGATGCGGATACAGTGTGTAAATTGGGTTTTTAATACTGTATATTGTATAAGTGCAGGGTAGGTTGTCACTTGATTTTGACCGAGGGCCATGTCCAACCACCAGATACCTCAACTTACCATATAACTAACTAGTTAATACCTTGTAGTTCCTCGTTTCTTTCTCTTCTTATACTGTCGGCATGTTCAACGTCTCTCATCTCCATCTGGTTGGTGGACGAGTGACACACGGATCTCGCATATCTAATAACCTAGGTAGTAGGCAATCAACGGATAATAAAACCCCATCACCCGGTGGCGAAGCAAAACAATTGCAAAAAATTTTTGATTCGCGAATTTCATTAGGTGACAGTTGCATGATTATATGTTTGTGTGCTGGATTCACGGCGTGCCGTGACGAAATCAAGGAGATGAAAAGGGAGCGTTGAGCCGAGCTGGAGAGACACAACCATCATCTCTCGGTGTTATTTCATATTGGACTCTTTTTTGTTATCCCGAGATGACACATCTGCTCTCCCTCTCTCCCTCTCTCTCTCTCTCTTCACTCTCTTCACTCTGTCCACCTTTAAAAAAACAAACAAACAAACAAACAAACAAACAAACAAAAAAAGGTATATAAAGATGGGGGGAAAGGATGGTGATTCCATCTCCAGCCATCGCTGGGCAATGCAGCTGGCTCACCAAACCTCCCCCGCCTCCATACTACCACTACCACTACCAATTACACGATACTCGACACCACCCGAACAACAATAACGTTATATATATATATATATATATCTATATATATATTTTGCCTCCGATGAAGCTGGCCACTGCTCTAGCCGCTCTGATCGGGCTGGTCGCCGCCAATCCCAGGCCCCAGCTTCCAACGCCCAACACGCCGCCTCCGCCGCTCTCCTCTCATGCTCCTCCCCCCGAGCCGTCGACTTCTTCCACCTCCACCTCCGCCTCCACCTCCAAGGGCGCTCCGCCGCCTGGCCCGACCAAGGCGCCACCCGCTCCGGACGGCGCCATCTGCGAATGCGGCTATACGTATTGCGCGTCCGTGCTGATGGGCATGAGTATGTTTTGAAACGGCATCGTTTCCCGAGTCCGCCGAGGCGTGTAACTGTAAAGCTGATTTTTGATGTGCGTGACCCGTAGGAAAGCCATGGTCCCAGAAGCAGCTGGCCGAGGCGTACTGCAACACGCCTCACGCGGCCTGCAACAACCACGTGCCCGCGACCAACATCACGTCTGCGCTCTACATCTGCCTCTGCGACGACGTCGATCAAAAGGTCGGAACGCATCTGGATCTCGTCTGCGGGTGCGACAAGTGCCTGAACATTGGGCCCGATTTCCGGGGCCGCTGCGAGACTCCGTGCCACGCGGGGAATTGCCTGATGGAGCTGTAAAATTTGGTTGGCTCGCGCGTGCTCGCCTGTGATGTTTGATTTTTTTTTTTGAATTTTTTTTTGAATTTTTTTTTTTGCAATATTTTGATTTTGATTTTTGATTTAAATTTTGATTTTTGATTTTTTCTTTTTTGATATTTTTTTTTACAACCATAAACCTACCCACAGATTGAATCGCGCGCTGCGTTTTGTTTCCGATGCGCGCAAAGTCCGGTGCTACTTTGACGGTCTCGAGATTGGGGGCTTTTTTTTTTTCATGCTGCGTGTTTTTTTTCTGTCTTCTATTAGGTAAATCCCGGGTGCTGAAATGAAACATCTTTCATTCTAGCGCCTGGATCGCATTCATCATAGGTAATATCGAGTCTAATCCCAATATCAAAAAGGTTCTTTCTTTCTTTTTGTTTTTTGTTCTTCTCCTTTCCGCGCCGGATTCTCCAAAAAAAAAAACTCTCCTCCCCCCTTTTTTCCTTCACGTCTCATCTCCCCCGATTCTCCTCAGCGCTTGCACAATATTCCCCCCCCCATCTGGCACAATGGATATAAGCTCGTATGTACGCTCGGCTGGATCGGAGCGCCTCCAAAGTTGCACAAAAAAAAAACAAAAACCAAAACCTCACGCTTCCCTCCCTCTTAGGATGCAACAACAAACAAAAATTCAAGTCACTACGTATTACTGACTTACTCCCGTATTTCGTTTCCCCTCCCCCCCAATAGCGCCCTCCCGCAAAGGCCTCGCTTCCCCAGCTTTTTAGCGCCGATAGGTGACCCCGCAGCGGGGGATTCAGCGGGCAGCCCCCCCTGTAGGCCGGGAAATCTCTTGAGGAGAACCCCTGGAATCCCCCCCGCACCTTGGTGGCTGCCTCGTTACATTACGTTAGGTACCCGTCAATAGTGAAGATCGGAGGAACTTGTACATTGTTGGCCGGCGCGAGCGCTGCCTGCGATGCTCGTATCTCTCGAGTACTCTGAGCTCCAAAGCTTCCATGGATACTGTTTTTGTCCTTTCTCTTTTCTTTTTTCCCAGTAATTTTTTTTCGCTTTTTTTTTTTAATTTTTTCTTTATTTTCTTTATTTTTTCCCCTGTTTACGTACCCCGTCGTGCGACTTTGGCGGTTGTCCTTGGGCGGGGTTTGCCTCGCTCTTCTAGGAAGCCTCCCCCCCCTCCTTGTCGGCCAAAAAAGGTCACTTCTCCTCATTCGCGCGGGTTGCGATCGGATGTTCTTTTTTTTTTTTTTTTTTTTTTTCTTCTTCCTCTTTTCTTCTTCCCTCTCTCCCTCCTTTCTTCCACAAAACCTCCTTGCCGCTGGATCATATGCTTTTTTTGCGGAATCAGCGGATACGGTGAACACCCTACCAAGTTGCTGCCTCGCATGGGCGCTGCTCGCTGCTGTTCGCTTTTGTCAAAGGCGTCGGCCCATGTGAACTCGTTGTAATCAATCGCCCGGGTAAGATTCCGCCCCTCCCCCCTTCGCTGCAACATGGTCGATAATTGCCTCTCCTCTGATTTTTGGATGCCCGTGCAGGTCCTTATACTGATAGGCTAGAGTAACTTGCGTGTGCTGCGTGGGAAATCGCCTCAGATGAGGGTCGATTCGTCATGGCGTCCTCTGTGCTTCGCCTCCTGGCCACCGAGCTGTGCTTTTCGCCGTCTGCTGCTTCTTCGTCGTGCCTCCTGCGTTCTCGGATCCAAAGTAAGGACAGGCCCTTCCCATGCGCGAATTACGGCTCTTTTGTTTTTGGCTGGCGGCGAGAAACCCCTAATCTTTTCTTTTTCTCGCAGGTGTTACGCCCTTGCTGAGCTGCCGCCGTCCATGGCATTCCTCTGCCCGGGTTCCACGGCAGACCGCACTTGTTGCCGCGGCCGCCAAATCTTTGGCGCTGGTTCGCCATGATGCTCCGGTCGCACGAGCTCCCGTCCTGCTGCCAAAGGCGTATTCGACGGGGGCGGCCGCCGCGATACCGCCAACGACTCCCTACAGCCGGCTCACTGTCGGCGTGCCGAGGGAGACCTTCCCCGGAGAGCGTCGAGTCGCGTTGACCCCGGCCAATGTATCTCTCCTCCTGAAGAAGGGGTACTCCAAGGTTTTGGTCGAGCGCGGAGCCGGTGCTTCCGCTGATTTCTTGGATGACGCCTATGAAAAAGCCGGAGCGACTCTCGTCGACTCCCCCAGCGGCATCTGGTCTGCTGCCGATGTAGTGCTCAAAGTTCGGGGGCCCTCCGGCGCAGAGGTTGGCGCCGTCAGGGAGGACCAGACCATTCTCTCTTTTCTCCAGCCGGGCCAAAACAGGGACCTCGTCGCAAAGATTGCCGCCAGGAAGGCGACCTACTTTGCCATGGAGCTGGTTCCCCGTATTTCTCGCGCCCAGGTCTTCGATGCCCTCAGCAGCATGGCCAATATCGCCGGCTACAAGGCCGTCTTGGAGGCGTCCAACGTCTTTGGTAGATTCCTGACTGGCCAAGTCACGGCCGCCGGCAAGATCCCACCATGCAAGGTCCTGGTCATTGGTGCCGGTGTGGCTGGTCTCAGCGCGATTGCGACTGCTCGTCGCATGGGCGCCATTGTCCGCGGTTTCGACACTCGCCCCGCAGTCAGAGAGCAGATCGAGTCTCTCGGCGCGGAATTCATCGAAGTTGACATGCAAGAGGATGGTTCCGGCGCCGGAGGCTATGCCAAGGAGATGAGCAAAGAGTTCATCGAGGCCGAAATGAGACTGTTCAAGGAGCAGGCCCAAGAAGTGGACATCATCATCACCACCGCCTTGATTCCCGGAAAGCCCGCCCCGAAGCTTATCAAATTGGACATGCTCGATGTCATGAAGCCAGGAAGCGTCATCGTCGACCTGGCCGCGGAGGCTGGCGGCAACTGCGAGGCCACCAAGGCGGGCGAGCTGATTACATACAACGATGTCAAGGTTATTGGTAGGCCGCTAGTATTGTCGATATCAGGCCCCCCCCCCCCCCTTTTTTTTTTCCCTTTTCTTCCCCCTTTCCCCTCCCCCCCTTTTTTGGTGACATGCTCGATTATGACACCCCCAGTGCTAACGCGAGATCGCAGGATATACCGATCTCCCGTCTCGTTTGCCCACCCAGTCGTCTACTCTCTACTCCAACAACATCACAAAGCTGCTGCTGTCGATGGCTCCCAAGGACAAGGAGTTTGGAATCGACCTGTCCGACGAAGTCGTCAGAGGCGCCATTGTCATGCGGAAAGGAGAGATCCTTCCACCCGCCCCCCGTCCAGCGCCTCCGCCCGCACCCGCCAAGCCCGCAGCCGCAGTGGTGGTTGAGCCCGTAGAGCTCACCCCTTGGCAGAAAAAGACTCGAGAAGTGACTACCGTGACTGCCGGAATGACGGGCGTGCTGGCTCTCGGCAAGTTTACCGGCCCTCTCTTCATGTCCAATGCCTTTACCTTTGCGCTGGCCAGTCTCATTGGGTACCGCGTCGTCTGGGGCGTGGCGCCCGCGCTGCACTCCCCCTTGATGAGCGTGACGAATGCGATTTCCGGCATGGTAGGCATTGGCGGCCTGTTCATCCTCGGTGGGGGCTACTTGCCCGAAACCATCCCTCAGACGTTTGGCGCGCTGAGTGTGCTGCTGGCCTTTGTGAACGTTGGCGGCGGCTTCGTCATCACCAAGCGAATGCTCGACATGTTTAAGCGTAAGTTGCCTCTTCTTCTTCTTTCTTCTTCTTCTTTCTTCTTCTTCTTCTTCTTCTTCTTCTTCTTCTTCTTCTTCTTTGCCTTTCCGTAGGGCGCTCCACGCGCCATATCCAGGTGTGGGCATAGGCTGACACGGTCTCAGGTCCTACCGACCCCCCTGAATACCCCTGGCTCTACGCCGTCCCGGCTGCTCTGTTCGGCGGAGGCTTCGTCGCTGCGGCGTCGACCGGAGCCGCTGGTCTCGTCCAGGCTGGGTATCTCATCAGCTCCGTCCTCTGCATTGGATCTCTCTCGGGCTTGGCTTCTCAAGCGACCGCTCGGATGGGCAACATGCTCGGCATCCTCGGTGTTGGTTCTGGCGTATTGGCTAGTCTGGCCGCAGTGGGCTTCTCTCCCGAGGTCTTGACTCAATTCACCGGATTGGCGGCCATCGGAGCCGTTGCAGGTGAGCAACAACTTCAGACGCAATCCCAACTGCGCCGGATGCGACACCGCTGACGGTGACTTTAGGCATGTTGATTGGGAAGAGAATCACACCCACGGATCTGCCTCAAACTGTCGCCGCCCTGCATTCGGTCGTTGGTCTGGCTGCCGTCCTGACAAGCATCGGCAGCGTAATGGCTGATATTTCGGATGTCTCGACTCTACACATGGTGACCGCATACCTCGGAGTTTTGATCGGCGGTGTGACCTTTACTGGGTCAATCGTCGCGTTCCTCAAGCTGGCCGGCCGCATGGGTTCGCGCCCGAAGATTCTGCCTGGCCGACACGTCATCAACTCTGGCTTGCTGGCAACCAATGCTGCTACCTTTGGTGCTTTTCTGACCATGGCTCCTGGTGCTCCCGTGATTGCCGCCGGGGCGCTGGCAGCCAACGCCGCGCTGAGCTTCATCAAGGGATATACGACCACCGCGGCAATCGGAGGGGCCGACATGCCTGTCGTCATCACTGTGCTCAACGCTTACAGCGGTTTCGCCCTGGTGGCCGAAGGATTCATGCTGGATAACCCCCTCTTGACCTCCGTGGGGGCGCTGATAGGGGTATCCGGTTCCATTCTGTCGTACATCATGTGCGTCGCCATGAACCGGTCCTTGACCAACGTCCTCTTTGGGGGCCTGGGGACTCCGACGACCGCCTTGGAGTATAAGCCAGAAGGCCAAGCCACCGAAACGTCCGTCGAGGACGTTGCAGAGCAGCTGGTGAATGCCGAATCCGTCATCATAATTGTGGGATATGGAATGGCCGTCGCAAAGGCGCAGTACGCGCTCTCGAGCATTGTCCAATCGCTTCGGTCCAAAGGCATCACCGTTCGCTTTGCCATCCACCCTGTTGCCGGTCGCATGCCCGGACAGTGCAACGTGCTACTTGCGGAGGCGAGCGTTCCCTACGACATCGTCCTGGAAATGGACGAGATCAACGACGACTTTCCAGAGACTGACTTGGCCTTGGTCATTGGAGCCAACGACACGGTCAACCCGATTGCCATGGAAAAGGGAAGCTCCATAGAAGGAATGCCTGTTCTGCATGCTTGGAAGGCTAAGCAAGTGGTGGTGATGAAGAGGAGCTTGGCCAGCGGCTATGGTGAGTGGCGTCCTGTTCCCTGTTGCGAACCTTTTTGTGGCAGCGTTGTAGAATGAAGAGCAAAGAACTGACAAGCGGGGAAACGAACAGCTGATGTGCCGAACCCGATGTTCTACATGCCAAATACCAAGATGTTGTTTGGTGATGCAAAGGTTTCTTGCGATGGTCAGTCAAGCAAGCAAGGCGTCACGCCATATTCATGTGACTCCCCCTTGAGACTGGCAAAAATTTGCTGACGACGTTGACAGCGATTAAATCCGCCGTAGAGGGGAAACTGTAGAGTGGGCGGGTGTGCATGCGGATGGGCTTTTTTCGTAGAGACGCTATAGCGAGGCGTAGAGGATTCCCCTGCTTGAAGATGATCATTTGTTGCGCGGCAATAGATGGGATTAGATAGTACTGGCTCCTGTTGACATTTCCGTCTTTGGTTTACAAAAGAGTATTAAAAAAAAAAAGATTGCTTTTGCATTCACCAGTTGAGGCTGAAGTGATGGTAGCCTTGCGGCCATTACATGTGAATGAATGGACGGGACAAGCAGTGCGCATGTCTGCTTCTGCCTATCCTTATGATTATGATTTGTTTAGTGTCTGTTGCGTGATTTCCATATGTACACCATCCTTGTTTTGTCTTTCTTTCCCACTCATACCCGATCCTTGGCCACTGGCTCCCAAGCATTCATCTTTGGCCTCGTCCTGTCACCCCACGTGTTAGCCACTGTTGCATAGCTACTGTTGCATTCTCTTTGATGTGTATGAGGAGTCCCCCCCTTCTCCTAGCTAGGCACAAAACTCGACCATGGGGAAAAAAAAAAAAAAAAAAAAAAACAACTCTTTGCCCCGTGATGGGTCCCCCACTCACGTGTTGTACGTCTTGAAGGCGCCCCGTGTCATGGTATAGTTGGGCTTGGGAAGGGCGGGCTCAAAGTGTCTCGTGCCGGCGGCAATGAGGGCGTCCTCGGTCGGGGGCTTGTCAACGGCGTAGCTGATCCAGGCGTGCCAGCCGGGCTCGATGTGGGCGGCGTCGTAGTCGTGCTTGGCGTAGTCGACCCAGCGGGTCCGGAGAGGCAGCTCCTCGGGGTTCTCGTAGTATTTGTTGCCGGCGCGATCGGTGCCGACGAGGCGGCCGTACTTGGTGTCACCTGTGTGTGTGTGTGTGTGTGTGTGTGTCGTCAGGACCATGTGCCCGAAGCGTTGGAGAGAGGGGAGAAGCCAAGGACAGGCGTACCGATGTACTGCTCGGGGAGGAGGCCGCAAGAGCTGTGCGTCAGCCAGAGGAGGCGCTTGCAAAAGGCCAGGAAGAAGCACTACGAGATCCGGAGACGTACCAGCATCTGGCGGAAGTAGTCCTGCGCGGGAGAATGTCAGCAGAAAAGAGGGCGGGCAAAGCTGGACGGGGCGGGCGGCACATGCCTTGATGCCAACCTTGCGCAGGTTGCCCAGAGTCCTCGTGATGGTCGACATGGCGGGCTGGCGAGCGGGCGAGCGGCGGCGGGCAATTCTACCGGTGATGGGGCGGTGCGGGCTGGGGAATCTTTTTGTGTTCTTCTGAGGCTCATGTGAAGTCTTTTGGTTGAAGATGGACGGCGAGGCGGCTGAAGCTCGGCTAAACCGGATTTCCAACCGAGTAGGTACAATGCCCGATATCCTTTTTTTTTTTTTTTTTTTTTTTTTTTTTTTTTTTTTTTACGTGTGTGTGTATGTGATTCTGATAGTTTAGAGCAAAGGGCTCGATTGCGTGCTTGGGAGGATGATTGTGCGCAGCTGCGGCCGGTGCGCTTCGAGAACGAGAATTCTTCGACAGAAACCGAGCATCTCACCACCTCGGCATCAGCACCGAAGCTATGCGACACCTCATGGCGCTCCGGGAGCGCAAGCCCACGGGGGAGGAGGAGCAGGACTGCTGGCGCCGCTGGTGAGCGAACTGGATCGCATGGCGCCGAGCTTTGACGTTCGAGCGGAGCAGATACGAATCTTGAAGACGCCGGCAGAATTCTACGAGACGCTCAAGGTGCGGGAGACGGGGACGCGCTACAAATTGCCGAGGCGGGCAGTTCCGGGGCTGATGGGGTTGATTCGCAGGACCGGATACGGAATGCGAAGAAGAGGATATTCCTGTCGACGCTATACATTGGAAAGTCGGAGACGGAGCTCCTGGAGACGCTGCGAGAGGCGCTGAGGCGGAGCCCGCGGCTCAAGCTGAGCATCATGACGGATGCGCTGCGGGGGACCCGCGAGTCGCCCAACGCCTCGTGCGCCTCTCTGCTGGCGCCGCTGGTGGAGGAGTTTGGGGCCGACCGCGTCGAGGTACGGATGTATCACACGCCGAATTTGACGGGCCTCCGGAAGCAGTATGTGCCCAAGAGGATCAATGAGGGATGGGGGCTGCAGCACATGAAGCTCTATGGGGTGGATGACGAGATTATCATGTCTGGGTATGTTTGCTGTTTTTTTTTTTTTTTTTTTTTTTTTTTTTTGGAAATCCGTTGGCGGTGTTGAGACGAGCCGAAGGGGGAGGACGGGCAGGTATTGACTTTTTTTTTTTTTTTTTTGTTCGCTGAAAAAGGGCCAACTTGTCGACCGACTACTTCACCAACCGGCAGGATCGATACCACCTCTTCTCATCCAAGGAGGTGACTGACTACTTCTGGGGGCTGCATGCCGGCGTGGCGTCATTCAGCTTCCTCGTTCGGCCCTCGAACGCGGATGGGGCTGGATACACCCTCTCCTGGCCGACGACGAACTGTGCCCCGTCGCCGCTGGAGAAGCCGCAGTCTTTTGTCGAGAAGACGACATCGGCGCTGCGGGCGCTCATCGCCGCGCCTGAAGCGAATCGCCCGGATCGCGAGTTCAAGGACACGCGAGTATACATGCTCAGCCAGATGTCCCAGGTCATGCGGCCCGACGCGTCGACGGAGCTTCCCGTGTTGACGCGGATCCTCGAGCGGCTGTCTCAGCCGGCATATGCCGGGTCGTCGTGGACGTTTACCGCGGGCTACTTTAACCCCGATCCGTCGTTGACGAGGCTGCTTCTCAACACCGCTTCCGACAACAACGTCGTCATCACGGCGGCGCCCGAAGCCAACGGCTTTTACAGGTCGAAAGGAGTTTCCGGCCTGCTGCCGGACGCCTACGTGCTTCTCGCGCGTCGCTTTCTCCATGCCGTCCAGCAGCGCGGCCGCGACGGAGACATTACGCTGAAGGAGTGGCGCCTCGGCACGGCTGGTCGGCCCGGAGGGTGGACATACCACGCAAAGGGCCTGTGGATAACAATGCCCGGCGATGCGAACCCGAGCGTGAGCATCATCGGAAGCTCCAACTACACGAAGCGGAGCTACTCGCTCGACCTCGAGGCCGGAACGCTGATTGTGACTCGGAACGAAGCGCTGAAAGCCCGGCTGGGAGAAGAACAGAACTGGCTGCAGGAGCACGCGGCGGGGGTAACGATGGACGACTTTACTAGGAACGAGCGGAGGGTCGGTCTCAAGGTGCGGATCGCAATGTGGATCGTCAAGGTTGTGGGAGGCGCTTTATGAATGGAGAATAGAAACGGAGGGACTGGACTGGCATCGTATCGTGGGGGAGGTTAAAACATTTGGGTTTCCATATAGAGAGAGACCCCGGGGGAGGGGTTTGGGAAACTAAGATACCCCGGGTTTGGGATGGGAATATGTACCAAAAAAAAAAAAAAGTCAAGAAGGCAGGCCTTGGAAGCGAATTGATGAGACGAATTACTAAAGATTGGTACCAAGGTTAGTTAGTAGTAGTACTTGCATGTGGGTGATGTGTTAAAAAGATGGTGATGAAGAATGAAGAAAGTTGTGGATGTTTTGTTGAGATATTTTGGGCCAAAAGTTGCTGTTGTAGTCAAAAGAAAAAATTCACCCAAGGTATCCATCCCACATGTCACATGTTTCTTTTTTTTTCTTTTTTCTTTTTTCTTTTTTTCTTTTTTTCTTTTTCTTTTTTTTTTTTCCGGGTCATGAGGAAATACAAATTCAAATTCATTCAAAGTGTCCACTCAAACTTTTTGTTCCGGAAACCCGTCAGCTTGGGCGCGGCACCAAAGCTAGAAAAGATGACAAAAAAAAAAAAAACGATCGGCGATTATTATCGTAAAAGCCGGAAAGGAAGCCTGAGGTTATTGGGGAACAAAAATTAATTAAATAAAATAAATTAAATTAAAATAAAGGGGGGGGGTTATAAATTCTCTCTCATCGTCGTCCCCCCGCATTTGGCCCGTTTCAACAAAACTACTACCTACTGTAAACTCATCTACAAAAACAATTACAATCACAAGAAAGAAAAATAATTTAAAAAAAAACCAAAAAGAAAGAAAGAAAGAAGAAAAGCGTGTTATTTATTGCCATAATTTTTTTTTATTAATTTATCATTATCCAATCTTTTTTTTTTCAACCATGTCTTTGGCAGAGAAACCCATCGTTTTATACTACTACGAAATCTCCCCATACTCGAAGAGGGTGCTGTGGTATCTCGCCTTGAAGGGGATCAAGTTTCAGCAATGTGTATGTGCAAGACTCTTTTTTTTCTTTCTTTTTCCTTCTTTTTTTTTGTTGTCAAAGGCTTCCTCGGCGAGTATCATGTTTCTAAATGCCCCCCCAATCCTCTTCATGGCGTGTAGGTCCAACCGTTGATTATGCCTCGGCCGGACCTCTCCCGCCTGGGCGTCAGATACAGGCGCATTCCTGTCCTCGCCATAGGCAGAGATGTCTACCTAGACACTCGGCTCATCCTCGAGAAGCTCGGCGAGCTGGAGCCCGGGCACGGCAATACCTGCCTCTCCGTGGCCACAACCCCCGAGCAGATGGCGCTGCAACACCTCCTCAGCGTATACATCATGGACACTGGCTTTTCGAGGCATGTCGTGCAGCTGATCCTCCCTCACATCGGCGGGGTCAGCGACCCGGCTTTTCTCAAGGACCGCGCCGATTACATAGGCAGCGGTGCTTTTTTCCCGCCGGACGCCCTGAAGGCCATGAGGCCGGATGCGATTCGCGTGGTGAGGGGTGGGTTCGAGTTTCTGGAACGCACCCTGCTGTCCGACGGGAGGGAGTGGCTTCTCGGGACGACGGGGCCGAGCGTCGGGGACATCGAGGTGGCCTGGTCGCTGCAGTGGCTGGAGAGGGTGCCCGGGGCGATGCCGGAGGAGTGTATCTCCAAGGAGGTGTTCCCGAGGGTGTTCTCCTGGATAGAGAGGTTCAAGAGTGCCGTGGCCAAGGCGCAGGAGGAGCTGGGAGAGCCCAAGACGCTGACCGGAGAGGAAGCCGCACGGCTGGTGCTGGGCGCGGAGTACCACGAAGCAGAGGGCCGGGTCGACGAGGGAGATTCGTTGGTGCGGCTCCGGGGACTAAGCAAGGGGCAGCTCGTTCAAGTGTGGCCGACGGATACCGGGTCGAACCACAAGGACCTGGGAGAGCTGGTGAGCATTGACGACAAGGAGGTGGTTGTCGAGGCCAAGGCGGAGGGGGGCGCGTCGGTGAGAGTCCACGCCCAAAGACACGGGTTCGCGGTTGCGGCTTATGAAGAGTAAAATGTTTTGCGATGTCGACACACTCGATATCAAGAGCGAGGCGAAGCGAAGGAACCATTTTCCTCGTCGTCGTCGTGTATAACATACCCTGACACTTCATCTTCACTCACCCAAACAGCCATGTACACGTGTGTCTGTGAATAAATATAAAAATTATATACCCCAACTCTGCTTGTGTGTATATATATAAATATATAAATATATATATATATATATAAATATATATATATATATAGAAGTTGCACCACCCAAGGCGCTTGGCGCGAGAGTTATCATTGTATCAAAATTTCCATCACCAATCAAGCTGCCTCGCCTCGGGTGAAAGTTGCGCGAGTGACTTGCCAATTCAACAGAGGAGGAATTTTCATCATAGATCGATCATCTATCATCTATGCATAATAGTTAGTGGTTGGTGGTGAGAGTTGATGAGCAAGATGCGGGAAACTTGACTCGGAAACGGGGGAAGCCGTGAAATTAGGGGGGGGCTCTTCAAAGGATTATCATCACAAATTAGAACAGTGTGCATGCGAAGCCCCCGTGGTGGAGTGGTTACCACTTAACTCTTATAGATCCAAACAAAAAAGGTCTTGGAGATATGTTAAGGTCGCCAGTTCGATCCTGGCCGGGGGCACCAGTTTTTTTTTTTTTTTTTTTTTTTTGGTCATTATATTATACACGGATCCTTTGGCATCAAGAATTCTATTGGCAATGAAAAAAAAAAAAAAAAACAGTAGGACAAGTAAAGTGAATGAATGAATGAATGAATGAATGCATCAATCAAATTGGGAAAGTAAGAATTATGTTTATACGTCCTTTTTTTTTTTTCCTTCTTAGGCCTTTGTAGTTACGTTGGTGTTCTACATTATATACAACCTTGAACGCCTCAAAATCTATATATACATTGACAGTTTCGGGACTCGGTTGCATGTCCGTCCGTACCGCGTAACAACTCGTTCGTTTTTTACGGCAGCTGTAAAGCAAGCCATTGAATTGAGGGGATGGACGGATGCATCGTATAGTAGTTTGTCAAAAAAAAAAAAACAGCCTCGGGCTTTGGCGATTTACGTACGGGGCTCAAGCACAAGCCAGTCAGCACCTACTTACTAGGTAGTTCGTAGAGATGAGACCCTTGGGGCAATATTTCACGCAGAACCTTTTTTTTCCGGATTTGGAGAGGTATTCTCGGCTTCGTTTTTGTGCCCGTCTTATTTTATTTATTTTGTTTAATTTTACTTTCCCTTTTCACCAAGTTACTAACAACTACCTACCTGGTAATACTACCTAGGTAAGTACCTTAGTAGGTACTCGGGCGACGAGCGTCATGTGATGCACCACGTGATATTTCCACTTGTACCTCCTCTTCCACCAAAACCAACGAGAAAAAGCAGGTACCGAGCGAGAGAGCCCCCCAATTGTTCCCAAAATCCCGTTTGGAGCTGCTTTTTTTTTTCTTTTTTCTTTTTTTCCCCGAGCCTCTCAACATCACCATCCATCGCACTCTTCAAGCTTCCAGCGAGGCATCAGAGCAGCGGACGACGAGGCCGAAGGACCAGCGGCTTTTGTCAAAACCACAAAACCAAATTTTTTTTTTTTGAATAAACCAGAGGAGCTACTCTCGTGGCATCTCTCATCATCGTCAAATCATGGCGTCAAACAAGCTTGGCAAGATGGTCAGTTTCCTCTTCTCCCGGTCCGTCTCTCGAAGCGTTTTGAACGTTGACGTGGTTAGACTAACGAGAGAGAGAGTTGATTGACTTAGGCCGGTTACGTACGCAGACACCCTCGGCTATCCGCCGGAACGCATTCTTGGACCTGCTTGGAAGACGCTGACGCAGCTCCCAGATCAACTACCGGATGCGCGTGACCCTCCAGGACTCGCGGCAGCTGGTCGGCCAGATGCTCGCCTACGACCGACACATGAACCTCGTTCTGGCAGACACGGAGGAATTCCGCCGCACCAAGCGCAAGCAGAACAAGGCAGCGGCTGCCCCCGGCCAAACCGTGGTCCAGGAGGAGAAGCGGACGCTGGGCTTGGTGATTGTTCGCGGCGCTCACATCATCTCCCTGACGGTCGAGTCGCCGCCGCCCGCCGACCCTAGCGCTCGGCTCGGCAAATCCACCACGGGCGGAATTGCTTCGACTCTCCAGGCTGGCCCTGGCGTCGCTCGACCCGCCGGACGTGGTGCCGCCGCCCCGATTTCCCTCGCCGGCCCGGCTGCCGGTGTCGGAGGAGGTGCTCCCCCGCCGGGCTTCCCTCCTTTCCCCGGTGCCCCCGGCACTGCTGGGGCTCCTGGCTTTGCCGGGCGAGGTGGACGTAAGTCGTTTGCCTCTTCCGTTTGGTTCGGCCAACGTTTGGTGCTAATTCGCGGGCGTGTAGCCCCTCCAGGTTTCCCTGGCCAGTTCCCTCCCGCTGCCGGCTTCCCAGGTGCACCAGGTTTCCCTGGCGCCCCTGGATTCCCTCCCGGTGGCCCTCCCCCTCCTGGGTTCAACCCTCCTCCTCGACGATGAAGAGGCTTGTACGTGGGGGCTAAAAAAAAAAAAAAAAAAAAAAAAAAGCTCTTAATTTCTGTGATACGCACGCAAGCAATCTGGTCCAATATAATATCCCGGGAATGGGGGAAAAAAAATTATTTGCGGCTTTTTAGAGAATGGGAGAATTGGAATATTTCGCTCTAGGAACCATGATGAAGCAAGGGTGGCGTTTGGTGATGCTCGAAATGACATCTGGCTTGTAATCTAGCATCAGCCGGGGGTACGTACATTGAGCTATGAATCGGTCTTTTATTATTATTATCAATTTTCTTTTTCAATTTTTTTTTTGCAATTTTTTTTTTTCTTTTCACATGCAAAAGATATGAGCCAACGAAAAGATGCCAATGTCGATACAAATGGTCTCAACGTTTGTTTGGGCTCCTGACTGCTGTCTAGACCGTTGTTGCCCCTGGCCTCACATCGGATGCAAACATAGAATATGGATGGCAGATGTAATAAAATTGACACCGACCCATGTTTTGGAAGGTTATGGCATAGAGAAGAATATCGCGAGCATGCTAGGCCCCCCCCCCCCCCCCGGGTGCTCATCTCCAAAGAACTTTTGGCACCAATGATGCAAGTTTTATATGCAAGTTTTATGACATTAAAAAAAATCATACAAGTTTGTCATAATTGAGATCCAGTGATGTGTGTATATATATATATAAAATGATAAACATTTAAAAAAAAATCCGTTTTAGCTAGTATACATGTAAATCGTTTACACATCTCTCTTCCTCCCCTAGCCGCGTGTCATCGAACGATGGACGGCGTAGACGAGCAAATCCATCATGTCCATTTTTCCATACACAATTTTGTCAAAAACACCCCCAAATTCACAGAACCTTTTCTCCCAGCGGCGGCCCTCCTTTGGCGAATCCTTGGACGGCAATCCGGCTCACCAAGTCGCTCTGGTGCTGCTCAATCATCTCGCGCAGCACGCTCCTCTCCATAACCACCTTGCCCGTCTCGAGCAAGTCCTTGACGTCGACGTCGTCGAGATCCAGCGCCCGCCCTTCCCATGGCACCTGCTCCATGGCTTCGTACAGCCTGTCTCTCCGGCCGCCCGTGACGAACAGCGTGCGGCCGTCGTCGCGACCGAGGCCCAGGGTGCTCAGCACGCCGGACATGTACTTTTTCAGATACGTCTCCCTCAGACCATCCTTCAGGTACCTATCGGCGACCAGATCAAAATCCTCCGGCATGGACAGCTCCATGCCATCCTCGCAGACGATGAGCTCGCCCCGCCTGTAGCGATAGCTCAGCGCCGTGCGCCACGCCTTGTCGTAGACCTTGCGGTTGAGCCCGGTCCCGAAGTCGCGAGGGTGAGGGCCGAAGGATTTGCCGCCGCCGCGCAGCAGGGGGCTCTGCTTGCTGCCCAGACGGGCCCTTCCCGTGCCCTTTTGCGGCCGCAGTTTGCGGTGCGAGCCGTGCACGTCGTGGCGGGTTTTGGACGATGCCGTGCCCTGTCTGGTGTTGTCGCCCTCGTAGACGACGGCGAGGTGGAGGAGGTCTCGGCGGAGGGGAAGATGGAGATGCTGGACGGACCACTGCTCGAGGGACCGCGGCTCGAGAGACGGGAAGCTGTGGATGGTGACTGGCACGGTTGAGACTGATGGAAGAGGGGAGGGGGGTAAGTTTGATGGAGGGCCAAGTTACGATTCCGGTGAGGGCTTTTGGCTTACTTGGGTTCCATGACTGGATGATGGACTGCGCATCGGCAGCCGGTTTTGCAACGCCCTTAACCGGAGCCTCGGTGGCCATTGATCGCGTAAACTGTCCGCCGAGCCTCGTCGTCGCCGGCTGTAATTTTTTTTTTTTTTGGTCAGCCTCGCCTCTCCATCGCCAACAGAACTTGTCACCATCTCTCCCTCCCCCCTCGGGCGAAAAAAAAAATATATATATATATATATATATATACCTTGGACGCAGACAGCCTCAACGCAGCCAGCGCCTCGCCGAGGCACCCAATTCCCTTTCCAGCCATGTCGACAGGCACGCTTCCAGGGACTGCGGCTGTCTGGGAGCTTCGTTGTCGCCTTCTGAACGGTTGGTTGGCACTCTCTCTGGTGATGAAGCGATTTTTTAAAAAAAAAAAAAAAAAAAAAAAAAAAAAAAGGTTCAAAGTTGGTGGTTGCACGCAAAAGGCGCGGCCGGCGTTTTCCGCCTTCCGGCCCGCCGAAAATTTTAGCGGGGCCAGATCGCGAACTTTCCCAGAGCCCATATTTTGCAAACCAACCTTTTTTTTTTTTTTTTTTGCTGCTCAGATTCTGATCCCCGAGACAAACTCACTCAAACTCACTTCGCCCTTTTTGCAAAAAAGAAAAAAAAAAAAAACACTCGACGACATGTCGCGGTGCCGGGCTGTCGTCAGGCCATTGGCACGGCAACTGCGCCCGCAATGCTCCATCCGGCCCTTCGCCGCCGCCGCCGCCGCCGCCGCCGAGGCACCGCAGCCCGGGCCCCTCGATCTCGATCCCGACAGCGTGCTGCCGGAGTTTGAAAGCAACCTGATCAAGGCGGGCAAGATGCCCGTCGGGTCGCGGAGGCGAAGAGTCGCCATGCGCGCCGCGGCAAACATTCCCTTTGAGCAGCTGCCGTACCAGGCCTTCCAGGAGGCACGAGCCATCCTCGCGGCGGACAGGCTGGAGAAGATTGCAAAGATCCAGGAGGGCATGGAGAAGATTGCGGCGCTGGAGAAGAAGGACGCCGCGCTGGTCAGGGGCGGGCAGCAGATGAAGGATACCAAGCTGTCCAGTTTGCGGCGTTACGTCGAGCAGCTCAAGATCCAGGCGGATATCAACGACCCTCTGGTCAAGAAGAGGTTCGAGGATGGCCTAGGTAAAAAGATCTCGTCCTCTTTTGTTTTTGTTTTTGTTTTTGTTTTCCCCCTGTCGTTACAATTCTGGAATTGGAAAAAGAAAAAAAAAGAAAAGAAAAAAGAAATCATTGCTCACCGTGATGGACACATTATATATAGGTGACATGAACAAGCCCATCTACCGGCACTACGCCGAGCGCAAATGGCGCTCGTACGACTACCGCCTCATCACGCAGCGCATCAAGCAGTTCAGCATCGTGCCCGACGTCCTCCCCAAGCTGGACCCCGTCGCCGACGTGCAGCTCTTCTTCCGCCACGCAAAGATCCCCCCCGGCCAGACGGTCGACTCGCTCGTGAGCGAACATGCGCCGCGCCTCCGCGTGCAGGTCTTCAACCCGGGCGTTCGCCTCGTCTCCGTCGCCGTCGTCGACTCGGACGTGCCCGACGTGGACAGGGACGCCTTCTCCAAGCGCTGCCACTACCTCGCCGCCAACATCCCCCTGGGCCCCTGCGACACGTCCCTTCCCCTCGGCAGGATCAAGGCCGACGACCAGCTCGCCGTGCCCTGGCTGCCGCCCTTTTCCCAAAAGGGCGCCCCCTACCACCGCCTGGGCATCTACCTGCTCGAGCAGCGGCCCGGCGACAGGCTCGACGTCGCCAAGCTCCGCCAGCTGTACTCGTCCCGCGACGGCTTCTCGCTCAAGTCGTTCCGCGACAAGTTCGGCCTCACCCCCGTGGGCTTCAACATGTTCCGCGCCGTCTGGGACGACAACACCGCCGCCGTCATGGCCCGCCAAGGCGCCGCCGGCGCGGACGTCGAGCTCAGGCCGGCCCGCGTTTACAGCTTGAAGCCGCCCGTCAAGCCCCGCGGCTGGGAAGCCAAGCGCCAGGGCCCTGCGCACAGGCATCTGTGGAAGTACACGAAGCGCATCAGGGGGCTGTCAAACGCCCGTGGATGGACGAAGAGGAGGTAAGAGGAAGAAGGAAGGAGATTTTTTTTTAAAAAAAAAAAAAGAAAATAGAAAAAAGTCATGATATTGTACGATATTCTTTTTTATGCGTGTACAAAAAAAAATTGTAAGTGGTGATGGTGGTGATAGTGGTAGTGGTAGTGATGGTAGTGACGGTAGCAGTAAAAGATGGTCCTCGAGAAGAAAGAAGAAAGAAGAAAGAAGAAAGAAGAAAGAAGAAAGAAGAAAGAAGAAAGAAGAAAGAAAGAAAACCTTTTGTCATGATGAAGATATTATTCAATACCTACCTATAGTATAGGACCTTTTTGCATCTCAGATACTAACTTACTTTACTACCAATCAATGTACTCTCTCTCACCAGCTGATTGCTCCGATACATGGGGGGCGACTTTTGAGAGCTTCCATGTCCAATATATATATGAACACCCACACAAATTTCCCATGGAGCCTCCAAAGGGCCGAACCAGGCTCAAAGATTTCATTCAATCCGGGTTATTTTTCATATTTTATTAAATTTTTAAATTTTTTTAATCCCCCCTTTTTTTCTTCTTCTTCTTCTTTTCCTTTTAACCTACCCTCTCCTCATTTTGGGGGAGATGAAAAGAGAGGGGGAGAGAGAGAGAGAGAGAGAGAGAGAAAGAAACCCCAATAAATACCCTTTGCAAATATATCCTTTTCCCCCCAAAGCAAGCCCGCACCATGTCATGCATCGTGGACTTGTCGTTTGCCGCCAAAAACGATTCTCCCCCAAAGAACAGCGGCCCCGGAGCGGCGAGACGGCGGTGAGCGATTCATTTGCTCCGCGTGAATTGCATCATGCGCGCCTCGTGTCCCATTATTTCCACCACCCACATAAAAAATAAAAATAAAATAAAAAATAAAAAAAATAAAGAATAAAGAATAAAGAATCTACCCTGGGCTGGGCTGCTGGCAATCTGCCCCTCGGCTCTCTCTGTCCATTTTCGTGTTTTGTGCCCTGCCCTCCTTTTTGCTTCAGCTCCTTCTGCTCCTTCTTCTTCCTCTTCTTCTCCCCTCCGCCATGGTGGCGGCGACGGTGTCAGCCTGTTTCAGACGGCTTCGCCCGTGAGTAGCTCGTCGGGCATGTAATCGAGATTGATGCCCTCGTGCTTGTCTGGTGGCGATTCCAGGTGGGAGCGGTGCGACTCTGCCGGCGAGGGCAAGGTGCACGATCCGGAGGCTGCATGTTTTGGTCCGGTCAACATTGGGCTTTGAGCCGGATCGGCTCGCTGACAACTCACCATGGGGGGCAATGGAAGGACGCCGGTCCTGCGCCGGGTCCATGCACCTCTCGACGTACTTGAGAGCCTCCTTCTCGATCCAAAAGTTGATGTTGGGGTCATTGCACGTCGCATGAGCCATGAGGTGGTTTTTTATGCGGGTGACCTCGTCGAGGAGCTGGAAGTACTCCATGCGCAGGTTGGTGTGGCGCAGCTCCATGCCAGACTTGGTCTCCTCCAGCTCGAGCACCCACTCCTTCTTCTTCTGGCGGCACTTGGATGCGGCGATGCGGTTGCGCTCCAGATTCTTGCTGCGCTGAGCTGCATCTTCCTTCTTGGTCGCGGCGCCCCTCCGCGCCGATTTCCGTTTTGGCGGCGATGGTTGCTGCTGTTGTTGTTGCTGATGCTGCTGCTGGGCCTCTTGCTTTGCCGCGGCACCGGTGGCCTGGACCGAAAAAGTCGTCTTTTGCTTCTTGGTCCGGGGCTGAGCTTCCGAGGAGGAAGCATCAGCGCCTTGACCAGAGGCTTTCCTTGTCCTCGCCATCATCGCGACAGAGGCAGAACCAAGGTCAGAGGCAGGGCCAGGGCCAGGGCCAGGGTCAGGGCCAGGGCCAGGGGCGGGGGCGGCAGTATAGGCGGCCGTTGCCGACGCCGAGCCTGGCGCTGCCTTGCTTGGCTTGTGGTTGTTGTTCCCGCTGTTGTGGATGCTGCCTTTGGGGGCGGCGGTGCTGGCGAGAATCTCATAGGGGGCAATGGTGGTGTCGAGGCTGCCGATGCTGCTCCTGTGGTCGCCAAAGTACTCGATGGAGCTCCCGGGCGACAGCAGCGGCACGGATGAGGGAGTGGTGAAGTGCGAGTCTGGCGTGGTGGTTGTGTATGGCGAAAGCGTCAGGCCGGGATCGACGGCGATGGGGTCATGGCCCGTATCGATCTGGAAATCAAAGGGAAAGCTCGAGCCCGCGAGGTTATCGTGGATGCCCAGTCCGTACTCGACAAATGCGGGACTGTCGTTCATTTTCGACCTCTTTTCCTTCGGCCCTCGGGGGGGGAAAAAGCAAGTTATATAAAAAAAAAGAGCCAGATTGCTCTGTGCGTTTGGTGCAGCAGCTCTTTTTCTGTTGAACCAAGGAAATTTTTTTTTTCTTCTTCTTTTCGCTTTCGCCGTTCCCGCGATAGGTGGTGACTGGCGGCGAGCTCGGTGAGGGAGATGTTGGAGCTCTCCAAAAGCCCGTTGCGCGCCGTCGCTGCGGGGCCGTTGCACGGCAATCCAGGGATCCAGAGGGGGGGGGGGGGGGGCGGGGGAGCTTTTTTTTTTTTTGGGTTGGGTTTCTCGCAATCGCAAAAAATTAACAAAAAAATTAAAAAAAGAAAATAAAGCCGAGTGGAGCTTCGGCAGGGGCGAAATTCAAACCGTTGGCAGGAGGAGAGAGGCGATGGAGGCGGCGGCGGGTGGGATTGATAATGATGATGGAAAGAAGAAGAAAAAATTCAAGTAAAAGTAAAAAAAAAAAAAAAAAAGGGAAAAGAAGAAAAAAGAGCAGGTTCAGGTTCGAACCGGTTTGGAATTGAAGGAGGGGGCGAGGAAAGATGGAGAAGGAAGGCAAGAATGAAATGATAGGGAAGGAAGAAGAGAGGCGAACAGGGAAAGGTAACTGTACTTTTTTTTTAGGGGGGGGGGGGGGGGGTGTAGGTTTGGTTGTTGATGTTTTTTTTTAAAAAAATAAATAAATAAATAAATATTTCTTTGATTTTTTTTATTATTTCTTTTTTTTTCTTAAAATTTCTTTTTATTTTTTTTTTTATTTTTCTTCTTCTTCTTCTTCTTCTTCTTCTTTGTTTGTTTTTTCAAAAAGTAACAAGAAGCTTCAGCTTTATCGCCAGGTACTCTGCGCCTCCTTTTGTACCTAAAAAAGGTGCGGTGCTAGCAATAAGCCGAGTAATGCGGCACCGGGGTTTGATTATCAAAAAAAAAAAAAAAGCCCATGTGTTATATGTTAATGTTATAGCTACTATACCTTGGGCAGCTTCTCTCAAACCCTTGTGACCGAAAGAGGCGAAACCGGGGGAGAGGGGGGGAGAGGGGGGGGCAAAAATGAGAGCAGCAACAAACAAATAAAAAATAAAAATAAAAAATAAAAATAAAGATTGAAAAAAAGCTCAAGGCCGTCGTAGCAACAACATACAGGCATGGATGACCCATCATCATCTAAAAGCGTCCACCCCAAATGGCGTCCATGTAAGGGACTATATATATATATAAGCAAAAGGGGGAAAAAAGAAAAAGAAAAAGAAAAAGCAATAAAGTTGGTCCCCCAACAACCTCCAAGGCAACTTTGAACTAAAAGCAAAAGGTGGGCATTTTCAATGGGCCGAAGCAAGCAAGCAAAGCAAGAAAAACGCGGAGCTAAATCAAGGCGCAGGTATGCAAAAATCAAAGTTGTGCTTCGCAACCCGCTTGTGCCGGATGCGCCTCTAAAAAAAAAAAAAAGCCATGACGGCCGGCCGGGTCTGCTGAGCCTTGGTTTGTTTACTAGGTAAGTTAGCAAGGGCCCTGTTTTTTTTTTTTTTGTTTTTTTTTTTCCTCTTTCGCCGAATGAATTGAGGGTGAGGGTGGCGTAGGGCAACGGAACGGAGCTGTGGGATAACTTCCCCTCTGGACCCGGCGCCACCCCAAAGGACAAAAAAAGGGGGGGGGGGGGGGGGCGAGAACGCCAGAGAGAGAAGAAGTGCCGGGTTTGTGGCTTTGACCCTTTTTTTTTTTATTTTTTTTTATTATTTTTTACATGTGCTGGTAACCCCCAAGTACACACACACACACACGCACGCACACACACCACACTAACACTAACACACACACACACACACACACACACACATTCCCGACGCTTTTTGCTTTTGCTTTTGCTTTTGCCTTTTTTTTTTTTTGGCTCTATGGCAGCACTGCATAGACAACGGAGCAAAACACCGGGGGAGGGGGGAGCAAGCATAAGGGCAATTTTTTTTTCTTTTCTTTTTTTTTTTTTTTTTGGTTTCTCATGCACAACTTTGCCGGAGTTTGATTCCGTGTCGCCACACCAGGCCTTGCTACGACTGCGTAGGTACCCAGCAGCTACCTCACTACCTAACCCTTACCTGGTAGTTAGTCAGTACAGAGAGTGCCGTGCCCAAGTACTATAGATACTACAGGTTTTACCTTATAGATTAGTACCTGGGGGGAACTTGTAATTACCTTATGCACTAGACGTTACAGAAAGTATATACATGTGCCGCAGAAAACACCCCCCAAAATAAAATAAAAAATTGGTTCCAAAAAGCTTCATTGCTTGTTTTCTTTCCGTTGACAGAAACAAAGGGAAAAAAAAAAAAAAAAAAAAAAAAAAAAAAAAAAAACTTGCTCTGCCTTGCCCGTTCGTTTCTGGTGGCGATTCAAACATCCAATCCCCCGGCAGGAATATGTAAGTTGCGGGAAACCTCGGCCAAAATTGGTTTTTTTTTTTTTTTTTTTTTTTTTTTTTCGCTTGCCCAGTTATTATTAGCGCGATCGCGATCCGGGCCTCCGATGCTTGCCCCTGTCCGCCCGAGGTATCCCGCCGGTACCTGCCGGCCCACCTCCACGGCCTCCAGCGCGCACTCTGCCAACCTCCGGCGGTACCTGATCTGTACTTTGCCGGTACCCGCCGCCCGCACCGGGGTAGGCTTGAACCCTGGTTTCCCCCATACAATTTTAAAAAAAAAAAAAAAAAACCAGGTCCAGGCGCCCCACAAGGCAGCGGGCAGCGGGGGGGGGGGGGGGGGGGGGGGGGCGCTCCTCCCTCCTGCTTGGAGCTTTGGGGCTTTTTTATTTTATTTTTTCTTTATTATTACTAACTTTATTACCATTACTGTATTTTCTTTTCTTTCTGCCGTTTGCAGCCTTTTTCTTTTTTTTCGGGGGCTTTTTTTTTTTTTGGGTTCGGAGAGAATGGATGGGTGGCTGTGCCAGCTGGGCTGCCTCAAATCAAGCCACAAGAGGGAGCCTTTCTTCTTTCTCTCCCTCCCCTCCCTCTCTCTCTCCCTCCCTCCCTCCCGGCAAAAAAACAGCTCCCCAGCGCCCGAAAGGGCCGCGTCTGCTGGCCGCCAAGGCTTTTGCAAGATTGCGCCTCCAATCCAGTTGTTTTTTTTTTTTCCCTCTCTCTCTCTCTTCTTTTTCTTCCCTTTTTTTTGGTTTCTTCCTCTTTTTTTTTTTTTTTTTTTTTTTTTTTTTTTTTTTTTTCCTTTGGCTTTAAGCTCCGTAGCCCCGGTCCAAGCCTCGGGCAGCGAATTCCAACGGTCAGCCAAGCAAAAAAAAAAAAAATTAAAATAAAATAATAAATAAAATAAATAAAATAAAAAAATCATTGGATGGCAAGCGCAGAGCAGAGCGCGGGACAAGCTGCCAATGGAACTTGGGGGGGGGGGAAGGAGGGGGGCAGCCCAAAAAAACAAAACAAAACCCCCGTTTCAGAGCCACACACTTGACTGACTGGTCCCGATTCCGCCCAAAAAGATGGAAAAAGAAGTAGAAAAAAAGAGAGAGAAATATAATGAAAAAAAAAGAAAAGAAAAAAGACATGAAAAAATTGAATATATATATATATATATATATATATATATATAACTAATGAAGAATGAAAAATAAAATAAACAAATAAACAAATAAAAAAGACCCAAGGAGGGGTAAAAAGGGTTCTTGCTTGCAGCTCTTATTCACAGGGCGAGCCCCCCCCCCCCCCCCCACCGTCCGTCAGGCAACAATCAAAGCTGCAACAGCAACAATCAAAGCTCCAGGCAGGGCCATTGGCATACCATACCATGTTGGCATATAAACTTGCAACTTACGATATCCAAGTATTAACTAATCATCCAAATGTCACTGGATCAAACGGCCACTTCCAACATGACACGCACGCACACATGCCTGTGCCTTGGTTTTAGAGTTGCATCCTCCTCGTCCTCATTGGCCGCCGCCCGAGGAGCCACGTCCAAACGTAACTTGCTAGCAGTACGTACCGCCAAAGAAAGAAAGAAAAAAAAGCCCCCTTTTTGATGCTTTGCTCTGCCCTCACAACTGCGGAGTTTGGGCGAACGCAATTGGCTTCCCCTTTGGCTACTCTAACTTGATAAACGGGCGCCTGGGCTGAAGCGCTCACAAGGTTGCTTCGGCTACCAGCAGCAGCAGAGCTTTCGTTTTAGCAGTAGCTGTGCCGGAGCGACAAAACCCAAGAGAGAAGGAATGAACCGAGGCAGAGAAGCAAACCAATAAAAGAAGAAGAACGAAGAAGAAGAAGAAGAAGAAAAAAAAAAACTCTATCCCAAACCTTGGTGTTTTTTTTTTTTTTAATTCCCGGAGCTTTTGGACCGCTGCACAGCTTCGCTAAAGTTTAACAAAAACCAGGCGTTCCTGGAGCTGGAGCTGAAGACGAATGAACGGCCAGCCGATTGATTTTACTGCTCCAGCGGTAGTTTTTTTGTTTTGTTTAGGTTTCGCGCGCAAAAATCAATCGGAGGTGGGAGAAGAAGAAGGGGAAAAAAAAAAAAAAAAAAAAAAAACTAAAGGACGACGCAAGAAAGCTCTCTCTCTCTCTCTCTCGCTTTTTTTTTTTTTTTTACACCCAGTTGTAAGAAGAAGAAGAAAAAAAATTCATTCGACACAAGAGGGAAAAAAAAAAAAAAAAAAGTTGTAGATCATGGCAACTTTAAAACCGCCAGGTTAGCTGATCGCAACGGCCATGGGCTAATGAGGATGCGCCCAAAAAAAAAGCCAACATGGCAATTCAACTCAAGTCAGTTCATCATACCACTTTTTTTTTTTGCCTCCCCTTTTTTTTTCTTTCTCCTTTTTAATAAAAAAAAAATCCAGACTAACTATTTTTTGCAGCCAACAAAGAATTTCCCTTTCTTTCCCGGGACAAGCAAACCGGTCTGGAAAATAACCAACTACCTTGCCTTTACCCCCCTCGTAATACACGTGAAAGGACCATCAAAAAAAAAAAGGCTAAACAGGAGCAATGAAAGTAAGGTAGGTAACCCAAGTCACATCCCCGTACAAAGAGAGGAAGGATCGTTTTGAATCGAGGGGATGGGGGATGCCAGGACCCTGAGGGCTTCCATCTAAGGAAGCTCTCTTCTCTCGTTACAAGCCAAAACGATTAGGGGGGCAGAGATGCTTTAGTTCGAAACCATAAAGCTTTTGCCTTTTTTGTTTTGTTTTCTTGTTTTTTTGGTCCCACGCCGACCTCGCTTCCCTCCCTCTCTCTCTCTCTCTCTCTCTCTCTCTCTCCTTCTCTCAATCTGCCCTCTCTTCTCTACCCGAACGTTAGGCCCGATCTAGCATTCCAACTCTACGCAAAACAAGCTTTTCCGTGGCTCACGCAGAGGCATCCTATCGGGAAGCTTCTCTCCTCGCCCATCGCCAACAAACCGCCCCCCGCCGAGCAGGAGAGACAATGTTCCGGTTCAGTGTGCCTGGCGCAGGTCGGCGCCAATGCTACCTAAACGTTATCAAAGGAGGGCACCAATCATGGCCCGTCGACGAGACGCAGGTTTGCGGGAGTTTGGTGCCGTCGGGCGACAAAAGGAAATTTGGGCGTCCCACCTCCAGAAGAGCTTCTTCGCAAGCAAGTGACCCCACCAAGTTGGTTTTTTTTTTTTTAGGCTTCCAAGGCCGGCTTGGCTTCGAAACGATGGGAATTTGGCTGCGCCCGGATCGAGGCCCGGCCAGTGATTTCCGAACAGGTGTGTCTGCGTGTGTGTCTGCGTGTGTGTCTGCGTGTGTGTGTTGTGTGGTGTATGCCCCATTCTATGTATGTGCCACTTCCTGGGCAAATCTTTTAGTCGTCGAAAAAAAATAAAGGGGAAAAAAAAAAGAAAAAGGAAAAGAAAATGAATAAAAAAATAATTCACCTTCATGCCACGCAAGGCAAAAAAAAAAAATTAGTCCGGGCGGGCATTTCGCTCGGATACGGAGTTATAGAGAGTTTCTATAGAAAGCCTCCTCGCACGTTGTCGACAAAATTTGTTTCTCTGCCCCCGTCCGTCCGTCCGTCCGCTGTTCCCCATCCCCAAGCATTCAAAAGCCCACTCTTTGCCCGGCACAACACAAGCGAACGGGTCGTGCGTTTTCCCCCATTATCTCTCTCCCCCCCCCCCCCCCCAAAATCCCCTGCCTGGGCTAATGATCTGCGCCACCATGTTTTGCTGAACCGAGCCGCCGGTGACGAATCCTGGCGATCGATTCGATACAGCCAAAGGAGGCGATGCAGGGCTTGTATGTATCCAATGGAAACGTGGCTGCTGCTGCTGCTGCTGCTGCTTGCTGTTATTACCGGCCGGCCACCCCCTCTCTTCTTCTAGCTCGAAAGCTCCAAAGCTCATATAATAGCTGCTACTAGGCAGTAGGTACTCGGTAGGTATAGTCTAGTAGGTGCCATGATACTAGAGGTAGTAGCAGTAGTACGGAGAAGTACCTCGGAGCAAGGAGTAGGTTACCTATACCTTAGCAGTGTTAATACAGGTACGTAAAAGAGGGGGAAGGGGGGCCAGGGACATGTAGCACGTGACGAATTGTAATGTCGCGTCACCTGATCTCGCGATGCAACATCGCGACCACAAAAAAAAAAAAAAAAAAAAAAAACAACATCAGGTATCACCGCGTTGAGAGAGGGGTCTCTTACAAAGGAGACAAAGTCGCGTCTTTCTCTTTTTTTTTTCTTTTTTTTTTCTTTTTTTTCTTTCTTTTTCTTCTTCGTTTCTTTGATTTTTTTCAAAGGCAATCCACAACCAAAAAGCAACCAAAGTCGTTTCCCGGACAAAATCACATCCCATTTATTTATTCAAGACGAGAAAGAAAGAAAAAAAGAAAAGAAAAGAAAAAAAAAAAAGCCTCCACCATGTCTGAGCAAATGTCCGCTCCCCGCATCACCGCCTCCTACCTGGACAGCTTCGTCGGCCGCGTCGTCACCATTGTCGGCAAAGTCACGCAGCTGCGAGGCGACCAGGCCACCATGGACGCCGATGGCATCGTCACTATTCTGCTGAACCGTGTATGTCCCGACGTGGTCTTCGCTGGCCTTTTTTTTTTTGCATCCCGCTTCTTCTTTTTTTTTTTAAAAAAAAAAAACTTTTTCTTCTTTACTTCTTGCTTTCTTTCTGACAATCCATCACCCTTCACCCAGGAAGCCCATCTCGCCAACGGCAACGCTGCCCAGGTCATTGGCAAAGTCAACCCCGACCTCTCCATCAAGGCTCTCAGCGCCCGTGACGTCGGCGTCGGCGTCGGTGCGTTTTCTTCCCTCCCCCCCCCTTCTCTCATATCCGCGTCTTCAAAAAAACGAAACCGGAGATGGAGACAGGTTTGCAATCCATCATCAAAGCTTGCTCGAACTAACAAAGCATGAAACCCCCCCCCCCCTCCTCTTCGGTAACCGCAACCGCAACCGCAGACATGACCCTCTGCTCCGCCGTCGCCGAACTCACCCACCGGCACAAGGAAATCTTCATCTCCGGCAACTGACGCGCTCAGCCAGGCCATGGCTTGCTCCCGCCGCTCCGCAACCACGAGCCTCAGCACCAACCGCGCATCGCCATGGTCTGGCCCGCGCCCGACCGAACCCCCCTTGTTGATTCAAATCCAACTTCGCTTGAACCCGAACCCGAACCCCATCGTCGTCTGTCTCTTGGTCGTCTGCATCATCGCATTGCTTCTCCTCTTCCCCTTCGCGTTTCTCCCAGCAGCTCCTCCAGCCAGCAGGACTGGCATCGCCAGCGCCAGCGGCAGTGGCTGGAAAGCAACTCTTACGAGCCCCCACCGCAGCATCTCCTCCCCTCGTCCTCGCTGAATGGGACTTCTCAATCCGCCTCCTCGCTGCCCTCAACCGCAATCCCCCCGGGCTTCGCCGCCATGCCGGGCTCCTACTACTCCGATCTCGACTCCTCCGGCTCTCCCTCGGAGGAGGAACAAGACATGTTCCGCCTCGCTCACGATACGTCCCCGTCCTGGCGGTCTACCAACCCCACCAGCCCCCTTCGTTCGCCGTCGCCCTCTCGGGGCGCTCGCGTCCCCCCCTTTCACCCCATCCCTTCCGCCCAGCCTCGCCCCAGCTTCCCCTCATCCTCTCCTCCGCCCCCATTCACCAACATGTCCTACTCCACACAAGCAGCAAGCTCCATCCTCCCTTCACCGCCAAGCTCCCAACATGAGCGGCCTTGGTCCCCTCTCTCTGCTGCCGACTCTCTGCCTACGCTTCGCCAGGGCGCCCCCCGTCAGCTCTTTTCTCCCCCAATGAGCCCCACGCCGCGGCCCCAAAACAGAGGTCGCGGCAGCAGTCACGCTCATGGCCCAGACGGCGTCGATGCCCAGGCGCTCAATGCCGTCGTCGACGGCATTGGCAGCATGCAAGTCAGCATGAACCTGGACCAGGCGGGGAGGTGGAGAATTGCGCGCCGGACTGGCGCTCCTTGGTAGTGTAGAATTTGAGATAGGTGAAACTAGATGTGCGGAAAACGAATATACAAACCCAAGTCGTTATGCGGAATGAAAAAAAAAATGCATCATGATGATTCTCTTTATCCTACAAATACTTGCTACCAAAACTATTTTCTTCTTTTTTTTTTTGCCTTCTTCTTCATTCGCATTATTGTGCTGGCCAGTGCCCCAATACTCACTTCATCGACGACTTGACTATAAATACACCGCCCCACCTAACAACTACCTATGCTATACATGCCAATCCTCCTCATCGCCCGCTTCCGCGCAAATCTCATCCGCAGAGGAGCCCGACAACCGCTGGGACGCCGCCGCCGCCGCCTCGTCGTCGTCTTCGTCGTCCATCAGAAGCAGCAGCTCCTGGGCGGCGATCCACAGCTCCGCCGCCGCAAGCCCAAAATCCAGCTTCCCATCTTCCCTGGGACTCGCCACTCCGTCCATGCCGCCGCACAAAGCACGAGGAGCGCCATCGGACACACTCGGCGACGGTCCGCCTTCCGGCATGCCGCAGTCGTCATCGCGCGCGACAACAACGCCGCCATCGGCTGCCTCGTTGCCCATTGCAAACCGAACTCTGTGGACCCGGTAGGAGCCCCCGGCGTCTCGGCCCTGCTCAGAAGCCAACCCGCCGCCACGCAGGTCATCGCCGCCATGCCGAGACCCCTCGGCCGCGACGGCGCCATGAATACTCCGGACTCGGGCAGTAAACTTCTGAAACATCTTTGCCCTCCTCTCGGCGGCTTCGGCCCTTTCCCTCCATTTCCGCACCTCCCTGCCCGCGTCGCTTAATACTCGGTCGCGCAGAGATGCCTCGTCGTGCTCCTCCTCTAGCTGCTGCACTCGCAACTTGAGCTGCGCGGCCTCTTCGGACTTGACGCCCAGCAACCGTTCGAGCTCGTGGAGTCGAGAATGAACATCCTCCATCCCCGTGCCGTCTGTCATGGTTGAGGTATCTCGGCAGTCGTATCGCTTAAGGGAAGACGCCGCTTGATCATCTCCTGCTATGGTTTGCGTGCCCTTTTCACACACCTCTGCAGGTGGGGCTCGTTGTCTGCTGCCGCTGCCGCTACTGCCGCTACTGCTGCTGCTGCTGCTGCTGTTGCTGCTGCTGCTGCTGCTGCTGCCACCACATGAATCTCGCCCGTCATCCCGTTGAGTGGTCACCAGTGGCCAAGTGTTTGAGGATGGGCTGTATTTCCCGTCCTCCACATCTTTCAGCTCCGTGTTCTCAACAGCCTCCGGGTGGCTATGAAGAGCTTTAGCTAGTTGTAAAGACTTTTGAGGGCTGCTGTGGATTCGACATGGCATTGACTTGTCTTGGTCAGTCCCTTGCGTCAGATTGGCAGCATCACTTGACGCCCCTGTCCAAGGCTTTCTCCTCGTGGAGAGAGGGTCATGCTGGCCTTCAAACATGGCTGCCAAAGCTCTGACGGATCCCCTCTTCGTCGGCGTTTTACCGCCGAGGGACTGCTTGCTATTGTTGCCTTCCTGGCTAGTGTCTGATCCAATGGAGATCAAATCTGGCAGTCTGGCTTCGTTATTACTACCCTGTCCAGGTTCAAAGGGGCCACCATGGTTTGAGGCCGCATTCGTGCTTTGCCGAGGTTCCGAAGCTCCGTTGGCTTCCGTACATTGCTTTGCTTTAGCCGGCTGGGTCGCCTTTATTAAATCACTTGCCGATTCACACGCATAGATGGGCGGATGGAGGTGGCAATGCAAAGACTCCTTTGCAACGTTTCCCGGAACCCAGAGCTCCGGCGGCGGAGCGTAGCAGACGTTTGGCTGCGTGCCTCGGAGCTTCTCCGCACTGCGTGTGAGTAAGCTCTCAAACGCCCTTCTTTTCTCGTGCAATCTGTCCGACAATGGAGATCTGGCAGCGCAGTGAACGGCCCCCGTAGCCTGCGCTTCCATCTCCTCGTGTCCCTTGGCTCCCTTGGACACCCTCACAAAAGACCCTTCTGGCGTAGTCATTTGGTTGATGCATGTGTTTCCCGTATCAGTCTCAAAGTTTGGCGCAGTCGTGGATATGCTAACATGCTTAGTATGCCGGGAAGATACGCGCGGAGGAATAATGTTCATAGAAATGCTCTGAGCGAGGCCGGCGGCGGGTGCGTTTTCAGCCGACAACCAACTGACCTCTTGGCAGCTGCAAGAGTGCATTAGGGGAATGCTACCATTTCGCCGAGCCCCAACGACCCGGTCATTGTCCTGGAGAAGCAATGGCCGCAAATCCGGAGCATTCCCCCCATCGTCATCGAGTGCTGCTAGCCGAGCCTTGGAACCCGCGGACGCTGCAAGGAAAATATTAGAGCTGGAACGAGCCTTCTCCAGGTTTTCCCCCTCCTCTACGGCTTGGCTCAAGTGACTGCAGGGCGGTGGCTGGCCGGATAACCCTTTGCCGCTCGTCTGTCTCAAAAGCCTTGATCTCCCTCTCCTGAGTGCCTTTGAGGGAGCTTCTGGCTCGGGGCTGCAATCTCGATCGACTGCAACATCACCGGTGTCTCCGTCTCCCATGGCGAAAACATCCGAATCGACCGGAGCGCTGGCCACAAGCGATTCAGAGGTAGACGAATGAACGTCGCCGCGCTTGAAACGCATCGACGCCGTGTCATGATGAACGTGCGTTCCCAAGGCCTTCATCTGACGGACCACATCTCGCCAGTTGGCGATCAGCATCTCGGCGATATTGATCGCAACCATGACCTTGTCCACTTCAAGAAAAGCAGGTTGTAGATCCTTGGCCATCTTGGCCCTTTGTCGATCGCGCCGCTGCTTCCTGGGCGACATTGGGAACAGGAGCAGACCGGAGGTCGGCGTCGCCAGTTTCATGGCATAGCGATCGAGGAGGTCCCCGACCAGCAACGGGCCGAAAACGATTCCAAGAGCGCTGTATCCCATGAGGTCATTGGTTGGGAGAGGCCGGCCGTCGCAATCTTCGTGCGGTGACACTTCAGCAATTCGTCCAATCAAACTCAGCAGGCCAAAGACTGCGCAAATCAGCTCCCGCCGGAACTGCGACTCAATCGTCCCAATAGCTAGCGCTATGAGCCGTGCGCGAATCTTGGTCTGCTTGGTCCTTGGAAATTCCGGCTGGCCCTGCAGCTGCGAATGGATCCCAATAAAGGCATCGAAGAGCGTCAGCGATCCCAGAATGCCCCCTGGCAAGGCGGAGAGAAAGCGCTTGAAGGTAGAGCCCACATCGTGGACTGAATACGGGATGTGCGTTGGCAGGGTGGCGCGGCAGACCGTCCCCGACACGGCAGGGCCGTTGTTGCCGGTATAGCAGTAGTAGTCGTACAGAGAGTTGACGACCTTTACGGAGCCCGGGATTCGAAATATGCCTCGCGTGGTGGCATTCTGGGCGATGTACTGCGCAGTGGCGCGAACGCATGTTGGCAGGATCAGGGAGCAGGGAGAGTACTCCGGAGGCAGGTACAGCGCGCTTTTCCCGCTCAACCGCACCATGTCCTGAATTCCGATGGTTTTGGACGTCTCGGGTCTGGAGCGGATGAGGTATCCCAAGTCGGAGACGCTCCGCCTGTGCAACGTTCGAGACGCAGCAGCTGCCTTGGTCGGTGTTGATTGGTTGGACGTCCCTCGAAAGATCCGATACAGCCAGCCATGCCTCTCGGGGCTTGGGGTGCCATTGCTCTGCAGCAACAGAGGCATCAGAACAACAACAACAACAACAACAACAACAACAACAACCGGCCACATGGAGAAAAGGGGGGGGGGGGATCCGCCACTCACACGCCTCTGAGCACCGCAGCCAAAGTCCCCTACGACAAGCAGCCTTACTCCATGCTGGGCGCTGTTAGCCGCAGTTCACGCTCTTCAGCCGCCGGGCTGGTTTCTTTCGGCATGTTCCCTTGATACCTTCTTTGCCAGCCGGTTGTATTCCTCCACAAACACCGCTCGGTCTTGCACCTCGTCGGAATCGCTGAAGAGACCCAACCCCCCGCTGCTCGGTGTCCACGTGCGGCTGCTGGGCACGTATGCCTGGTTGCTAAGCAGCGCTTGGATGGCGTGGTTGTGAGGAAAGGCGACAGATGCGCTGCTCGATGCAGGCCGCACTTGGCGTGACGGGATGGAGGCTTGCCGCGCCGACTGGGAGCTGGGGAGGCGGTTTCGCGACTGAGATGCCGACGGGCTGCCCTGGGGATCCATGTGGAGAGGCGTAGAGGAAGAAGCTAAGATGCTGTTGTGCCCCTGACGACGGGTCGGTCGGCGGATGCTTGGCTGAAAGATGTTTTCTCTAAGATGTGGTCCAAACTGCGCACGACGATCCGGTCAGCGCAGCCTCGTCAAAATCTAACATATGCCTCTGGCTCCTAAGATGGTTCCGCAGAATACCCAAGGCAGGTAGGCAGGCAGGTATCTGTAGCGTGTTTTGACAACAAAGGTACCTTAGATAGTGGGAAGAAGGAAAGATGAAGGGTTGCAGAAAATACCTACCTAGGTAGGTAGGTAGAATACAAGTTGCCAAGGTGGTAGTAGGTACTACTACTAAGGTATAGCAGCTACTATACAGGCAGGTAGTAGTAGTAGTACTAGGTAGGTACCTGGTAAGGTACTATAGTACTGCCTTGCCTTGCCTTCGTACCTTGGGTGGTGTTGCGAGATCAAACGAAGGCAGGCAGGCTCTCTGTTCCATGCTTGTGAGGTAGCACTTGCCTCTCTCTACCTACGTTAGTACTAACCTTACCTTACCTTGGTACTACTAGGTACCTCAAGGTACTACCTTATCTACCTACTAGGTACCTTAGTAGGGGCACTCAAATCATGGCACACAGAGAGCGAGAGTATATGGAATCAAATTGCTCGTCTTCGCAGTCTCATCCTACAAAATCGATGCAATTCCCAGCCAAAGGCCCGACCGCGTCTCGAGAGCGGCGACCCAAACAACCCAAAACCTACCTTCCGGGCTTCTTCTATCAGTCCAGTTGAATAAGGAAAAAGAAAACGGCCAAGTATGTACCAGAATCCTTAGCAGCTCTCCTGGCATGCCAACCCGTCGCCGTCACTAAATCACCAGTACGCCGCACCAGATGTATCCCTCGGGTTGAAACTCGCCCCTTCTCCGTGCCCATTTCTTCCGCGTGCCGCTTCCCTCGTCCATATCGTGTCGTGTACCACAAGCCGATAAAACAGCGGGTCATCGGGTCAGGTTAAACGAAACACCATCACCACCACCATCATCGCCATCATCGCCATCATCACTCGGGGATATCTTCCTCGCCATGGAGCAGCACGTACTTGAGGATGTCGGACAGCGAGATGACGCCCTTGAGCTTATTCTCGTCGTCCACAACAATCAACCTGTGGACGCGGCTCTTGCGGATCGTGTCAAAGATGGAGTCTAGCCTGTCGTCTTGGCTGCACGTAAAGATGCCGGGGTTGTCCTCGGGCCGTCTGCACAGGGCCTCGCCCACGGTGCCGTTCAACTCGTCGTAGGCGCCTCCCTTGATGCACGGGATGACATCCACGGCTTCAAAGGCATTGAGGACCCTGTTCTCCGAGTCGACAATGGGCACGCAGCTGATGTTCCGGTTGACCATGAGGTTGATAACCTCGAGGACTGTGGTCCCCATGCGTGCAACGGCCATGTCCGTGTACGTCCCAAGTTGGATTTCGCGGAGAGTCTTCTTGAGCAGAATTGTGTTGTGCTCGTTGTTGACGGCGATGAACTTGAGGATTCGATATTGGGTGATGACGGAGATGACCGTCTCTCTGCCAGTCTCGTCATCGACGTCCACAAGGGGGATTCTCCGCGCACGGGTCTTAAGCATGCGTCGAAGAGCTTCGTAGAGCGGTCTCGATGGATGGACGGAGACGGATTCAATGGGGGTCGCTCCAATTGCCTTTTCAATGTCTACGAGAGTTAGCCTCCCAAATGTCTGCGCCATGAAGGCCCCCGTCCCCTTCCCCTTCCCCCTTTCCCCTTCCACCTTCCACCTCTAGGACAAGGCGACTCAATTGTCATCAATTGTAGTTTGTGTGTCGGTAGAACGAGAGAGGGAGAGAGGGAGAGTGAGAGAGAGAGAAGAGAGAGAGAGAAGAGAGGGGTGGGTTAATCACCTCGCAAGCTGCCTAGGCGAAATTGGTCCAGCTTGCTCATTTCGTCTGGGAACTGGCAGTGGTACTGGATCACATTGATGTAGTCGGTCGCGGTCAAGATGCCGGCGAACCGTGAGGTGCGCGAATCCCACAGAGGGGCAGATACAATGGCTATAAAGAGTCGACACGTCCGTTCGTCAGCATCGCGGCACCGTACAAACGTGCTATGCTGCCCGGCCTGGTGCGGCAGAGCAGAGCAGATGATGCAAAAATAAAAAAAATTATTGATTCCACTCACAGTTCTGGATCAAGATATTGAGGCTCTTCTTGATCAGCAGATCCGTGTCGAGCACGATGAGGCGGAATGACAGCGGGAGCACATCGTAGCTGGTGCGCTTGCGGAGGAAGTCTCGAATCGCTTTCTGGACAAAAAGGCAAGGTCAGGTCAGCAGGGCGAGCGACTCGAACGCAAATTCGCAGACGGACGACCGGGGAGGGGACAAGGGAGAGGATGGGGAAAAGCTCAGAGAGTCAGGAAGCCCGAACCACCATCTCCGTCGGCGTCGGCAAAGGGGGCCAGCATGGGTTGGTTAGCAGGGCAGTAGTAGTGAGACGCACCAGGCCTTGTCGCTGCTCCTTGTCGAGGGGACTCAGCGGTTTGGGGTCCGGCGCATCGAGCATGGCGCCGCCAGAGGACGAGCTGAAGAGCAGATACGAGGACGGAGCGGCAAAGGGAGGCAGCGCGATGGTTGGCGGGCGCTGCTGCTTGAGGCCCGGCGTCGGTGTCGTCGCCGCTGAGGATGAGTCGGGTGTGGTGGCTGCCGGGCCAGGTGGTGGTGATGATGCAAGCAGCCCAGGCTCAGGTTCAGGCCCAAGCCCAGATCTGGATCTGGGCTCCGGTCCGGGACTGGAGGCGGCTTCGGATGCGGCTGCAGACGCGAGCGGTGCTGGCCCAATTCCGGCTTTCGACCCAGGGCTTCCGCTGCTGCCGTTGTTTTTGTTGCTGCCGCTGCCGTTGCCGGTGCTGTTGCTGTTGCCGCTGCTGTTGCCGCCGTTGCTGCTGCTGTTGATGTTGCTGCTGCTGCTGCTGCTGTTGTTGTTTATGTTGTTTATGTTGTTTCTGCTGCTGCTGCCGCCGCCGCTGTGGTTGATGCTGGCGATGCTGCTGCCGGCGATACTGATGCCTGGTCCAGGCTCGCCGCCGGTTTGCCCTGGCGAGGCGCGAGCCTCATCGCTGCCACTGCCAACAGCAGCCGGTGCGGGGGCGGTTACTGGCTGGGCGGGCAGATGAGCGCTAGCATTTCCCTCCATTCCAGCGTCTCACAGGCCCTGGGAGTGGCGCGCCAACCAAAGCTTATAGGAGATGCTGTGTGTGATGAAAAATCCCTTCTTCTTCTTCTTCTTCTTCTTCTTCTACGGCACTTGGGGGGGGGGGCTTGGTGTTTTCTTTCTTACTTCCTTGCTTTCTTTTTTTTTTAAAAAAAAAAAATTAGGGGGACAACAAACAAAAGAGATTTGATGTGCAAAAGAAGTTGGCGCGACGCAACGGGCAGCCGGCTGGTAGATCTCGAACGAAAGAATAAAAAAAAAAAAAGTACCAACGGCGTGCTTGCGGCTATTTTCCCCCTCCCCATTCATTCATTCAAACTGATGCGGCGGATGCGGCAAATGCCCCAACGCAAAAGAAAAAGTTACGCATCACTTGGTATGAAACGGGCATGTCTGGCGACGATCCAGTTGCGCTACTTGTTTTAGGTTTAGATGAGGGCGAATCCAAAACAAGGTGGCTTGTCTTGGAGAGGAGTGGTTCAATTTTGTCCGGGCCAATTCGTTTTTTTTTTTTTTTTTTTTTTTTTTTTTGCGTTTTTGAAATGCCCTCTTTGTCTGATAAGGATACGGAAGCAAAGTTATATAGCAGGTTAGTAGTACTAAGTTATTTGTTATATTGTTTTTTTTTTTTTTTTTTTGAAAACGGACGAGTCCCGACTACCTGTTGGTTGGGTGGTCAATTTGGTATGGCAGGGCGGGCGGGCACAAGTACGGAGCTATTACAACCCTTTCTCTTTTTCTGCCAAGGTAAGTAAAACCTTACCTAGGTATGCCTGAGGGGGACGGATGCCATCACGTGTAAGCGCGCTGAAGAAGAATGAAGGAAAGAGAAATGGGTGGGGAAAAAAATTAAAAAAAAAATAAAGAAATTGAAAGGAAAATTGAAAGGAAAAAAAAAAAAAAGAACAAGAGGGAAATCTATGAAATAAAATAGAACGTATTAGCATTGGTCCGCCCGCTACACAGAGGGAATACGGAGCAGAGAGGGGAGAGTTTTTTTTTTTCTTCTTCTTCTTCTTTTTTATTCTCTTCTTATATAGTACATAACTATCTAACCCTCATGTTATCCATCACTTTATGCGCATGGGACACAACGACAAAAAAAGTTTTCAAGTTCATCCCAACGCCCGTGCAAGAGTCATCATTTAGCCAGCAATCCATGTTGTTGCCTGACGTCACTTGTACCGGGGAATCAACCACAGGGGGGCCTCTTTGTTCTTCTCAATCTTGGAGGCACGTAAAATAGTCCGTACCTACCGTATAGCACCTATAGAGGTAGTACCAGTCCATAGGTAGTCACAAGTACGTATGTAATGCCTATCTATATCCAGGTTATACTCGGATTTCTGCAGGGCAAGGTGAGGCGATCCCGTTTTGGCGCACGGAGTACAGTATGTAAGGTGGCTGCATGCTGAAAGATGCAAAAAGCAAAGCACATCATGGTCCCCCTCCCCCCTCTCCCCCTCGTGGGGACCGATAAGATCAATGGAATGATGATGTGTTCACATGGGGAGGGCTTTGGCTCTAGTGTCTGGGGCAAAATGTAACCCATTGTCGCTGAGATGCTGCATTGCGTCGACGGTTTCGCACCCCCTTGTTGAAGTTGCGTGTCGTCACATTTCGAGGCGTGGCCCAAAATTAGATTCTTTCCAAAAAAAAAAAAAAAAAAAAAAAAAAAAAAAAAGACCTTGTCCAGGGTAGGCATGTAAGGTGGCCAATTGAAAAAAGAAAAGAAAAAAGCAACTTAATAAGCGAGCGCACAACACATCTATCTCCTGCTTTTGGCGCTTGATTAGAATTGATTTTTGCCCATTTTTGCTTTTTTTGTTTTGTTTCGTAATCTGTGGCAACATTTGCTTGCATCATATCATCCAGCTCCGTACGGAGCCACTCCGTGCAGAGAGCAGAGCACCCCCCAACCAACCAACCGCGTCCTGCTACAGTTAAGGGACCGGGGGACTTTGTGTGGTCACAAGGTGCAGCGAACATTCGAGCGCCAAGCCCATCTGCACCTCTCCGCCTCTGGCCCACGAACATGCCCAAACGCTTTAGCCGACTGGACTGGACTGGACTTGGACTTGACTTTGACTTGGCTTTGACTGCCTTACAATGTTGGCGAGGGAGCGAGGGAGGGAGGGAGAGGGAGGGGCCATTGACATGGCATTGGGTCGAAAATTTTTGGACAAATGGCAGCTCGTCTCGGGGCGAGAAGGACGAGACAAGGCTCGACTCGACTCGATCCATCCATCCATCCATCCCTCATTCATTATCGTCGTAGCCGCCGTTTTATCGACAAAAATACCCATCCAAAGAAGGGCTGCGCGCACCAATGGGCTCCTTGACAGCTGGACTCGCAGGACTAGCAGCTGAACCGGTTCCGCTACTCTTTTTCCTTTTTTTCTTTTTTCTTTTTTCCTATTTCTTTTTCTTATTTCTTTTTCTTAGTTCTTTTCTTTCTTTTTTCTTTTCTTTCTTTTTTTTTTTGTTTTCCTCAACAACATACGTGTTATGCGGATCCCCCCCTCCCCTCCAATTGAACTGTACCTTGTTGCCCTTTTTTTTTCTTTCTTTTTTCTTTTCTTCTTCTTTTTTTTTTTTTTTTTGAAACCAGCCATACTTGGTAGGTAAAGGTACCTTGGGCAGTATGTTGCTGTATGTAGACCGCCGATTCGCATCAAGGGCCCCCAAAACGCCGCGAACGAACCCCATGTATGTACACCAATTGAAGTTGTTCCATTGGCGCCGTAATATGGCGTGAACACGTAGGATCCCGAACACACACACTTTGATCATGCCGCGCGCTGCAAATTTCACACACGGTCCAATGGGCCGCACGGGGGAGAGAGAGAGCAAGCGTCAGAAGAGACCATTGAACCCTGCTGGCCGGCCGGTGGTTTTTGCCAATGCAGAAGAACGGCGTATGCGGCGCATCTTGTACAACAATGGGTTGCATGTTTCATCGCTGGCATTGGCATTGTAAAGGCTAAAAGGGCCCCACGGCAGATGGGTAGCAGTCAGTCAGTCAGTACGGAGTACCTTGCTAGACACTCTAGTAGGTACCTAGAAGGTACTAGATGTTAAGATACCTGGTAGGTACTAGCTTCGTTTAGTACTTCGTAGATAGATGCCTGATGCTACCTACTAATGTATAGGTACTCCGTCAACCCCGTTGAAAAAAAAAAAAAAAAAAAAAGCTACGTGCAGCGCTCGCTCAAGCTCGAACGAACAAAGGATTTTTTTTTTTAAAAAAAAAAACGCACGCACAAGAGTCAGGCATGTCCTTCTTCCCTTCTTGCATGCTACCGCAGGTGGGCCGCTGCTCCCAACTGAGAGCATTTCGGTAATACAGTGGTACGTACTACTAGGTACCTACCAGATAGTACTACCTAGTAGTACCTTAAGTATCAAGTACCTACGTATCTGCTCCGTCTCAGAGCCCGCCTATCTGAGCCCTTGACTAAAGACAATGCCTTAGTGCTTGCCAACGGGGCTCCGTATAATACCAAGGTACCTAATAATTGATTGAACTGGCGCCCAAAATAAAACAAACAAACAAAAAAAAAAAAAAAAAGGCCGCCGTGCATGGGGGAGGGGGGATATACCTGAGCGCAGTATGCGCAGCCCATAGCGGCGCAAAGTACTGCCGCGCGACACCACGACCACGACCGTGACGCTTCCCCATGTCCCTTCTCTGGCGACCTCTAAAGTTCAACCCCCCCTGCGACCAGGCCAGCCAAGTCCCTTCCAAAAGCCCGGCGCAGCCCTTGCCGGTTTTCTTTTTTTTTTTCAATTTTTTTTTTCATCGAAGCAATCTCAATCCGAAGAAAAGCCCATCGTCACCGACTCCTCCTTCCCTCTCGCCCCCCTTCTCGCGCCCTGCCCTTTTTGCCCGGCTTGCATCGCCTTGCATCGCCCTTGTATCCGCCCTTGTGCACGCTCTGCAGCGCTTCTATTGAAGGCACCTGGAACCGTGGGCCTGTTGTAGGGCCTCTTTCGTTAGGCTTTCTGCCGCCGCCGCTGCTGTGTTTTTTTTTTTTTTTTTTGTTTTTTTTTTTTTGTTTTTTTCTTTACCCTGTCCGTCCAGTGGCGGTTGCTTCGCTCTAGCGGCTTCGATCGCGCCAGCGCCCGGCCACCAGCAGCTGCTGCTGTAGGACCCGCCCTTTCGTCACGCTGCCGTGGCCCAGCAATATAGAGGCACAAGTACCTTTTGCGGCACGCGCTGCTGCCAGCGGTACTTGCTGGGTCCCCCGTAGCGGTGCCCGTTTTAGAGGCGGCGCTAGTGGTAGCAGCAGCTCCATCACCGCCGCCTAATAAGCAGAGCGCAGAGCCAGCAAAAGCATCAACAAAAGAAACATTGCCAGCTTCGAGACTCCATCTCTCCATCTCTTCTCTCCATCCTCTCCGCCCGCGATCCTTTCCCCCCCCCCTCTCTTCTCCCCCTCCCCCCCCCCCCTCGAGAGTCGACCAAAAGCCCAGCCATCGCCGCCATGGGTATTTGCAACTCGACATGCTGTGGAGGTGAGCGAGTGCAAGTCTGCTGCGTTGCCGTGTTTATTTTTTTTTCCACCCCTGACCTTGGATTCCGTTTCTAGGGCGAGCCCGCGATGGCCTCTACGAGCCTGCTCTGGCCGATAGCGAGCGAGAGGCAGTCGCCGACCTGCTCCAGTATCTCGAAAACGTGCGTCTACCAAATTTTTTCTTCTCTTTCTTTCTTTTGGTGATGGTATCCGATGCTATAGGGACCATCCTTCCATGGGAAACTGTGCTCGTGGGCTCCATGGTTCGAGGCTGACCCCCCGTTATGCAGCGCGGCGAGACCGACTTCTTCTCCGGCGAACCGCTTCGAGCTTTAAGCACGCTGGTTTTCTCGGAAAACATCGATCTGCAACGCAGCGCCAGCCTGACGTTTGCCGAAATTACAGAACGAGGTATGCCGTGACGGAATCGGGAGCTGCTACTACGCAAGGGCGGTGTCGTTCGCGCGCTAACACGAAACCTTGGCAGATGTTCGCGAGGTGGATCGCGATACTCTTGAGCCCATCTTATTCCTGCTCCAGAGCCCCGACATCGAGGTGCAGAGAGCAGCCAGTGCCGCACTTGGGAATCTTGCCGTCAACAGTAAGAGAGCTCTTCCTGCCCGGCGGCCCCCCTCCCTCTCCGCCGCCCGATAAAGTTTTGGCCAGCTTCTAACCGCCGCGTGCGCGCAACGTGCAGCCGAGAACAAGGTTCTCATCGTCCAGCTCGGCGGCCTGACCCCTCTGATCCGACAGATGCTCTCGCCAAACGTCGAGGTCCAGTGCAACGCCGTGGGATGCATTACAAACCTTGCCACGCACGAGGAGAACAAGGCCAAGATTGCTCGGTCAGGGGCTTTGGGCCCTTTGACTAGACTGGCCAAGTCCAAGGACATGCGAGTCCAGAGGAATGCCACTGGCGCTCTTCTCAACATGACACACTCTGGTGCGTTTTCCTTGGGGAGTTTTTTTCCGTCTTTTCTTTTTTTTTTCTTTTTCTTTTTCTTTTCCTTTCCTTTCCTTTCCTTTACCCTTTTTTTTTTTTAAAAAAAAAAAAAACATTGGCACCGAACGTGACATGTGTCGCAAGCCGTATGCTAACCCATCTCCCTCCTCCCTTGATAGACGAGAACCGGCAACAACTTGTCAACGCCGGCGCCATCCCCGTCCTTGTCCAGCTTCTGTCTTCTCCAGATGTCGACGTCCAATACTATTGTACGACCGCCCTGAGTAACATTGCCGTCGATGCCAACAACAGGCGAAAGCTGGCTTCATCAGAACCCAAGCTTGTCCAGTCCCTCGTAAACCTCATGGACTCGTCTTCTCCCAAGGTGCAATGCCAGGCCGCCTTGGCCCTCCGCAACTTGGCATCCGACGAAAAATATCAGCTGGATATTGTGCGAGCCAACGGCCTGCACCCTCTGCTGCGCCTCCTCCAATCATCATATCTTCCTCTCATCCTCTCCGCCGTCGCCTGCATCCGCAACATCTCCATTCACCCCATGAACGAATCTCCGATTATCGAGGCAAACTTTCTGAAGCCCCTGGTAGATCTCCTGGGCTCCACCGACAACGAGGAAATCCAGTGCCACGCTATTTCGACGCTGCGAAACCTGGCCGCTAGTTCGGACCGCAACAAGGCGTTGGTGTTGGAAGCGGGAGCCGTGCAAAAGTGCAAGCAGCTGGTCTTGGACGTCCCCGTCACGGTTCAATCGGAAATGACTGCCGCCATTGCCGTCCTCGCCTTGAGCGACGACCTCAAGTCTCACCTGTTGAATCTCGGAGTGTGCGACGTCTTGATTCCCTTGACCCACTCGGACAGCATCGAGGTGCAGGGCAATAGCGCTGCTGCACTGGGCAACCTATCGTCCAAAGGTGGGAAGGTTTCCTAGCCAAGTTTTTCTTTTCTTTTCCCCTTGATTCGTTCCCAGAGACCGTGAAGACTAACACGCTGGCCATTAGTCGGCGACTACTCCATCTTCGTCCAGAACTGGAATGAGCCAAACGGTGGCGTCCACGGATACCTGTGCCGATTCCTCCAGTCCGGCGATGCCACTTTCCAGCATATTGCCGTGTGGACTCTGCTGCAGCTCTTCGAATCCGAAGACAAGACTCTGATTGGACAAATCGGAAAGGCCGACGACATCATCGAAAACATTCTAGTTATTGCCAACCGCCAGGTCGAGGCGGACCCCGAAATGGAAGAGGAGGATGAGGGAGAGGTTATCAACCTGGCACAGCGTTGTCTCGAGCTCCTGGGCCAGAGCAGCGCATCCAAGGCACACATTGAAGGCTAAAAGAGTCTGGCCAATTTTTTTTTCCCGTCTCGACTCACCCCTCGAGATAAGATGGTATCTGACTTGCAAAGTGTGCTTTGAACCGTCCACTAGATTGCGAGGAGGATTAGCGTGGCATGGCGAGGGCGATGGTGTTTAAGGCGTCTCAAGCTTCGTTCCAGATTCAGCTAGCAGGCTCGTTGCCTTCCCATCCGAGCTTGAAGCTCTCTTGCGAAGAGGCCTCTGCGCCCCCCCCCCCCCCCCCCCCCTTTTTTTTTTTTTTTTGTTATGTGTGTGTGTGTGTTTGTGTGGCCTTTTACTCAAGGTTTTCGTTTCGATACTCCCATCCCCGCTCAGCAGAGCTTTCGCGAGAATGTGCTGTTTCGGAAGATTCCACTTGACGAAGACGCTGCTATGCTGGCGTCTAATATCGTCCGAAGGGGGGGAGCGGGGAGTGTGCTAAACGACCAGGAGGACCAAGTGCCATGTTTCAAGGATGCAGGATGTCTGCTTTTATTCTCTTCTTCTTCTTCTTTTTCTCTTTTTCTCTTTTTCTCTTTTCTTTTGTACAAAACATATTACGCAGCCAATGACTGCGACTCGTTCAGCATGCCTGTTGGAATGATAGTAGAGACAACGATGATGACGGCGGATTTGAAAGGTCAGGGTATAAGCGAAGCAAATGTAATTAGACAAGGTTATTTTACATGCTTGATACCCGATTGCCCTGCCTGTTTGGCCCGTTTGTCTATCTAGATGTTTGGTGAATGGACAGTAGTGATGCCATGTGTTACTTTTGGAACAGCCACCACGCCCCAGCGTGCGGATGAGCATGGATCATTTCTCTTGGATATATCCAAATGATGCATCGCAACATGACAATTATGAATCTATTTTCTCCAGGCCGTCTTTTGCCCATTGGCGGTCTTTCCAGGGCAGAATCTTGCCAATGATTTTGCCCTGGACCAAGGCGAGGGGTAGCGGGCCAAATTGTCTCGAGTCTCGCGAAGCTGGAAGATTATCTCCCACGATCCAGCAATGGCCCTCGGGAACCTGAAAATACTTTTAAGTCTTTTTTTTTTTTCAACCCCCCCTTCTCCTTTCTCTCTCTTTTTTTTTTTTAAAAAAAAAAAAAAATCCCGAAGAGTAAAATAAGGGAGAAATAGAGGATGCCCATACCTGAATCATTTGCTCCTCGCCCGGCTCTCCCGGCGTCCCCAGCGAAACGTAGTCCCCCGGCATGCCAACGACGCGCTTGACGCCGTTTTGGCCGGCGAAGATGGGAATCTTGTAGAGGACGAGGTCGCCGACCTTGACGCCGCGGCCGAGGCGGTACGTCATGTCGGCCGCGATCCAGTCGCCGTCGACGGTGAAGGTGGGGAGCATGGAAGGGCCCTGCGCGGGCGAGATCTGGAGGAGGTGGGAGAGGGTGAGGTGGGCGAGGCAGGTGATTTTGAGGGTGGAGATGGTGAAGCGGAGGGGGTGGCCGAGGAGGTGGGATATCATGGTGGGTGGCTTTTGATTTTTATGTTTGTTACTTTTATGTTGTGTTGTTGTGTGATGGTGATGGGGGGTGGGGGATCATTGTTTTTTTTTTTTTTTTTTTTTTTTGGGGGAGGGTTGGAGAGAGATGTTTGATGTTGATGTTTGATTTTGACGTTGTTGAATATGAGGTTGAGGAGAAAGAGTTACTAGTATTGTTATTAGTATGAGTATTATTATGTTGAGCGAGATGAGAATCGAACGATGAGGCTATTCACAAAAAAATACATGCGGGACGAACTTTTGGATGGAGATCAGCGCTACTGGCGAAACCTGCTGGATATACTAGTAGTACGTACTCCGTATATATATGGTATATCCTTTTGTATTTTTTTTTTTTACATGAGTGCCTCTGATTGGCCGATTTCATTACTGGTCCAAGTTCTTAGCTGTGACGCTATATATTTTTTTTTTTCTAGGCTTCTCTTTTTTTTCTCTCCCCCCCCCACCATCGCAGCTTTTAGTCGTTCGTTTGTCAGTGGTTGGAGGAGGATTGATTTCTTCTTTGTTTATATGATATTTTTTTTTTTTATATATTTTCAATTTCATTATTTTCTTCTTCTTCTCTTGGCATTGCATGCATCATTTGTTGACAAAGCAGTCCGTCATGGTGACTGCTCGGTGTATCTGCGACTCTGCGAGATTCTTCCTCTCCCGACCTGTCGCCTCGAGAATAAACTGCGAAGCCTCGAGACAGAGCTTGTTGTCGTCGCACGTGCCAGCGACCTGGTGTCAGTCCTCGACTTCGCCATGTCGACCGGCCGCACGGCAGTTGAGATCGTATGCCGGCGCCGCGCGACCTTACAAGGGCGGGAACAAAGCCTCGGCGGGTGCGTCTTCCTCTGAGGATTCCGACGACAAGGAGCAGCGTGGATATGACCGCCGGTTTACCACCCAACGTGACATTGATCGCTCCGGCCGAGATCGTCCGCCGTGGGATCACGAGATCACCGACCCCCAGATCATGGTGATTGATAACGGGAGCGCGGAGGGCCCTCTGTCTACGCGATATGTCCTCACCAAGCTGGAGGCGGGCGAATCGCTGCGCATGATTACGCCTTACGTCCCCGCGAGCTCGGAGAACGACACGCCGGCGAGGTTTGCCGTTTGCAAGATTGTCAACAAGCGCGACGAGTACGAGCGCCAGAAGCTGCTCAAGGAGAAGAAGAAGACTGCCGTGGCGGCGAAAGCCAAGATGAAAGAGATGGAGCTGACGTGGGCCATTGGCGGGCACGACTTGGCCACCAAGCTACGGCAGATGGGCGGGTTCCTCAGCAAAGGCATGAAGGTGGAGCTCATGATTGGGAAGAAGAAGGGGGGCAGGGCGGTGGACATGGACGAGGCCGGGGATGTGTTGAAGAAGATCAGGGAGGAGATTGAGGCGCAGGGGGCGAGAGAGGCGAAGAAGCCGGAGGGGCATGTTGGGGGGACGATGAGGCTGTATTTGGAGGGGGCGAAGAGGTGATGGGCGATGTAATATATATATATATATATATATATATATCAGCGGTATGAAAGGCGGAATCTCGCAAGGAGGTTGGACATGCGTTGTCGAGATTTCCTGGAGGTATTGCAAGCTGCATTGTCATCATTGTTGGGGGTATCCCGTGTATAATAGAAGGCAGACATATATGTGTACCAAAGCATAGAGAGAGAGAGAGCCCATGATTGTCTGGTCCTGATGGCGGGATCCATTTTCGGACGGGCCTCTTCAACCAAGTCTTTGCATAGAGTTGACTTGTCGCAGATCCTCCACTTCCTACCATTCTTGCTTGTGTCGGTTTCTTCTTCTTCTTTTTTTCTTTTCTTTACGCCAACAACGCCAAAATGTCCTATGAAAAAGAGAGAAGAAGAAAAGAAAAAAAAAGAAAAAGGGGGAAAAGAGAGAGAAAGAGAGAGAAAAAGGGAGAGAGAGAGAGTGTGTGTATCCGCCATAATTTTGTCGCCAATGGTAGTCCGTTATAGAATCTCATCGTCATCGACATCCAATGCTGGCGCCGCTGCGGTTGGTTGCGCAGAAGCCGAATTGCCCTCTGCGGCAGCATCGTCGCCGTCCATCTCCTCGTCCGTCTCCCACTCTCCCGCCTTGAACTCCCCGCCCTCACCGTTGCCTTGCCTCAGCACCTCAAAGGCATTGCTCTTGCTCTCTTGGACAGCCTTGTTGATGTGCTCCCACTTCTTGCTCCTGGCCTGCACGACCCTCGCCTTGCCGATGCTCTTCTCCAGCTTCTTGCCGGTGCGCTCGATGAAGGCCTCGGCCATTTCGAGGCCCCTTTCTTGTCTCCGGCGGCCCTTGGCGGAGAGCTGGCGGCCGCGCTTGGATTTCTTGGCGACGCCTGCTGAGTGGCGAGCGGCGAGGACGGAGGGTCTGGCGGAGGAGGAGGAGAAGGAAGAAGAGGAGGCTGTGGCTGCTGAGACGGGGAGGGAGACGCTCTTGAGCGACTTGTCGGTGTTGATGGAGGGGGATGTGGCGCGACGGGCGGCGCGCGAGCGTTTTGAGGGCGCTTGAGGGCGGTTAGAATAGTTTCTTTTAGTTGTGAGAGAAATCAGAAAATACAAACCTCTTTTTTGCGTCTGAGCCATGGCGGAATTGTGAGAGAGGGGAGAGAATTGTTTTGCTGGTTTAAACGGTTGGTTGGTGAACAACTTTTTTCCTTTTATCGTTTGAATGGAAATTTCCATGCTGGCGGGCGTAATCGATAAGGCAAAAAAAAAATCGATAGCCGATAAGCCCCCCATGCAAATCTAATCGACAGGGGTGTGGTGGTGAGTGGGGATTTCAGAATGTTACCTTAGGTGGCTCTGCGAGGTACGTACTCGGCGAGTTTAGCACGCCTTTGGACGTACTTCGTTCCTTGTTTTGAAGCCTCGAGACGTTTGGAGAAACTGTCATGTTGAGCAGAGCTTTCTCTTATGAGAGCTATAGTTTGTCTAATTTTTTTTTCCCCATCGTTGTGTCCGAAAATTATACTTGATTGAGGTGTCTTTGAATTTTTTTTTTTTTCCTTTCTGAACAACTGATTATTAATTACATCATGTACTCTTTATATGGAGTTGAGCAGTGTTCCTTGATATGATATCAAACACGAAAAAAGACGTTGCTGCCGGCGGGCGAGAGCTGGCCTTTGCTCTTTGCTGAGGCCAACGCGGCGGCCTGGCTACGGCGAGCTACCCTTTGTTTGGATGTAGTTCCAAAGGTGACAGCATCTAGCCGGCAACTTGAACAGTGAACAACCCCCCCCCCTGGGCGGGTTGTAGAAGTTCAAGCAAAGAAACTGTGGCTTCAAGTGAGTGAGTTCCTGGTAAGAATTGCTTCAGCAAAAGCAGCCGCCGGAAGCATTTATCGAACAACTCCATGACTTGAATAGAGGCAGTCAGTAAACTATCCTTTACGGACAACTTCCCGTTGGCCTCATCTTGCTGTCTCGCTTGCTGCAAGTTTATTCATCCCCATTGTCTATTGCGGTAACTCCTTAATTCAGGGACTCCGTCTCCGTCTGCCCGCTATTTAATTTTTTTTTTTCCCCCCCCCCCCCCCCCCTCAAAGCCTCTATAAAATATTTTATTAGCATGGGTATGCCAATCCAAGTGACGACCATCCCAGCCTCGTGGTAGAATTCGTATTCTATAAACCGACTATCAGAAACTTTGCGGTGCCGAACCTCGGATGCTGTGAGCTCTCTTGATGGCACATGACTAAGGCGTGACCAGCCGCTTCGAACCGCATGGTGATGATGGCCCATATTACAGTGGCAACCCGGGTATCCGTTGGGCTCGGGACAAGGCAGAGGTGAGTGGCAAAGGCTTTTTCGATGCGCAATTCGCCATGCCTCGTGTGATTCGGGACGAGTTTTGGAATGCGTTTGCTTACGCTGGCTGGATTGCAAAGAAGAGTGTGTTTATAAAAGGGCTGGCTGGAGTTCTCTCTCGTGACCCGAAGCCGAAACAAACAAACAATGTCGACACATTACATAAAGCGCAACCTCGCAACTTGTCAATTGAGCACACTTGCAGTGTCTCAAAGGATCGGCATTACTGGCGCTGGGGTTTTCGGCCCCTACATCGCCCTGTCCGCCAGAAGACTCATTGAACAGAAAAAGGGCCGCCCCTGAATGGCATCGACGTTGTCGTGGTTGCTCCCGAGCCCAAGTTCGTAAACAACCCGCGCCTTTACGAAGCCAATGCTGCTGAAATGACCGCCCCGCTGATTGAACTTTTGAACGCTACGGGGGTCTTTGTTGTTGAGATACCTCTCCCCGGTTATCGCGCAGGCTCTTAGCGATCTTGAGGTTGAGGCTATGCTTGGTAACGCCGTGGTGCCCACTGCCAACCGATACTAAACGCGTTGTTACTTCGTCTGGGGAGCGCATAGATTGCCCATACTGTCGTCTGGACGGCTGGAGTGGAGGCTACAACCTTGACGACCCAGATTCCCGGCGAGCAGGTTGGTCAAGGAAGATTGACCTTTGATGCCGGTTCTCCGCGTGCCGGCATCCCCCGAGGTATTTGCCACCAGAGATGCAGCTTGTGCCCAGACAGGCAGCAAGGATAACCATACGCCGATGGCTCAACTGGCTACGAGGTCGCTGCCGAGCTTCCCAAGATTCCCGGCGAGCCTTACTTGTGGCTCTGGTATAGGACTTGCCTCGATCTTGGCGGGTGGGGTGTCACCGTATGTAATGGATGGGATAGAAGAACCTTCAAATCGGGCGGGCGGGTAAAGGAGATTTAGGATTGGATTGATGGTTTCGTGATTTTAAATCCTCCAGGCGAATGCAAAGGAGGCTTTCGACGCTGCCAGGCCTCTGATTCGCCAGCCTCCTGTGCTGTAGATGCTTCGGAAACTTTTCTTTTTGCTTGTCGTTGGGCACTATATGATTGATTTTTTTTTCAGAACAGCTGGCTTTATCAAGAGTCTACCTATGAGCAGACGCATGATGTATTAGCTGTAAAAGAGGAGATTTAGATGTACTGATGCAATCCTCATGCACTATTTGCGGCCTGGATCATTCAAGTGAGAGTGTTTAGAGGATCGTTGACGAAACTTGGAAAAAAAAAAAAACAAAAACAAAGAATTGCTGAATTCAATAAAATTCTCCTGCGTTACTGAAGCCGTGATACGGTTGGGAGTAATTTTGTGTCAAGACTCCGTAGGCAGGTAATATTGTAAAACGGCCCCCCCCCTTTTTTTTTTTTTTCAGTGTTGGGCCAACTTTGACGGTAGGACTCGATTCTTTTTATTATGAACATGGACGGATTATTGCTCATATATACGGATACTTTTTCCCCCAGGAGCAATGTAGGCCACGTTTTTTTTTCTTTTCTTTTTCTTTCTTTCTTTTCTTTTCTTTTTTTACTTTCTTTTTTTTTTTTTGGATCTACTGGTTTCTTCGCTTCTCTATGAGGACTTTTTTGTAACGTAGGTCAACAGGTTTTTGCCACATTTTCCAAATATACAAGGTCAAGCTTTTACTCGCATTGGGATATCGACTGGCGTTGACTTGATACTACATGAGGTATTAGTTTCCTCTCTCTTTCTAGCGTTGCGAAATAAATATTGCCCATCAGCTGACAAAATATTCCGAGATTCTATTGTCCACACCCACATGCGATTTAGATTGTCTTATTCTTGAGCCCGAAAACGCACAATCCGATGGAGCAATTGCAAGGCTTTTGAATAGCAGCTTGTCAGTTGATATTAAATAGTAGTAAGACAAAATCAAGCCATCCCAACATCCAATGCTTCTGGGTTGCCAACCCGTCCAATGTTGTTCCTGGTAGCATCCAGGGTTCAATCAGCGCTACACACAAGCAGGGATAAGAGTGCACATAGCCAATCACAACACTCAAAGTGAGACACATCATATAAGGAAACAGGAAATGCGCTGCCGTGTCTCATGCCTCCTATTCTTGTGTCATCTTTTGGCTTTTGTCATTATACCACGACAAGACAAGATACGGAGTATATGTAGATAAATCCCTCCCCTCCTTTCTGCTGGTGGTAGAAGATGATTAAGTATCTCGCATGGGCGCGGGGTTTGCTCCAGAGTCAGAGTCAGCTTCCCGATTATCCTCGTCTTTGGCGGTCCAACAATCACGCGGCGTCGACACCAGGCCTGAAAATGAAGAATCTCTTCACCGTCGTCATCGCGGGTTCGCAGTACTTGCTGCATCCCCAGAAACTGGTATGAATTGGTGCGCCGATTGCAGGCTGCGAAAATACGGCTCCGCGAACTCAGGCCTTTCCAACTGACCCGGCTTGTTTAGGGAACAATCGAGGAGACCATCAATCCCGATGCACTTATTCCCGTCACTCTTCTCACGACCAGCGAGATCAACAACGACCTGGAGGGCATCCTGGATCTATTTGCGACCGTTGATGACGTCTTTCAGCCAGACTTTGGCGGCATTCTGGTAGAGAAACCTGAAAGAGACAAGACTATTGGCCTCACTCAGAGTCTGGGCCCCCGCAGCAGAGCTGTTTTCAGCTTGCGGCGAGCTGAAGCTGAGGCTCTTGGCTTTGAGGATTTGCCTTCGGGCCCGTATTTCCTCCATGGGCCAAACCTTTACCAGGCGTGGAGATTGTATGACGATGACCTTGATGCCTTTACCTTTGGGGTTATTCCCAATAGCATAAATGGTTCCGATGATGGGTACGTCCTCGATGGTCCTCGATGGTAGCGTGTTTGGTTGATCAACATGAGCCGACTGGAGGTGAGAGATATTAAAAAAAAAAAAATCTGATGTGAGATTTAGGTATGAAGCACTGTCGTCGCTCTCCGACAATGGCTCTTTCAAGTCCATTGCCGTACCATCTCGGCTCTATCACGCTGCGCCGTCGATCCGAAAACCATTGTCCGGAGTCCGCATTTCCATCACTGACGCCGTGTCGATGAAAGGGGTCCGGACGACGCTGTCGAGTCGAGCTTGGACCCAACTGTACCATGTTGAATCGGCTGACACAGCAGAGTTGGCGCAGAGATTAATCGACATGGGCGCCATCGTCGTGGGAAAAACCAAGTCGTCACAGCTGGATTCCGGAAGGGAATGGGTGGACGTGAAGGCTCCGTGGAATCCGAGGGGGGACGGGTATCAAGATTCGGGCGCAAGTGCCGCTGGTGCTGGAGCCAGCATGAGCGGCTACGAATGGATGGAATACGCAATGGCACAAGATGGTACGTGTGAGCTGGAGGTGTTTTTTTTTTTTTTTTTTTTTTTTTTGCTCCCCTTGCGATTGGGTGCTGACTGTCTAGGTCTCGATGGAGTTCGCGAGCAAGGCCGCGTCCACGGAATATACTCGATGAGATCTTCAGCGGGTGCCGCGTCTCTGGAGGGTTGGAGAATCGATTCACGGTAAGTTTGTGAAGCAGAGGATATATGTCGTTGATGCCAAACGTTTTTTTTTTTTTTTGCCAACATGGCTGGCTAGGAATTACGCCGCCGTGGGCTGGCTGAGTCGCAGTCTGCACGATTTGCTCAGGATCGCTCAAGTGACGGTAAACGCGACAAACATCACCACCCCGTTTCCCAAGCGCATCATATATCCTCTCGACTTTGCTCCCATCTCCGAAGACGATCGGGCTCTTGTCGGCAAATTCGTCGCTGCGTTGGAGGACTTCCTAGGAACTAAAGCGGAGGAGGTGCGTTTATCGGACATTTGGGATGCCAGGTCGCCGAGCGATGGACAAAGCCTCGACGAGTACATGAAACAGGTGTGTGTAAGATGAATTTGTCTCTGCCAAAGTATTCCTTTCAGAGTGTGTGACGTGCTGAATATGGCGCAAAAAAGGCTCCCTTTAGCTCATTCTGTTGCGACTTTTACCACGAGTATAAAGACTTCCGCCGCAGCTACAAGAGCAAGTTTGGCCGCGAGCCCTACGTCGAGGCGACGCCCCGTTTTAGATGGTATGTCTACTTGAGAGTCGAGCCATGCACGGGAGTACGAGTGCCTGCGGAGGAAATCCTTGGATAGAATGGAAAACAGCGGTGCGTTTATGCGGATGCCACGATACTGAACAGTGGCATTACTAGGGCCATCGGCGAGGGCGAATCCAAGCAAGACTGCGCGGACCATCGCGAGCGCATTGAAGTGTTCAAGAGATGGTTTGACGAGAATGTCATGTCGACGCCTCACGGGTCTGATGCCATCATGGTTCTCCCTTTTGGTCCTCATACAGTGCAGTACCGCGACGACTCACCACGGTGTGTTGATTATCATTGTTTTTCATCTTACTCGCAGGATTCAGCCGGCGCATGCAGCTAATGTCGTTTAGCAGGACTCCGAGCAGAATCGAAGGCATTGGGCCTGAATCGCTTGCTCCTCTTTTGGGGATGCCGCATCTCATCGTCCCTTGTGAGCTTCCTCTCTTACCCTGCCCCTCCCTTTTTCCCCCCCCCCCCTCTTCCTCTTCTTCTGTTTTTTTATTTTCCCTTTCCCTTTCCCTTTGCCTTTTCCTTTCCCCCCCTGTTCCCCCTTTTTGAAATTATTGGACTCACCAACGAGGGCAGTCGCACAGATACCATATAATTCGCGAGTGACCGGCAGGATCGAGAAGCGTCCGTTTAGCGGCTCCGTCGTGGGCCCTGATGGAAGCGATATGATGCTCATTCGGCTGGTCAAGGCGGCTCTCGAACATGCAAAATGGCGGTCACGAGTCGATACTGGGCGCTTGGCGTTTCCCCAAGGCTATAACGCGGAATGAAGCAAGAAGATAAAAAAAGAGCCAACGTGTCTGTGTGCCATGGGTTGCAAAAGCCGGTGGCGTTATGCTCGCTAATAAATGCACGGTCCGCTCAGGCGCTGTGCGATGCGATAGATCGGATGTGGGTTGGCACATTTGAGGCGCTCAGCTGTGTTGGAGAAGCTCGCAATGCCCGCATAAGCTGCTAACAGGGGCTTCGGATGTCTTGCCTCATCGTCCTTCTCCATCCATTGAGCTGCGGGGACAATGAGGCCGCCGCGTTACCGCATTCAACCCAAGGCCGACTTGTGGTTAAATGCGCTCCTCTCCACCCCCCCCTGTGCCACTCATTCGACGGCCTCGAAAGAACGCATTATGTGTGGCAGAAAAGCACAACGCTGCCCCCAGGCGACTGACTCCCTACACACCTATACAGAAACCGCAAAGAGTGCGGAGTACAGACAATAGGCCCATTGGAATGAGACATGCGGAGCCCCGGGGGGGGGGGGGGCGTTGGATCGTGCCACGGTTACGCACACTGGATCGATAACGATTCGTCTGTCGGCCGAAGCCGGCTAACCCAGCGGAAGCTGTGGACACGAGCCGCGGGCGGCTCAAAGCCCGGTCGGAAAAGCGCGGTTGCATTGCATGGTGGCAAGGATGAACTAAGCACAAACAAAGAACCCCTTCGGTCGCTCTCCGTGTCCGATGGCCCTGCTCCCGGAGTTTGTTTGGGTGGGAGAGAGCGAAAGAGGGAGAGAGAAGGCGGCCTATTATGTTGGGATTCTGTCATGGCCGAGACGGGCATGATAAATTCTAGGCATTTGGCCGTTTACCGGTGTTGCGGTTTGGCCAGACGTTGCCTCTTTGTTTTCCTCTTGGGTCATCCATCTATCACATGCGCTGCCCATGCCCCGGGGTCTTTTCTAAATTCCCGCATTGCTGGCGTCGATTGATTATACGGCATTGCTCATCTAATAATAACGAGACGATTCGTATATATATATATGTGTGTATATATATATATATGTACTCATATATATATATACTCTCTATGAAAGGATCCTGCATATAAATACATCCGCGGGGGGCTTGTATACAAATAAGCCAGTCAAAATCGGCATCAAAAAAAAATCAAAAACATCAAAAACATCCAAAAAAATCAAAAATCAAAACGCGGCGCGGCGCGGCCATGGCAGTCGGATCTGCTAGGGACAAGTTTCCCAATGATTTGCTTCTAGTCCAATTCCTCCGCTCGGCCAAGAGATGCGCCGGCCAAGGGCCTTCCATCCATGACCACTTCGGCTTCGAGAAGAGCTTCGAAGAGCTCATCGCGGACATCTTGCGCATGCGCGATCTCATGCGCCAGCAATTGCCGCCGTCCGCATTCGGCGAACGAGATATCCTGAAAGAGAAGAACCCTTATGTCGCCATCCTGACCAGGAGTGGCTATGAGTTTCTCGTTGCGTTCTTTGCGACGCGAGCGTTGGGGGGAGCGGCCATCCCGTTAGGTGCGTACTCTGCGCGTGCGGCGCATAGCTGACATCGCAATGACCCCATGCTAAACCAGTTCGTCCGTGTATAGGCTCTGGCATTCTCCCGGAAGAAGCTCAATACTTCGTGGACAGCGCAAAGGCTTTATGCATACTCGCCGGGAAAGACTGCCGCGAGAAAGCCGAGCGAATTGCTTCCCTCTCCAACAGCTCGACCGACTTCAAGACCGTGTCCATACCCATATCGTGCGACGCCGAGCCGGTGAAAGAGATTGATGTCACCATCGACGAGGCACTCGATATGGATCCCCGCGGCCCGGGTCTCGTTATTTTCACATCTGGCACCACCGGGCCTCCAAAGGGCGCTGTGCTCCCTCGCATCTGCATGGTCTTCCAGCAAGATGCCCCCGCAAACTGCCAGACGGTTTGCTTCCGCCCGCCTCACTGGCTTGGGGGCGCCATCAGCTTGGTCGAGCCCATGCTCACCGGCAAGCAGGTACACATACTGAGGGAGCGGGCCGGAGTGGAAGACATTTGGAAAACCATGCGAAACCACCGCATCACCGGAACGGGATTCACGCCTGGGGTCTTGCGCGAGATGAAGGAGTGGCTGGAGGCGCAGAGCGAGGATGAGCAGGAGGAGTATATCAGAGCGTTCAAGAGCATCGGCGTCATCCATTGCGCCGGTGCCATGGTTTCGCCCTCAGTCTTACGATTCTGGAAGAGCAGAACCGGGTTGGTGTTCAACAATGTCTACGGATCGACCGAAGTTGGGGGCCTGGCAACATTCAAGTGTCTCGAAGGCACAGAGCGCTCGGTATGCCTTCAGATGCATTTGCACAGCCAGACGGAGTGGAAATCTAACGTGCCGGCTGCATAGGACGCGATCGGTGTTGCATTTCCCGGCATCAAAGTGAAGCTGACCGATGGGGATCACGGAGAGATTTGCGTCAAGAGCCCGTTCATGCTTACACAGTGGGTTTTGCCTCAAGAACAAGCTGAACATTGAAAAAAAGAAAAAAAAAAAAGGAAATTCTACTAACGAAACGGCTCCAAGCTACATCGGCGATGAGGAAAAAACCAAGGCCGCTTTCGACGAAGAGGGATATTTCAAGACAGGAGACTTTGCGGAGCTAATGGGCGGCGAGTATACCTTCTCCGGCCGTGCCAATGCCGACTGTACGCCTCGCCCGCATCCGTTTTCGCTTTCCTAATGCTGATTTGTATCCGCAGACATCTTGTTCCGCCACTACCGGATACCCAGCGTCCAAGTAGAAGTCGCACTCACAGCTCTCCCCTACGTGACCGAAGCCTGTGTTTTGGGCGTGCCAGATCACGAGGCAAAACAAATCTGCGCCGCCGTTGTCCGTCTTACTCGCGAGCAGGAGCAGCTGCAGAGCAGGCAGATCGAGCGCAGGATCGACCTCGCCCGCCTTCGGACCGACATGAACGAGATGCTGCCGAAATATATGCTTCCTGTGTTGGTGAAGATTCTTGGTCCTGGCGAAGAGATGCCGCAGACGGTCTCACATAAACCTATCAAGAATCAGATCATCAAGAAGTGCTTTGGCGTGGAGAGGTCTTGGTCTGCTGAGAATTCCATCCCTGGAGTGGAGTACTGGGGAAGCATGCCCGCCCCAGCAGAGGCGGATACGAAGCTGTGGGATTGGCTTGGCTTACAACGTGCTGATTTCAAGGCTGAGGCGTAAAGATTCAAATAAAAAAGAAAAAGAAAAAGAAAAGAAAACAAAAAAAAAGAAGAAAAAAAAGAAAAAAAAAAAGATATGATCCAGCGGTGGGTGGATAGTTTGCATTGGTATACCGCGATGTGGTTTTGATTACTTGGGGCGGCTTGGCTTGCGGTTGGTATATGCATCTGACCTTGCGTGTTTCACGGCGTATTAATGGAGGGCCTCGCTACAATTCCGTATTAATTAGCTTCTCTGATAGGTGTTATATATTTCGAAATGATGATACGATGATACGACAGAACGAAGGGACATACTTGAAGCAGGAGGCAAAGAAAGCCACCATCTCCAACAGACAAAAGAAAAAAAGAAAAAAAAAAAAGAAATCCGTGACATGTGCTGCTTACTTAGAGTCGAGTGCTCTTCTCGCTCCTCCGCTCGGCTTTCTTTTCCCAGTCCCAGGTTTCGTGTCGTTGGGGAGTGGACAAGTACTTGTTCATCGAGTAACTCTTTGCGCTTTTCCTGGAGCCACGTCTCACGCCATCAATAAGGTTTTCGCTTTTCTTGCTCCGTTTCGATACCATTCTTGAACCTTACCCTGACGATGATCCCTTGGCGGGCTTGGTAGCCGAGCTGCCACCCGTTGCCTTCTTCGGATCCCAGTTTGGTGGAAGTTTGCTAGCCATGGCTGCTGGTAAAGAAAGATATAAGTATGTATAGCGTTAACGGGAGGTAAAACGCGAACACAAAAATTTCTTTGAATTTGGACACGAGCTCTGTCTGAGCTCTGCCCATTTTATAGCCATAGGCAGGAAACCATCGTTCGAGATGAGACATGGAACCATCTCTCTGTCCAAAGCAGGGGAGGCCTCTTGGAAATAGCAAACGTATCCCTGAGCATCGCTTCACTTGACCAGCGCCAGGTGACACATTTGGGTTTTCAAGAAAGGGAATTTGCGGGCGTCGTGCCAATGGCAAAGGAAATAAATACACAAAGAAAACCGAAGGAAAAAGAAGGACTTGAAAGCACTGCCCGCCCTGCTGTGCCACTGCTTATTATTATTATTATTATTATTTTTATTATTATTTTTTCAATTTTTTTTTGCGGTGCGGGAGCTTTGATGGAGCTACGCTTGTGCTATTTCATCCCTATATTCGACAAAAATTTCGGTATTGCATTTGCCAATATCGTTGAATATGTTTTTGCCACCACTACACAATATTCGAAGGTGAGGCAGCGGTGAAGTGTAGGTTTGCCCCCGAGTATCATGATGTCTGCAGTTTATTTTGAGCTGGGATTAGAGAGTCATTATTAACTTAGGAGGCGCTGGCCAAAAGAAAAAAAAATTGATGGTTTCAACGTGATAGCGACGGTCTATCAAATGAAAACCCACCAGTCTATGTATCTATGTAGGAGACACGGGAGCCGTGATGGCACCATTTAATCAATGTCAAAACCCTTTTTTTTTCCCCCTCCCCTGATTATACAAGAGGTAGACTTAGGCACGCATGGAGGCAAAACAAGGACACGATCCACACACACTCTGGGTTGGTGCCTGATTTTAACCCCGATCCTGGTAAGAATAAAAGTAGCCTTGCGGTAGCCTCGTTTGAGGCTCTCGCCAGGGCGTTCTCGTAGACATGCAGTTGCGTCATGTCGCATTTTCTCGCCTAGGATTTTCCGAGTTGACAGTTGATTTCAGGTAGCCCCCCTCCGGCGCCTTTGCAATATGTTATAGATGAAAAATGGCCCTCCTAGTTAGACTGACCTACAGCTCTCTGATTTAGGATAATGCTGTGTTGTGCATATGCTGTAGGATCAGCTTACATTCCCGTTTCGTAGGTGTTGGTTGTGGTTTTTTTTAAGATTGAACACGTAAACAAACATAGCTTCTTCCAGACTACAACGATTGATAATTTGGAGATATTCGTCCGTCATGGCGGCCATTTACATGGCTTGTCGTATTTATCAACGTAACACAGTTGGACACCAAATATGTGAAACAGAGAGCAGAATCGCGATGCCAAATAATGTTGCCGTCTGCGTGGTTGAAAGCCATCATGGCCAAGCATCACATCTCTCAGAGTATGCACAATTCGAAACCAACCAAATGAATATTGTGTATGTCACAGCCTGCGTGCATCTCTCTCTCTCTCTCTCTCTCTTTTTTTTTTTTTTTTTCTTTAAAAAAAATTTAAATCTCACAAGCAAGAGAGAGAGAGAGAGATGTTTTTTTACGTCATTTATGCACAACCGACGCCTTCTCTGTGTAACATCATCTCTGTGCGACTTGGGGATTATCTAGCTCGGGAGGTGAGAAGATTATACGTATATATATATATATAAAAGGGGGGGGATTGACGTGAAAAGACAAAGGGACGAGGGACGTCTCGAATTCAACCTCGTATTACTAACAACAGCGGAAAGTATCTCATGCTTGTGTGCTCGGGATTGCTCGGTTTGGCGTAAGTATATTATTATGAGATGAAATCCAATCACTGCCTTGTGATATCAAACCTAGAAATATTTACACGCCCACATCTAATTAACCTCGATACACAGTCCCCAATACCTTATCTTGTGTGGGTTTGTTTATACCCTCTCTTAGAGAAATCGCTTGTCAACCGTAATTTCTCTCAAACAATACTTGCAAAAAGCCTATAGGGAAATTCGCCTAGCCTCCGAAGCTGACCTGAACATCTTTCGCCTCCCAAGTCGGCACTCTACGCCATGAGCGCGAGAATCCGACTCCGGTATACAGCGGCTCATTCAATCCTCCTTACAAAGGCCATGTAGGACCGAGATTAGAACTTGGGGGTAAAATTCCTGTAGTGGTCCTGCCTAGTGAGGATTTCAACTTTCCACCCGAGACACAAGCTAACAAGCAAACCATCCAGAGCTCTTCCTCAGCCACAAACGCAAAGTAGATCTCCTATATACAGTTGATTTGATCCATAAATAAAAGGTGCGTGTATAGTTGAATGCTTCGTACCCATTTAAGCATTGGTTTTTATATTTGCGACTTGTATTCATCTAACCGTTATATATGATAGCAAATCGAAAGAGGCACATGTGTTAATTTTCTAATATATTTCAAGGTTTTCATACTCAAAGGTGTAGACTTGTAACTAAATAGGTATGATTGCCGGGCACGTTTATTATAGCTTGATGAAGTAATGGGACCATAGCCTTTCCTTTTCTTTTTCAAATAATAAAGCTAACAGGCAGTTGACCTCTGAATGAATTTGTTTTTTACTCAGCAGCAAAAGCAAAAATATCCCATATATCCTCTAACCATGTTTCTGGCCGAGTATAGGCAGGGAAATGTCCACCACTTTCGTGGCGTCTAAAGAATGTGAGATTCGCACTGCGTTCGACCCAGTCTCTCGGCTGCCGCAAGGGTTAGCTTCATCTCTCTCTCGGGCATGCATCCCTGACAGTTACTCACCACAAAGTTGAGGCTCGTCACGACTGGATAAGTCGGCTTTGGATATCCCCACTGAGTGACAGAAGTACGCACACCACTCGCCTTGCGCTCCGAGAAGATAGTACCAAGTAATTCTTTATAGCTTCGTATGTTCCCATATACGCCCGGGACAAATAGCGTCATAGCCTGCGAGACTAGTTCCTCTACCGAGTATGGTACCGACGAGTCTCGCACCAAGTAGTCAAGCTGCCACATCCAGGCCAGAAACCCAACAGGCGAATCATTCAAGGCGTAAGCGACAGAGAGCGGGAAAGTTGCATGGACGGATGAATACGCCGAAAAGTTGGCTCGAAACTCAGATAATGAGCTGATGTATCTTGACTCCTCTGCCGTGGTCTGGTTTCGTGTAAGCCGCTCTAGATCTGTGGCGTTTGGTGGTACAAGATAATAGTCCGTCACATGGTTTAAGATTCTCTCCTCAAACTGGTCAATCATATATACCGCAACCACGAAGCCCAGATCCGTCGAGTATAAGGCGTACTTTTCATAGCCCAACTGCTGCATAAGGCTTGCACATACAGCAGCATACTCAGGTGCTCCTAACGGGGATATGGGTGCTGGAGAGAACCCATAGCCCGGGAGATCCGGTGCGACCACGTGGAAAGCAGGTTTTGATGAGTCTTGTGGGTTAGCAAGAGGTCGGATTATCTTTTCCCACTCGAGGCTGGTGCTTGGCCAGCCATGGAGGAGGATAATCGGGATCGCATCTTCCCTTTCGCTTTTCTGATGGATGAAGTGGAGGTCTAGATCATGCGGGTAAGAGCTACCAACTGCTGGGATAGTGATGGTATAGTGGGAGAAGTTGGTATTCACGGCTTCCTGAAAGGCGAACCAGTCGTAATCTGAGGCTATATACTTCGCAATCTGGGAGATATCGGCTGTGGGGGGCCCGTCAAACCACGCTGGAGCAGAGATACCGACGGTAGGATGATAGTGAGCGGCTTTAAAGCGTATTTCGTCTATGAAGGCGGGAGAGACATCAATCTTATACGGACGGGGTTGGTAATGCGGGCTTTGGCCGTGTGAACGCGCGAGGACTGGCGATAGAAATGCAGCTGTGAGGCAGATAATTGACCGTATGGAAAGACAACGCATCTTGAGAGGCCAACAGATCACTAGCAACGTTGCTCCTTAGCGTGCAAGTGTTGTTGTCTATGAGGACCCCATCCTTCATACATATGTGTCTGCCTGTTTTATACTTGGTTGCCAGATCGCGCGCCCTTGGTCATATTGAATTTGTAATCCGTGTGTTTTATTATAGAACGCTGACATATAAACATGCTTCCTTATTATTAATCACTACCAGTTAGGGCATAATGTCCAAGAATATGCACGTTGAATCACGCTATGGCGAGCTGCATTCCAACCACTGCAAGATTGTCGCTTGGGACGTTTGTAAAGGATTCCACGTAAGCAAGATTACAAAGAAAGTACCCAATCTAACCACGAAAAGAGAGTCAACTTGAAGTATGAAAAAGTATTCTATGTAAGCAAGATTATAAAGAAAGCAGCTTGAATATAGCGCGGTATCTATAAATATATTACCACTATGTATGAATATGTAATATATGACAAGAATACTATCAAAATAGACTACATTATATAAAGAACATTAGTAATACAAAATTGATATATTATGATATCATATCAGGTCATATAGATATAACAGTTGTTGCCTATTGGAGGGCTAGAACAATATAACAACAGCATTGTCTCATAGAGCTAACTGGAATAAATTGTTGTCTCATAGAGCTCTAACTGGAATAAATTGTTGTCTCATAGAGCTAACTAGGATAAATTGTTAAATTATTAAAATAATGTATTAATAATTCAACCATGAATTATCCAGAATGTAAAATAATTTTGCTTTTCGCCAGCTATTCAAACATCCGTTATCTCGGTAAACAGTGAACACACATCGGTTGTGCTTTGAGACAGCTATGGGCACATCTGACATTCTATTCTGTCCGTTCATACAAGCTGCGAGGAAGGGAGAAGGGCAAGGCGTCGCCCACTCAACAGGACTACATTTACCACTATAGCCTCCGAATAGCTTCGTCTTGCATTCAACACTGCCACAAATGTCTACAATGCTTGTTCGCCGTTAGCCACGCAGCAAGGGATGCGAACAATGTATTCTACGACGCCTCAAGGTGGTTATCACGCGCATTCCTTGACCTCCGCATTCGCCCTTTTCCGTATTTCATCTGTTAATACCTATCATTGAACACCCAAAACTCACTCAGTTGGCCTAGCGCGAATGAGAATTGTTTTCCAGCTCGCTTTGGAAGATTCGCAGCGCGACGGAGCCCAGCGAATGCTCAAAGCGGTAGAAGGGTTTGGGCCATGGTGGCACACATTCATAGTGATTCATTGCTGCATTTTGCACGGCATGCTCGAGATGATGTATGTACAACACAGATAAGACGCAATAACATACAATGAACTGTAATTTGATTGTATTTTGCCAAGAAAAGGCGTTTGAGTGCCCGCTGCCAAGGTGTTTGTTTGAATATCCACCCTATTCCCTTAGATGTTGAGCACAATCATGACAGATACAAGTACACGTTATACAAAATAATAGAATACTCTAGCTCACTGATCAAACTCGCCTGAATAGAGTATATCTCCCGGAACATTCATTCGCGCCCACAAAGCTCGCATACGATGTTGTAAACCTCTCTTGGTAGACGCAACTGCCAGCTCGGCATCCGCATTTTCGGTTTCCAGCTCAACTAAGAAGCAAATTGTCGTCAGTATCCAGCTGCCCTTAAAATTGCGAAATCCCTTCAACCACGTCCCTTACCCTGAATGTACACAGCAGCCTTCTTACCGCTATACATGGCATGCGGAACATTGGTAACATTGTCCGAATTAGCGTCGCCGATGGCGAATATACCAGGGACATTCGTAACCAGGCCATTCGATTCATCTGCTGCGAGTTTTCCACCGTATAGAACCACACCAGTCTCTTCGCCCAAGTTTGACTTCTGTGCCGTATCAAAATTGGTCAAAAGAGCCTCTCGGAGCACCGGCTCGCCGGTCTCGAAATCAAGTTGGAAAAGGTCGTGCTCAGGATGAGATGGCAGGCTAGGGTCCTCATCTCCAACAGTTCCATTTGCGAGCCTCTTAATGGACTTGATAATACGGTTATCGATCTTTACGTTATGCAGCTTCAGATACTGCTGCCACTTGGGAAAGTCTTCATCCGTGGCAGCTCGATGTTCAGGAGTGTCCGTGCCGTTAGCAAACAATATGATGTCTCGATTCAATGTGATAATCTCGCGGACCGCTTGGGGGCCCTTCTCCAAAGGCCCCAGTATTCCCAGTCGCTGGTCCGCATGCTCATGCCCATCGCACCAGGGACACCAATAGATACCCTTGCCCCAGTTTTCAACGAGACCCGGTGTTGCAGGGAGCGGATCACGTAATCCTGTTGCTAGAATAACCTTTCGTGCAGTAAAGGCGAGTTTGTCGTTGTCAGGATAATCAGCGGAGACTACGAAATACGAATTGCCGGCCTTGGGTTGGATCTTGGTAACTGTGCCGTTTACCAGGTTGACGGTGCCGTACTTGAGGATTTGCTTGCGTGCCACCCATCGGAAATATGCTGGAGTGACTCCTGTTCGGCCGTCAGTCTGCTAAAGTACAGGCATCTTATTATTACATACCGTCATAACCAATCACGTCGTGCACATGCCGAGTAGGAGAATTGCGGTAATCTCCCGAGTCGATCATCAACACTTTTCGGCGAACACGGGCCAGACCGCTCGCTGCGCTGAGACCTGCAGGCCCCCCTCCAACGATGATTACATCGTAATCAGCTTGGATAGTTGGTTCAAGAAGAATATTCGTCGGGATAGCCCCAGAAAGGCCAGCCAGGACCAACAGAAAGGCAAAGGCCGTTGTGACTTTCATAGTGAAGTACACCGCAGTCAACTTCGAGAATGAAACCTAAGTACGCTTTTGCCCGTCTCAACATCACGAGAGAAGTCGATATCGCTGGCACGGGGAGAGGCCAAATTCTTATACTCAAAACTTTGCATCCACACACCGTAAGGCTTACCCTACTCGAAGTCATGCCGTCAGATCTCACGACCAGTACTATAGAAACACATACCAATTTCCAGCCAGCTTGGGGCGTGTAGAGTGTAGCATGTCTGCAATGTTATCTATTCATAGTGAGGCATCGTTCAGTTGAATGGACTGGCATCTGACCCCCCCAAAGCCCGTTTCCCGTTTTTCCCGTTTGGCAAAGATAGAGGACCGTGGATGCTACCCAATAATTCTACCTACACATGGTTTTTCGGTACATATCTTAGCTCCAACTCTATGACCAGCTCAGCTGAGTGATCTTGATGCGGCTTTTTTAAAACAAATCGTTCTTGAGCAGACAAGGATACGAGCATGATATATGCATATGACGATGATGCCCTGGTCGAATCTAGTAATCGCCATTTTTTTTTTTTTTTTTTTACACTTAAACTTTTCCTAAATCATATTATCCTTTCTCTGTCTCTCCCTCCTCTTTTCTTCTTCTTCTTCTTCTTTTCTTTCCTATCTCCTTTTTTTTCTTTCAGTTTTCTTTGTTACAAAAAAAAAATGACGAGTGGCCACATCAATATGGCGTAATTAGAATGCTTCCGCGATGCTACATGGTCTCCATAAATACTCGCATTATGTGAATAAACAAAAATCTAGAGGTTGCTACGCCAGCACACGTGCTGATACAAGAGCCCAATAAATAATGCCTGCTGGGTAAAACATACTGATCTTGCGTCAATTTCCAAGGCGACACATGACCATGACTAAACGTAACAAGATGCAATGATGATAATTCTATCGGGTCCAGGTCGAATATAATATTGACAATGGCGGCTCTTTACCATGAAGATGGCTTTGCGGTGGGGGGCCGGGGGCCGTTATTCACACCGTAACTGCCACCGGGTCAATAATGTCATAGGAGCGTCTTCATGTCGGAAATACCCGTCCCTCACCGGTGGCGGACGACTTGAGATGTTGAATTCCGCAATGAGGCAGTTCTACTGGAGGATATGCGGGAGCGGTTTGGGATAGATTTTTGAGCCAGCTAACTATCGGAATGAGCTTGGTTGGGCTACATTTCGGCTTGCATGGTTGTAGATATTCGTCGTCTTTTTATTATATAATCAACAATGTTTGATCTCAATACGACATTGCAATTTATCCACAGCGACAGGTGTTTTAACACGACTTGAGAATCTGCAGAAGAACACCAAAGTTGCTCGAGCCTTGCCACTTGTTTACATGGGATACGTGAACTGAGAACATAGTCAAGTGGAACGGAAATCTTATCTAAAACGAATTTCCACGAATCCATGAATTGGGCGAGATTAAATGTTGAAGATATATTGCTGGATTAATATACGGAGTAGCAATAACAAATACCAGTATCTGCACATACATATACATCCTTTATAGTCCACTAGTCAGTGAGCAAATCTCGCGCGTCCCTATTCTCCTTTGCCTCCAATTAAGCACGCTTAGATGGATAGCAAAGTCGCAGCCTTCCACTTCTCATCCGACGCCGCGAGCTGCTCCGCCTCCTGCTTCACCAAGTCGACCGTTTCAGGACCTAGGAGCAGTCGCACCGGGGGTTCTTTCTCCTTGGAAATCTTGACAATCACATCGGCCACTTTAGCCGGGTCTGACATGAAGTCCTTGTACTGTTGTCGAATCTTTTGGAATGCTCCGACGGTTTGCTGATACGGCTCACTAATGGCAATCTCATCATCCGGAGAGCCGGCCCAGTCGGTCTTCATGCCGCCAGGCTCCAACACTGTCAGCTTGATGCCGAATGGTGCCACCTCCTTTGCTACGACGGAGGAGAAGCCGCCGACAGCCCACTTGGCCGCCTGGTACGCCGATAAACCCGGGGTCGATATCCGGCCACCCACGGAGGAGACTTGCAGGATGCGGCCGGACTTTTGCTCTCGCAGAATCGGGAGCACGGCCTTGGTAACATAGACGGTGCCGAGTAGGTTGGCGTCGATTTGGTCCCGGTAAACGTCGATAGATGTATCCTCAAGCGCACGTGGGATAGCATATCCTGCATTGTTGACCACAACATCAAGACGGCCAAATTTATCCACGGCGGCCTTGACAGCGCTCTCGACTTGGTCGTTGCTGACGACATCGAGGGCCAACGGCAGGATGCGATCCGGCCCATACTTCTTAACAAGGTGTTTCACCGTGTCAGGGTTGCGGGCAGTAGCGACAACATGGTCGCCATCGGCCAGAGCAGCCTCGACGATAGCGAGGCCGAGGCCCTTGGAGGAGCCGGTGACAAACCAAATGCGAGGCATAGTCGTGATCTAACGAATTTTTTTTGGTATAGCTTCGTAGTTTTGCAATTGTTTCGAGACGTAAGAACCGATATCGTGAGTTTGCTGTTCATTGCCCAAACCTACGGCGGCATCATCTCCATCTTTTATACCTTAGACTTCGTCCATTCGCCACAAAATCGGAGACCTGGAAACTCAAATTCCCTCATCCACATCTTTTCCTTCCCCCTTAACTCCGCTACATAGGGAGGAAATCTACTCTTTGAGCCCGGAAACATGCGTCCGCCTCGTTCTCAGGAGATCCACGCCGCCAAACGTGAGCGGAATCAGTACAGACACGACGGCAAAGAGCGGCGGAAGACGAGGTTTATCCCCGGGGCCCCCATTTCAAGGAATCGTGGGGCGAGCGGGGAAAAACCCGCTCGGCGCGGCCGCTCTCAAGCTTGAGAACCCCGGCCAGCCGGTTTTAGCAAAGGTTGCTTTGCCTCAAAGCTGATCCGCCTCTTAGCGTTTGCCTCTCTCTCGTCAACGCCGCTCCGCGCAATGTCATCTTCACTTGTGCGAAGCGCGACATACATTGTACGGGCATAGGTAAAAGGCCGATAGGGTCTGTGACTGAACAGACACAGAAGCCGCCTCTTTTGATTCTTTGATTTTGCCGCCGGGCCGCCTCCATCCCCAAACCTGCCGCCCATGTTCCAAGTGCTGTGAGTGGACCGGGACCTCCGTGTGTAAACACCTAATCGCTCCCGCTCCGGATCTCTGGGGTTCCTGAGCGGCCGCTTGTGCATTTCCGGAGCTATGGCTATGGCCATCAACCACCCATCACTTTCTTGCTGACAATCTTTCCGAATTAGATTCTCCCCTTCCGGCATGAGCGAGAGTTCATCCTCATCCCGGCAAAAGGCTTCGCGCGCCTGCGCATCCTGCCAAAAGTACAAGCGGCGGTGCGACAAGAGCTTGCCCAGCTGCTCGCTATGCACCAGGTATCTGTCTACCCATCTGTCTCTATGACTCGGGTTTTTCTACCTGTCCAGGTTACGGAACGCTCGTATCTCGTACATCATGTAAATGCCTGACGTCTACAAGCTCCCGTTTCCCACGTGATAATTTGGGGCGGCAGCCGTCGATCCCCGATTTTCCTGTCTTGCAAAATCTCCATCTCATTGGCTCATCACTAACATCCGTACGTAGGTTGCGCAGGCCATGTGATTATACTAATCGGCAGTTTGAGAATGCGCTCAAAACGCGAATACAGGAGCTCGAATCACTCGTTGCCAAACATGTCAGCACGCTCCCTCCCCAGCTCCAATCAACCTCAGCGTCCTCCAGCCGAAGCACCGGCAGCCTCTCAATGCCTCGGCCCTCTGGCGCATTCTATCCAGCCGCCCTCCGCTTCCAGAAGCTCTTCCTGGATACCGACATCCAGACTCGCCCTGATGCTCCGCCGCCGCCCTCCAGCGACATGATCCCTCCTGCTGTAATGTGCTACCTAGGCGACCAGACCCAGAGCGCCGTCATCATGTCACAGTATTTTCAGACCGTTCACAAGTGGATGCCAATTGTTAGCCGAGTCCGTCTAGGCTCTCTGGCCAACCTAGAGCTGGGTAGCCGGTCCAGGGCGGATTTCGCCCTGTTGCTCCTGGCCATGAAACTCATCCAGGATGTGCCGGAAAACTCGTCCAGCGCAGTGAGAGATCCGCTGTATATTTGCGCCAAGGAATTCGCGGCTTCTTTGGATATAGCAGGCGTATATACGCTGCTCAAGCTTCAAGCCAACTTGCTTATCGCCGTATATGAGATGGGGCACGGCATCTTCCCGGCGGCTTATGTTTCGATGGGCTATTGCGTGACACAAGCCACGGCCCTTGGCATTCACAACCGAGAAGCCCCTCAAATTTTGGAGCAGCCGCGCACTTGGGTAGACTGGGAAGAGAGACAGAGAACCTGGTGGTTGGTCGTAATTCTTGAACGGTAGCTCTCTTGGCATATATTGGTCATGAATGTTACCTTGAACGTCGCGAGGCTAATTGCAAGCAGATACGTCGCGTCCGTTGGGGAAAATCGGCCTCTCCTATCTGCTGATCCGAAAACTACTTCTCATCTACCAGTGAGCGACGACGCCTGGGACTCTGGTGTAAGTGTTACCCCGTCTACGAACATGCTAGATCAATAACAGCTAACATCTTTGTCGCAGGAAGCCATGTATCCTGAACGTCTCATTCTATCCTCACCCAAACATCTGTCCGCGAGTCCATTTGCTCGTCTCGCTCAGGCATCTCACCTGCAGGGAGAAGTCATCAAACACTGCAACGATGAGGCGGAGAGCCTAGCAGGAGTGCAAAGCGAAGTTGAGATGCTCAGCCAAGCCTTGCTCTCCTTCTTAGAAGTGATCAGCAAAGACACAGCTAGCATGATGCACTTTTACAGCGCCGTGGGCGTTTGTTTGAGGTGATTTATATACTTCCCTACCCGCATTATTTGAAACGAATCGCAGAACCGAGACTAAATCCATTTGTTTAGCGCGTTGATGAAGCTATGCGACCACCACTCTTGCTCCTCCTTCGCCGTTTATCATGGTAGGGCCCTCGACGTGGCAGAAATGACCCTTACTCGCGAAATAGCTTTACGATGCCAAAGCATAATGAGGGATTGCATTGCGAAAGCCATATCATTCATAAAAGCTCTCAGTGAAATGATTAAAGATCGAGAGTCCATCCAAAATCTCGCTAGCTTGTCACCTTGGTTCCTGGATAGCATATACCAATGCCTGGCTAACATGGTTTATCTTATGGCCGCTTCTCCCGCCTTGGAAGCGTCAGGATATACATCGCAAGTGTCATTATGCTTGGACCTCTTGCGAAAGGCAAACCAGAGATGGAACGTGGCGGGTGAGTCTGAATGAGATTCGAGCATCACATCACTTTGTCGTTATGCTGAAGCGACGAATGCAGGAGCGTACCTTGAGGCAATCGAGCTTCTGAAGCAAGAATTCAATGTGGGCCGATATTAGGACTGTTTACACGGATGGGGCAATTCCTATCCTATGTGATTGCGAAACAGCGGCCAAGAGAGAAACCTTGGTTATGTGCATTTCCTCGCGTTTGGGCCATGCTCTTACCAAGAAGAGAGCATCACAACTGTTTTGATACCACCAAAAAAAAAAAAAAGCTTTTGGTATGAAGGGTTTCATGTATTGCTTTTTCTTTTTTCTTTTTTCTTTTTGACCCAATGTCATATTTTTCTTTCAAAGATGACACAACTATCCCTTCAATTTTTTTTTTCACACTGGCTCATGACTTCTCCTCATTCATCCCTATCGTCCTTCATATTTCATCCTACAGCTCCTCTTCCGCGTTTACGATTCGCTGGCTGAATGCCCACGCAACAGCCCCCCCCCCCCCCCCCCAAAGCATTGCTTCCATATTATCATGCCGGTTAAATTCGACCGCCTCCCTTCACTCTCTCTCTACCAGGACCTCGTTCAACGAACGCTCAAATAAGCATGCAAGCTGCCGCCGGGCATTTCCATTCCTTCATTAGGCATTCATTTCCCAAACAAACAACTTTGATCGCTACCGCCAACATTTTGTCTATGCATGTGAAGCTGAGAACTGGCTAGCAATCAGCGTTGTCCTCATCTGTTAGAGGCCGGCCGCTCGGAGAATACACCTCATCTCCGGAAATTTCCAGGGCATAAGCACGGGGGTTATATAGTATAGCAGCCATTAGATATGATTACATATTTGTAGGCATTCGAACTATTTAGCATGGAGGGGGGGGGGGGGGGGTGATGGACTAGCCAAACCACACATTGGAGGGATCTTTGGTCGCTAATAGCAGCACTATTTGCCGTAGGATTTCCAGCCGCATGCATAATCCTCTAACTGGGCAACCAGGGGTGTGGAGTCATTCTCATAGCCGAGGCACTGGTTTGACGTTCGTTGAGAGCCTATATGCCATTAACCCGTGAAGGTCCTCATGTCAAATGTATTCTCCCTCTGAAGCATCGCATTTCCGACAGCGACAGCCATGTCCAGCCGTCCTAATATCTTCGATCCTCTTCAGTGTATCGGAAAAAACCTATATCTCCATGTGCCTTCAGATATTCCTTGTGAAGATGGGAACGGTCCGTCTCTGATCGTCCTCTTCACCTGGCTCGGCGGAGCCACGGCCAGGCGAATTTCGAAATACCTATCCAGCTACCGTGCCCTCTGGCCTGCCGCCACCATCCTCCTTGTCACTGCTCAGCTCTTTGAGTTCGCAGCAGCTCCGACTAGCGCCGTCCGTTCTCGTCTAGAACCGGCGCGTGAGGCAGTTCGCCGGCACTTTGACGCTGAGGAGAAATCCAAACCCTCCATCTTATTCCACATATTTTCCAACGGAGGGCTCCACACGGCGATTCACCTGGTCCTTTCACTGCGGAATCCTGAGAAAAATATTGAACCTCTAGACCTCAGACCATATCTCCACGGCATCATCATAGACTGTTGTCCGGGACAAACAGATTATCTGCGCACATATAATGGAGCCATAGTTTCCCTTCCACCGACCTTGTTGGGGAGGCTATTTGGGAAGCCGTTTCTCTTTCTCGCCGTCAGCCTGTCTACAAGCTTGACGCATGCTAGGTTGATGAGCGGCGTAAAGGATTACCGCCGCCAGCTCAACGAACCGAGTGTCTTTGGGGGCTTGGCGAGACGGCTTTACTTGTACGCTAAAGAAGATCCGGTGGTTGGGTACAAGGATGTAGAATCACATATACAAGAAGCGAGGGAGGAGGGCCACGATGTTGAGAATGTCTGTTTCGTAAACGGTCATCATTGTGCGTTGCCTCGGGGAAATGAAGAACAGTATTGGCATGCTGTTAAGGATTTCTGGGACAGGTCAAGGCCAAGTGAGGATAGCCAAACGCGATGCCGACTATGATATTCGAGTTGTTGTTGTTTTTTTGCCCGTTTTCTCTTATTATATATTAGAGCTGAGGCCAAAGAGTTAGTCGAGATTCTGTTTTTACGCAAGATAAAAGATATTGCCATGTTATTTCTTTACACATTTACGTGAGTAATGGATCGTAGAACGATGGTATAAACAAAGAGGTACGACAAGTGTTTTTGGTCAATAATAACCTTCTACCCTCTAACGCACTTGATGCTCATTCATACGATATTGTGTAGAAGCTCCATACCCGAAGCATTAACTATATCTCTCATCATCGGCATCCAAATTTGTCAAGAGTGTTTTTTTTTTTTTTTTTTTTTTTTTTTTTCCTGTTGAATATAAAAAAGACCGTTATTCAGCAGCTTGTCACCCACCACATTGATATAGACGTTTTTGAACATGACAAAACAATGAAGTATTAAAATGGAGATTTTTTTCTTCTTCTTCTAGAATCTCCTTTTGCCCACTCACAGTTTCTAGCAAAGATGCCTAGATTATTGTAAAAAAAAAAAAAAAAAAAAAAAAAAAAAAAAAAGCCCCTTTAATTAGAGACACCACAAGCAAAACCCGCTTCACAACGCAGATATCTCCACCACAGATTAGGCAGCCTGGTCCAACCCAAACTTCAACTATGGGTCACGGAACCACAATCTCCAGTTAGCCAGGGACAAAGCTAAAAATAAATGCGACGAAAAAAAAAAAAGCCTCGATGTGAAACCGATTGACCAGAACACACGGAACAAAGGGAAGAAAAGCCCCGCTGGCTAGCGGTATCCAAAGCCGAGACCCTTGGGATTCCGAGGTGGCGAACAGGCATCTATTATGGAGAAGATGGAGTTTTTTTTTTTTTTTTTTTTTTTTGTTATCTCTTCCCTCCCTTACTTAGCGCGTTCCTGTTGTTTGTTGTTGGATCCACGGAGAACTGACAAGACCAAATAGGCCGGAAATTATCGGCCTCGAAATAACCCAAGTTTTGAATTATCCAGGAAGCTCAGCCAAGGATGCCCGTTGGACTCCATGATAGATAGCCTGCGACCAACAAATGAAAAATAATCCCGAAGCTCATTTTTTCATTGGTCGATTGCAAGGCACCCGTGGCGACAGCTTAATGGAGTCATCCGTAACTTTTACCCGAAAGACCAGGCTCTCGAGATTCCACTCCACTACTACCGAGTGATTGGAAAGACGGAGATCGGGCATCGTTGAATTTTTTTTCTTTTTTCTTTCACCGGAGTAAAACGTGGTCCGCAGTTTTCCAAGCCCATTTGCAACAACAAGTTTTTGCACATGTATCCAAAGCCAAGAGAGCACGGCCCAAGCCCACCTAAACTCCATACCCCCCTAGACGCGATTGGCAGAGGAGCAAATGCAAACTCGCTCTAGTTTTCGGAGGCGCTGAGCCACTCGCATCCCCCCGTTGTTCTACGTGTCAGAGATCGAATCGGAGCAGATGCCACGCCTTGCTAGATCGATAAATTGATGTTGTGCTTTGCCAAGCCTCGACAGGCACGTCACCTAGGCAGGATATTTCGCATCTCCACTACCGCGAAGAGGTTGCAGGGGCTTGGCGGCATCATTCAGCCCAGCCGCGTCTCTCCAGACGGTTTTAAATTTCCACCGGTATATACAAATTGGACCGTTTGAATAGAACAAATGGGGCAATTATCGGGGCAGGACTGATGATGATTGAGACATGACAAAAGAGCAAGAGAAACAAAAAAAAAATACCCGGAAAAAAACACACAAATTGCCATATTATTAGTTGCACCTACGTGGTGGCAGCTGCTTCTATATCTATCGATAGCTTTGGTACGTAAAGCGTGACGGTCTTGTCGGTGGAAAAGGCCTCAGAGCCGAGGGCCAGATATCCCAGGTAGTCGCCAGACTTTGGAAGGTCGGTAGCGGTGAGCTTGAACAAGCCGTTGATGAGAGGAGAGATGTCTCCGTTGAACTTTTCCACCGGCGTATTCGTGTACCAGGTCAAGACGTTTTGCTTCTGTTGGTTGATGCCGCTATAGAGATTGCTGCAAAAGACGGCTGTCAGCAAATGCATACATGTGAGTTTCCCAGAGGATTTTTTTTTTTTTTTAGAATTTTTTTTTTTAGAAATTTTTTTTTTAAAAAAAAAATCAAAAGCAAAAGCTTACAATTCGTTGCCGTCAAGGGTTTGGGTGGAAATGGGGCCTTGGGCGAAACCGATGGGCTGAGTAGCAGGGCCGATGGCAGCAAACCAAACCATGAGTTCGTACTTGGCCTTGGAAGGGTCTTGCGCGGTTTTCTCGTCGCTGTCGACGAACATGTCGATGGCGACGTTGGTGTTGAGGTTGTCGGCGGTGAGATCCGAGAGGCTCGAGGCGGTGGTGGTCTCATTGCCGATACCATAAGACCATTCGAGATCGACGTCGACCTTGGATATGCTCTTGATCGTCGCAGGGAACACATCGCTCTCGACTTTGATGTTGGGGAAGGCGTGGACGGGGTTATCCTCGGGGCCGGGGGGGTACTGCCATGAGATCATGAACTGGGGAGCTGTGGTGCTTGTGGCGTATGTGCCGTTGTTGAAGGTGGTGACCTTGGAGGCAAACGTTAGCAAGCGATGCGTTTCCCAAAAGACGCACAGAATGCCTTCCTTGAAACGTACATTCAGGCACAGTTTTCCCGGGTCGCCCGGGTTCCAATTCCACTGGTTGGGATTCACTAACAGCAGCAAATGTCAGTTGGATTGCGTTGGATCGAAACGGTTGCATGTACGGAAACGGTGGGCGCGGCGCGGCGCGACGTGGGTGGGATGGGAATGAAGGAGCTGTTGCGATGGGGAATTTCTAGCCAGTCATCCGACTTTGCTAGCTTTTGAAGAAAGGTCGCAGATTTTTTTGATTTTTTTTTTTTAAAAAAAAGACAGGACGAGGCTCTGGTTTGTTTCCAGAAAAGAGGCGGTGCGTGGGCGGCAAGTCAAGTCAATGGTCAGACCGGACAGGGCCGTGGGATCACAGCATCGCAGCATCGGAGCCATGGCAGCCATCATCAATCACAAGCTTCGGAACCAGCGTGTAACACTCCAGCCGCACCCCCCATGGGCTGACTTTGAATTGAATGAACCCTCACCACGCCCGCCAAAACATGCATCCATCCAATCTCCCGGAGGCGCCGTCTGCTGGGGACGTCGAGGAAAACGAATATTTTTTGCGGGCAGTCGACGCGGCACCTACATGTATATTGCTGCCCCGTGGTATCGGGCGTGATGCCATACGACTTCTGGCAGTATCTCGCTTTTGTAATTCCATTCTGTGGAGGCTTTGGCGGTTGGGGGGATGGGATCGGGGGAGGCTCAGGCGCAAACAAAGGCGGCTGCCCGGTTGATGCTCGGTGCGACTGGAGGCCGAACAAGATGCCCAGCGTCACGGCGATGGGGATCGCAAGCAGCGCAGCGTTGACGAGGATGCGGATCGTCATGGCCGCGGCATCTGAGAAAACACACCGAAAAGAAGAGGGAAAAGGAAAAAAAAAAAAAAAAAAAAAAAAAAAAAAAAAAAAACGAGCGTCTGTGCCGCACAGCTGCGGAAAGTCAACGAGCGAGCGAGCGAGCGTCGTCGAGGGTCGCTGGAGGGCGCCGTCGAGAGGAATCGATTTGGTGTTGTCGGTTCGTTGGAGGGGAAAAGGGCTTTTCGTGAAAGAGGAGCCTTGGCCTTTTGGTGGACTGAAAGGCACGGGGTTACGAGGCCCAAAGGTACCACCGGGCACGGGGCACAAGAGGGCAACGAGGCAACTTGGAGCTGCTCCGTACGGGGGGGAGCACGGCGTACAGCGGGCAGGCTTCAGTGGCCGAGCGGAAAGGCCTCAGCGGTTCCGCGGGGTGCTGTTTTAGGGGGGGGGTGGTGGGGGTGGTGTTCCCCTGGGAGAAGAAGCGCCCCGAACCACCAGAGCGAAACTTGTACTTGCTACTTTGCTCCGAGGGAACTACCTACTATGCATGTAGGTACCTATACTCCGTAACTATGAGGTTATTTAGGTACTGCTAGCCCCAATCAAGAGTGGGCGCCGCCACCAGCAGAGGCGCGATGCCGCAGCTTGTACCCGTTGATCGCCGCGCGGTCCAGGATCGCGAGCGGAAACTCAAAAAAAAAAAAAAAAAGGACGAGTGGATCGTTGTGACGCGGCTGATGCGCGCACGGAGCGGGCTCGTGTCAGCGAGCAGAGTTTTTATGGGCACTGCACACACACAACGGGGTTGACGATTTGCCGTCTGGCAGCAGCAAATCAAGAATTGAATTGCCGTTCTGTCACTGTCACGCAAAACGGTTGCCAGCTCGGTACGTACTTGAACGTTTTTATGACCCCGGGGGGGAAGGGGGGGGGGGGGCTCTAAGGCCAAAAAAGGCAAAAAGAAATGAAAAATATTAATATTAATAATAATAATAATATTAATAATAATAATAATAATAATAATAAAGGAAACAAACAACCACCGATCATGCCGCGTCTCACGAGACCAAACACACACCGGGCATCAAATCGTTTATCAGGGCTCGACTTTCTTATGCATGCATCAGTGCGCCGCTGTAGTGCCGAGAGTATATATAAGTCACTCGGGGGGGGGGGCACGCAGCGCTACATGCAGGGTTGTAAATTCGTTAACGAATTTAGTACCCATTAACGAATTTCTTCACCAATTCATTAGTATAAATCTATTAATATTAAAATAAATAAAATAGCTCATAAAATAAACATAATACCATTCAAAAGCCCTGTTTTTCTTGTTTTCAAAAATATATAATTTGCTTATGTAATATTTTTATTAGCTTAGTAATTTATAAATTCGTTAATTCTTCATTAGTAATTCGTTAATTTTAGGCCTAAAATTAACGAATTTACTTTACTTATAAATATCTTTATATATAATAATTATATAAGCAGATAAAAATTATATAATAAATTATTAGTCATTTTTCTATAAATAGCTTTTTTTTTAAAAAAAAAATCATTAATATATAATTAATTATTAATAATTTTATAAATTAGATTTTTTTTTTCTAATGACGATTCGTTAACGAATTTACAACCCTGGCTACATGCACCCAAAAGGGCTCTTTTTTTTTGGGGTGGCATTTCTGTGTCGTATCCAACGATTGCGGCGATGCGAAGCAAAAACCCACCTGACTGGGCTGGCCCTCCCAATCGGCGAAATGGTCTGCGTAGAGGCACATGTCCGTCCGCACACGAGCTCCATTTACTGTACGGAGGCGGTTTCTGGGGGTCCGTCGCGGGACAAGGGGGGAATCAGTGACCGGCGACAAAAAAAAAACCGGTTTGTCACTGGCACGGTGCATCTTTTCTTCCTTTTTCTCCCTTTTTTTTCTTTTCTTTTCTTTTTTTCCTTTTTTTTTCTTTTTTTTTTCTTTTTTTTTTTCCCTCTTCTTTTATTCTTTCTCTTCTGCCCTTTTTTTTTTGTTTTTGTTTTTGTTTTTTCCCTTCCAACCAATCAATTAATACATCTTCCATCAAATTTCCCGGATAGGCTGTGTAGTGCCGGTTTTGTGACGGCTAGGCCAATCATGGCCTAATCTGTTATCCTTATCCAGATTATGGGGCGCCAGGGATGCCCCTCCGTAAACAAGAAACCAAGAGAAGGTGCACGGAAATCACAGCAACACAAAACATCACTTGACGGCTAGCACCATCCCGTTCGTCGAGTCTCACCACAGGCCGTCCGGCGATCACAGCCGCAAATCTCTGCTGGGGGCAAGAAGATAAAAATAAAAATTAAAATAAAAAATGAAAAAGGGGAATGTGGAAAGGGCGAACGGACCATTGGTAAGCATTGGTGGTTTCACCCAATTGTCCAATCATGCATGCCCAGCAGGAGTGCCTCTCTCGTCCGTCCTTGAAGCGAGCCGCTTATCTATAGGCACTTGTGCGCACACATTGGGAGGGTTTCCCCCCCCCCCTTTTTTTTTTCTATTGTCCTCGTTAGCTCAAAATGTCTGAATCAAACCAGAAAGGTGGCTTAGACAACCACAGAAACAAGGACGCAGAAACTTATATTCTAGCATACAAACAAGGTGACGGCAGACGCCGCGCTCTGCTCCTGTCTTCTTTCACGCTCCCTCCCTGCATGTTAGCGCATGTAGCGGTAGACTCGATGCAGGGATGTGCCTACTGCCTAGTATGGAGTAGTACCACCTACTACCTTAGGTACTGCTAGGTACTACTACTAGTACTACTAGTAGTGGTGCTAGAATGTTAACTAGCGATGCACGGCTACTTCTATACGGAGTACCCAGTCTGCGATATCCAAAGTTGACATGCTATGGAAGGAAACCGAGAACGACTCTTCCTGGTACTGTTGCTTCGTACGAGTACATGTGCGCGGCATGTACTCCGGTCTGCAAGGTTTTTGTTTTGTTTTGTCTTTGTTTTCTTTCCCTTTGTTCTCTTGCCCCCCCTTGCGCCCACGTCACGCCACTCCCGGCCTCGTATTGGGGTGAGCAACAAAGACAACGGGAAATAGAACAAGAGAGGGAAAAAAACAAAAAAAGAAGGATGGGTGCCATGGTCGCGGCGGCTTTTTTTTGGTCTTGGTGTCAACGTTGCTTGCGTTATACTACTGCATTGGTCGTTTTACCTGGCCACTGGGCTGCCTTGTAGACCAGCCCATTTCCCTTGTTTGGGGAGGTGGCCAGCCTATGACGACGATTCCTCCTCGCCTTATCCGCCCATGCCGCCGCCAGAACACGAGAAAAATGGTGTGAAACCCTGTCGGCTGCTCGCGCGTATTTGGTACAAGATACGATGCGAAAACTGGAACCCCGCACGGCCCAGCCTACGCTTTGCGCAACCCGTCTGGCTCAAGTATCGTGTACCTGCATCAGCTGCCAGCCCCAGTTGGCGGCTCCGCAGGCTAGCAGCTCCTACTGCAACAGGCACTTGGGCCTAGCCGCTGCTAGCGCATCCTGGGAGCTGCTGGTGCCTAGCGCGAGAGCCACTGGGCAGCCCACTGGCAGCCCACTGGCACCCGCTGTTCCCGCTGTGTCCAGCAGCGCTGTCGCTGCTGTTGCTGTTGCTGCTGCTGTTGCTGCGTCCGCCTGTAGGTGGTACATTGGCAAGCAATGATGTGGGCAATTCGCCAGAGGCGCCAAAAAGTCCCTTCCACGTACCTCTTACGCCTGCCCTGGCCCCCCGGCCCGTCGTCCCGCGCATTAAACGGTTCCGACTCTAGGTAGACAGTACCTCGTTCTGACCAGCACCAAAACCTGATCAACCCTCGTGCTGGAGCTGGCATGATGTACAGTAGCTGAATCGGTACCTCAAAAGAGGGCCAACGTCTCTTTCCGTCTCGGTCTCTTCCTTTTTTTTTCTTCCCACCTCCGTCTCTGCCTCTCGCTCCTCAACCTTCGCTATTCTCTTCCTCCCACATTGTCATCTGTGGCGAATGGCTTCGCTGCTCACATTCGTTTAGTACATATATATATATTTTTATTTACAAGAGGGGGAAGTCCTACGGAACATCCCTCCAGCAGCAGTCCCATTACACTACCCGGGATAGCTTGCCCAGTTGCAGGCCTCCGCTGCTACCTTCGTTTATCTGGTGGAAATCCCCGGCCTCTTTTTTTTTTTTTTTTTTTTTTCGACGGCCAAGGATATAACACTGTTTTCCCGGTGATACCAACGAGGAGTACCATATCGAATAACCATTAATCATTGAGGAAGAGGCCCCATTGACTCGGGTTTACCGGCATCTCCCTTTCTCGCTCACAACCCCCCCCCCCCTTAGGTTGCGGCAAGGCCTTTCTCTCTCGCTTGTGGCCGAGCCACATAAAAAAGTCCACCCAGCATGATGAGAAGTCAAAAGGAAGAATATGAGGAGATGGCTGATATCGGAGGCTTCCGGCGTCATCAACACACCGGCTCCGACGACTCGCACCCACGATTCCTTCCCGACAACATGAGGTCCAACCGCTCGAGTCGGATTCATCCTGACGACTTCGCATCGCCCCAATGGCCGCCTTCTATTGCAGGAACGGGGAGCTCCCCTTCACTAACGCTGAGGAGCGGCGCTACGACGCCGTATGACCACATGTCTTCATCTAGACACTTGATTTTTGCCGATTCGAGGTCTTCTACGCCAATGGTATCTATCACCCTCTTCCCCTCGATTTCTCTACTTATATAAGTTCTTTTTAACAACAACCGAGATATCTACTCGGCGTTGGCTTCAACCATGACTCTTGCCGCGAAGTCGCTGCTGATGTCCAGTTTTTTTTTTTTTTTTTATACTTTTCCACCCCCCCTCCTCATTTCCATATTGAAGCTACAAGAGTAAAAGTCACATCAGCCTAACAGCTCTTCTGCCACAGAACGGAGGTTCTCCGAGCAAAGAGGCTAGCAGCGATAATGATGATCGCAACGGAATCACCATTTTGCACGACCGGGACGATGCCGACATCTGGAAAGGCTGGAGGAGATACCTCTACACCCTCACGCCCTTCCTCACCTTCCTCAACACCGTATTGTACCTGACCTACCTTGGGCTTCGCATTGCCTGTGTCATTTTGGCGCAGCAGGCGGCGGACAGCACCTTTGCTGCCGCCTGGGTCTTCATCGCCGTAGAGCTTGCAGTTGCCGTTCCGTCTCTCATGCACAATACCTGGACCATGTGGTCCCTGAAAAAGAGACACAGGCCCAAGATGAGGCTAACGGGGAGCGACGTGCCCACCGTCGACGCATTTGTCACCTGTTGCGGCGAAGACGACGACCTCGTCATGGATACGGTCCGCGGCGCCTGTGACCAAGATTACCCCATGGACAGATTCAGGGTCATCGTCTTGGACGATGCCCAATCGCCTGGCTTGGAGCGAGCCTGCGCCGTCCTCTCCCACACCTACCCGAACCTCCACTACATGGCTCGCACCAAAATCGCCGGGCAGCCCCATCATTTCAAGGCGGGAAACCTCAACTACGGTCTGGGACAGGCTCATCTGTTGCCGGGCGGTGCTGGCCAGTACATGGCAGCTCTGGACGCTGACATGGTAAGTTTACATACTTTCTTTCTTTTATTTTTTTTATTCTGTCTTTTTTTTTCTTTCCTCATGAGTGGGGGGGGTTTTTTTTTTGTTGTTTTTATTTTGAAACCGCAATGGAGTTGCCAAATCTCGTTGGCTGACTCGTATCGCAGATTCCCGAGCGAGACTGGCTCCGCGCCTTGCTCCCTCATGCCGTAATGGACCCCAAAATGGCCTTGGTTTGCCCTCCCCAGCTATTCTACAACACACCGCCGTCAGACCCCCTGGCCCAGTCTCTGGATTTCTTCGTTCACGTCATCGAGCCCATCAAGGACGCCATGGGTGTAGCCTGGTGCACTGGATCCGGTTACGTCGCTCGGCGAGAGGCTTTGGAACAGATTGGCAACTTCCCCTTGGGCTCGCTGGCCGAAGACGTAGCGACATCGACTCTCATGCTCGGCAAGGGATGGAAGACTGCCTACGTCCATGAGCCCCTCCAGTTTGGAACCGTCCCCGAAGATTACGGCAGCCACTTGAAGCAGCGCACCCGATGGGCCATTGGCACTGTGGACACCTCCTTCAAATTGAACTTTTGCCTCTGGGGTGAAAAGGTTCGCCAGATGACTTTTGCTCAGCGCTTCTCCGGCTTCCTCTATGCCTCTCTCAGTCTCTACACAATCCTGCTGTCCATCTCGCTGTTCGCCATCCCCATCATCCTGATCATGGGCAAGCCCCTGGTCGCATACGCCAACGACACTCAGCTGCGGTGGCTTATCCGCGCCTGCTTCGCCAACACCATCTCCAACCGGCTCTGCGAGTTTGTCCTGTTCATCCCCGCCGGCTACCACACCGGTCAGCGGGGCTCCCGGTACCAGCTTTGGATGTCGCCCTATATCGCTCTCTGCCTCGTTCGAGCCTTTGTCCTGCCAAAGTGGCTCGGGGGAGAGTCCCAGGCCTTCAAGCCCACCGGGTCCATCTCCTCAGCCCTGAACGAGCGCGACCCCAAGCTCAAGAAGAACATGTTCCGCCGCCTGTGGACGATTCTCATCAATTACATGGCCCTCTTCCACCTGGCATTTGTCTACCTGATCCTGGTTGCCGTCTGCCTCGTCTCATACCGATGCTTCTTCCAGGAGAGCAACCGCACCAGGGACATCCTCCTCTGCCTGGTGACGCACGCTTTCTGGCCGCCCCTGACGTTCATCTTCATATGCAGCTCTCTCTGGACTCCCGTCGCCTACGCCATCGACCCTCCTCAGATGCCAGACCGAGAAGATCTTCTTGTGCGCGACCCCGAGACCAAGGTCGCACACCCGACAACTCGGAGCAAGAAGATTGCATTTGGCGGCCAGGCCGCCTGGTTCGAGTTCGAATACACGTTTTCGACGCTCTATACCTGTCTTATATTTGTCGCATCTTTCCTTTTCTAACGCATCACTGGGGAATTTTCAGGGACACATGCACATTCCACCGTGTCCCGCCTCCCCGACATCGGAGTATGGTTCACATTGTAAGCTCTGGGAAGTTTTTTTGAGGCCGCGGCATACGACCAATCAGTCAGGTTCAATGGGATAGTGTTTTTCTGGGGTGGCTTTTTTTTTTCTACATGTTGATGGGCGCATGGCATATGTATGAACATAGAGGCAGACACGTGAACAATTTTTGTGACTCGACAGTCAAAGGTAAATTAAGCAGCGTACTCGACATAGTCGACGACATTGCGGTTATAGATTAATACGGCGTGATTCGCCATTGTATCTAGCGATCAAATGAGATACATACATTACAGAAAATTTGAGAACTACTCGTATCCATCAATGGTCCGAGACACGGAGATTTCGGCTCGGAATATATGGCTTCATTAGGCTTTCGTCTCGACACTTAATCACTTTCTCATTTACAAAAAAAAAAAAAAGAAAGAAGAGAATAATATCGAGGCACACAATAAACTCTGTATGAGTTTTTTGCAGCTCGGCAAATCCAGAGGCTTGATGGTGATGGGCATGTCTGTGCTCCGGTAGGACGGAAGAAGGTACTATTCGGAGTGAATGTGGCTGATCCTGATGGAAGGTCATTCATTACGAGCCGGCTTGGCGGACAATTAGGCTCAGATCTTGTCAGATAATTTTCGGGCTACAGAGGCACGGCATAGGGTTGAGCTGGATGGGTGGAGGCTTATGCCTTGTTTTTTTGCTGGACCGACTCCGACATTCGTGGTGAGTGGATTCAATCGATGGTGGAGCGAGGCGTGGGCAGGTCACTTCGTACGGAGCACTCGGTCGAGTAATAGGGGTTTTTTTTTTTTTTTTTGTTTTTGCAGAAACGGAGTACTGTACTCCGTACTCCGTATACGAGAGGGAAACGTGATGATGACTTGACTAATTGATGCAACAAGAGGCGGGAGAGAAAGGGGGCCGGGATAAACAATAATACTACCACAGCCAAGTACTAGTTAGCGGTTAGTAGTAGCAGCAGTAGTACTACTGCCGTTGCTTACAGCTAACGTGGGCAACTTACTTGCCTTGCCCTGCCATGCGAGTCGATCGCGGGATGAGCGCCAGACCCTTTTTGAGTTCGATTCTGGAACCTTGCCGAGTGACCGTTTTCGGCGGCATCGGTGATGTGATGGGGGGGGAGGGGGGGGTCAAGCTTTGAATGCGCGAAGCCCCTTTGGGTACGTGGGCACATGTACGGACTTGGGCTTCTGTCTTGTCTTGCTTTTTTCTCTCTCTCTCTCTCTGTCTGCGGCTCCATGATTTTTTTGATTTCTTTTCCCCCTTCCTTTCTCTTCCTTTTCTTTTTTTAGTCCCGTATCCCATCAATAATTTCCTCCTCCATCCTGCGCTTGGTGGGACCGGGCTGTGTAATAGGGTAAAAACAGGCCATGGAAACATTCCCTCCCCCCCTGGTCGCTCGATTCACCGCTGCAGACCTTCACCATCGAGCAGCAGCCGGTCCAAAGTAAGCCAAGGTGCGGTTGCTCCGGTTGGGTCACCTCCCATTTCTGTAATGCTTGCCCCCCCCCCCCTCCCATCTCTAACAGAGCTGGTTACGAAGCATTCCGGCGGTAGGAAGTGTGACTGGTTACAAAAAAAGAAAACAGGGTTTGCTGAGCAGGATGTAGCTCCGGATTGGAGTAGCGGAAACCCAAGCAACTTCTGATGACAGCATCTGTGTGGTCCATGAGGCCCTTTGGTGAGGTCATTATGGAACTATGCATTCATTATGGTTGGCTGGCGTGATGCTTATGCAACAGACTGGAACACGGGCACATGTTGAGAGGAGAGAAAGGGGGGGGGGGGGAGGGGCCGATAGTGCGAATGCTCGGTTCCAACTCCATGCCTGTCCGTCTGGCTGCGCTCTCCGTATGTACGCTCCGCTTTCCCCGCATCTTCCTTGGTCTCTTGGGTCGCAAAAGCTCGCTTTAACGCGGGAGCCACAAAAGTGTCTGCGGCAATGGGTGATGCGGACGGCATGGCAATAAGCAGCTCGTTTAGGGTGTAGTATTTGGAGCAACTCGGTGTATCAGTACCTCCTAGGCAGGTCGTATAGCATATGATGTATCAGACCGTAACTGCGAGGGTAGCCGAAAAAAAAAAGAAAAAGAAAAGAAAAAGGAAAAAAAAAAAAAAAACAATCTATTTACAGGGTAAGGCGGCACATCGTCCGGAAATTGAATGGCCATGACGCAAGTGTCGAGCGTCGAGCGTCGAGCGTCGAGCCGTTCTAAGATGGCATTTCAGGCGTATGGATGGCAATATTTCCCTGCGGAAAAGTTTACAGTAAATGAATGCGTGGGAGCTGGTTGGTTGCACTTGTGTCCGACGGCGAGGTGCAGAGAAGAAGTGTTTTTTTTCTTCTTCTTTTCTTTTTTTTTTTTTCCTTTTCTTTCTTTCTTCTTTTTTTTTCCAGATGGCAACTGGTTAATATCGCTTCTAGAACCTTTGAATTTTTTTTTAAAAAAAAAATCAAATGGAAAATGTTACCGTTCGTCAGCTGCCGCATCCCGACCGGCGTTTGTGATACCCTCTCCTTGAAACCTGAATCCGCTGCCTACACTTTGTTGATGGAGCATTTGGCCGCCATGTGATGAATCTGTCATGTCGTCTGCAAATCACCGCACGAACACCACTCGATCCCGGCACAAGAAGCGTTAAAGCCTTGCCCACGAGCCCATACACGCTATTGGCCCCAACCTCCTGCTTTAGGCTCATCGACGGCGTCTCAGGGCCCAAGGAACCCCGCTGGAGAGTCGCACCAGGCCGTCGCCCCAGGATACACGATGTGACCATCCCTTATTTGCATCTCGAGATTCATTGCCAATCAAAGCCATCCGACTCAATCATCCGTATGTGCTTGCGACCTGCCATAGCAACAGATCGTCACGGGGCTGCAACCTGCTGACGGCGAGAAACGGTTCTTTTTTTTTTTTTGCCCCCTTTTTCATTGCTGTCTCAAAGGCGGCCGAGGGGAGAGAGGGCGGGGAGAAGTGAGGAGAAAAAAAAAACACGGCAAAAGAGATCCTGGTTGCTGTGTACTGCAAAAGAGGCAGCAGATGTGTATGACGTGAGGGAGACGAGACATAGGACAGAGATAAGAAAGAAAAAGATACGATGGAGATGCGCATCGACTCTGGATGGGACTGTAAGAGAGACCGAAATCCCCCCCGCCTTCCCCCCTTTTGGCGGTTTGTTGCTGCCTTCGTTGCGGGCGTCTTATTCAAGACAAACGATATATCAAGGGTTGAAACCTAATCGTGTTGAGCATGAAGTTGACTCTTGCTTTAGCAGTAGCACAGATACCGCTTGCCGGTGCTGCCACCGCAACTCGTGAGCATCTCCGCGAGCCTCGCACTCTTCTCGCGGGCCGTGAAATTCACCTCATCATGTATCTGCCCCCGACGTTTATGCTTATTTTTTTTTTCATATAAACAGTTCGGCCATGGGCCTTCTCCCCGCTCCCGCTCGGCTCCGTGAAGCCCGGTGGATGGTTGCTCGGTGAGATGACCGCTACGGCGAATGGCTTGGCGGGCCATGAGCATGATTTTTACGTCTACGTGAACCAGTCGAGCTGGTTGAACACGCCGGGGAAAGGCGGCTCGGAGTACAGCTCTTTGAACGAGGCTCTGCCGTACTGGTTCAACGGGCTGGTCCCGCTGGCGTATCAGCTCGACGACGACAGACTCAAGGCGCAGGTTCGGGACGTTGCCGACACCGTCTTGGGGTTGCAGGCCGCAGACGGATGGATCGGACCGGAGGTCGGTGAAGCGAGGAACTTTTGGGCGCGCACGCCCTTCTTCCTCGGCCTGACGCAGCTTGTAGAGGCGGATAGCTCGTGGGAGGGTCGCGTCATCACGGCGCTTCGCCGCTTCATGACGCTGGCGAACAAGATGCTCAACAACAACAGCCAGGGTTTTACAAACTGCCCTGGCTGGGTGGACTGTACTTGGGGGCAGGCGCGTGTGCATGATCTGATCATCACCATCCAGTGGCTGCTGGAGAAGTACCCATCTGATCAGGATTCTCTGCTGTGGGAGAATATGAACCTGTTCTATTCCCAGTCTAAATACAAATGGGCGGATTGGTATACCGAGGGGGTGTTTCAAGAGGTTGTGAACCCGAACAATGCTTCCAACTTCCCGTATATCCACGGCGTGAATGTCGGCCAAGGTATGTTGCTGTGCAGCTGTTTTTTTTTTTTTTTTTTTTTTTTTTTTTTTACTCGAGGTAGCTGCTTACGCACCACCACGACGACCAGGCCTGAAAGCGTCCTCTGTCATCTATAGATTCACTGGGGACGACGAAATGATCGCCAAGAGTCGGAATGCTGTCGATTGGAGCTTTCGGTACCACGGCTCGGCCTCTGGATCCATCCTCGCGGACGAGAGACAGCGCGACCTGGCCCCTTACATTGGAAGCGAGCTCTGCACGGCCGTCGAGACGACGTACTCCATGGCCTACATGTATCAAGCCCTCGGTAACAACGCCTACGCTGACCGTGCCGAGAGGACCATCTTCAACTCGTTCCCTGTGATGATGACCGGGGACAAATGGGCTCACCAGTACATGGACCAGCCAAACCAGCCCTTTGCTCTCAGCACCATCGCCAGCGACGGCAGCGTGCCGCAGGTGTTCACCACGGCGAACAGCGGCGTCGCCACCACATATGGCATGGAGCCCCTATATCCGTGCTGCACGGTAAACCACCCTCAGGGCTACCCCAAGTTTGTCTCCAACAGCTGGGTGCTGCACAAAGGCGGTCTGGCCCATGCCTTGCTCAGCCCGTCGACCGTGACGACCGTTGTCAACGGGGGCTCGGTGACCATTGAATGCGACACAAACTATCCGTTCGGCAACGTCCTCAAGTACTCTGTGCACGCGGCCAAGCCTTTCGCCTTGTACCTGCGTTTGCCGGAGTGGTCCGACAGTGGCATGTCCACCTTGTCGCAGTCTGGCGCCTCTTCGTCTCGCCTAATACTCGACGCCGATGACACCACTGGAATGGCCAAGGTCTTCGTGGATGCTGGAGAGACAACAATCACGTACATCATCGTCGCCGGCGTTCGGACCGAAGAACGGCCCAACAACAGCGTTGCCGTCTTTTATGGCAATTTGCTCTACGCGCTTGATGTTGGCTCCCAAGAGACTTCGTCTCTGCCGCACGCCTATTACAACCCCACTGGTCCTGGGATCTCTGGTTTGCCCTTCCCCGAGCTTCGGGACTATTATGTCAACAGCACCAAGCCGTGGAATGTCGCGATTGATCCCTCCACGCTCACATATCACGGCATCAGCCGCAGCGCTAGCCTCCCGAGTCCCATCTTTGAGCAGGGGGCCCCCCCGAACTACATGACTGTCGATGGCTGCCAGATCAGCTGGCCGTTGTATCTTGGAGTGACGCCGGATTTGCCGCCTCAGGACAGGACGTGTGTTGGAAGGAAGAGGTCGTATAAGTTGGTGCCGTATGGAGGCGCAAAGGTGCACATGTCGGATTTACCTACGGTGAAGTTTTAGACTGGGAGAGGGGCAATGGGGGCGTATTATGACATGCGATACGATACGGTGCGATGTTTAATGGCAAGGGGATTCTCTTGTGCTGCTTTCGCAAGTCTTTTCATTGTTTTTGTGCATATGGGCGGGATAGCTGGTTCGGTAATATCACAGGTGGTGTGTGTCCCCTGAAGAGAGAGCGCGCGCGCGAGAATTCTGAATTCTCCTTCTTCTTTCGATATTCTGGGTATCCCTTCTACTCAACGGTGCTATCCTTGATTTGCAAGCAATTTACAAAGTATTTCTCCAACGCGGCATTTGAAACGGGCGCCAAGATATCCTCACTTTCGCCGGCGTCTCTCAGAGCTCGCAAAGTATTGTCGACTCTAAAGTTCGCCATTCCTTCATAGACCTGCCATCGAGTCTTTCCGTCGTAAACCTTCTCCTCTAGCACTGGGAACAGGGACCGAAGCCTAAGGGATTTACCCTCCTTGTTTGCCTTCCGTAGATGCTCTATCCATTCGGTGTACGGGAGAGCCTTCACCTCAACGCCGCAGAGTTTATTTAGAAGCTGGAAAGTACTGTCCATATCAATCGGCTTCCGAAGGCCTGATGTGATATGATAAACGTGGCCTAGATTCCCTTCCGTCGCGGAGATGGCCTTGATCGTTCTCGCTACGTTGTCTACGGAAATGAGCTCCTTTCGCTGGTCTGGTAGTATTGGGCAGACGCCCAGCTTTGCGCAATCCGACAGCAGTCGACCCATAAAATCGTTCGGATTTCCTATGCCGCTAGAGCTGTGGCACAGAACGAAGCCAAGGCGGTATATGGCCGCAGGAAATCCTCGCCGCATTACGCGGGCCACCATCTCGTCCGCCACCCATTGGCTTTGCCCATAGCCGCCTTCATACGGAAGCGAGTGCTCCAGGTGCGGCTCGAGGGAGTCATCCTCTGCGAGGTTGCTGTTCTTCTCTACCAACCCAGTCGGCCCAAAGGCTGCAAGGCTAGAGATGTAATGAAACGCCTTGGGCCGCCGAGCCGAGGCAAACTCGAGCATGTGGAATGTTCCGACGACGTTGGCTGCCTGATGGCTCGAGTACGGCTGATTGTAGTTGACTAAGGCTCCTAGATGGTAGACGGCGCTTATCGAGCTGGCCAACTTGTTGTATGTGGTTTTGATGAGACCTAGCTTTGGTTGGCTAAAGTCTCCAAGGACCACTTTAATTTTGGACGTGTCAAAACGGAGACCATATTTCTCAAAAGTGGAGGAGAGCCTCTTGATTCCTCTCTTGGGCGAGTCAGCTCGCACGAGGCAGTAGATTGCCTTGATGTCGGGCACTTGTAATAGCTCTTGTATCAAGAACGGTGCTACAAACCCAGTCCCCCCAGTGAGCAATACGTTGCCGCTTTCGGGGATGCTGATCGCATTGCTGTACTTTTCTGCGTCATTTTCCATGGCAGCCTTTATCTCCTCTACGGAAGTTGAGTTGTAGTCGCCTTGATCAATGGCTCTGGCCTGATCTTCTAGCACTGGATTCTGAAAGATGGCTCTCACGGGAAGAAACATGTCGAGGCTCTCATGGATGCGACCTAGCAATGTCGCCACATCGGAAGAATTCCCGCCGAGGTGAAAGAAGTTGCTGGTTTTGTTCACGACCTCAGTTGGCACCGAGATCAATATCTCGGCCCATATTTGCTTCAGGCGCTTCTCCGTCTGGTTGAGCTCCTGGAAATCTGGAGCATCGGCAGCGGCGATGCGGAAGTGCCGAGCTTGCATCATGTCTTTCAACCTCTCTAAAGCCTTTCCATGGTCAATCTTCCCATTGCTGTTTATTGGTAGCTCATCAAATTTGATTAACCTTGGAACCATATATTCTGGCAACCTTTTCTTTGCTTCCTCGACAAGTTTATCGTGAGCCTCTTGGTTATCCTTATAGACAATGCAGGCAACAAGATAGTCGGTATTCAGTGTGGGACATGAATATTTCATAGCGGCGACGTTATCGATCAGCTTTGTCTGCATAAGCTCTGTTTCGACCAAATCTAGTCTTACGCGGTGACCGGAGAGCTTGATTTCTCGATTCATGCGACCGGCCCAAGTCAAATAACCCTCCGGATGTATCTCTATCATATCGTTCGTGCGATACAGCCGAATAACCTTGCTGGAGCCTTGGGGATCCTTAATACTGACAAATGCTTTTGAAGTCTTATCGTCATCGAAAAGATAGCCTGGGGATAGGCCGGGCCCGCCAAGGAATAGCTCTCCAGTTCCAGTTCCGGTGACTTGCTTCATCTCCTTGTCGAGGATATAAGTGTCCGTTTGATACACAGGCCTTCCGAGAGGCATACGCCCGTGGTCAACGTCCTCGAGTGTTACCTCGTGCATGAAGGCCACGACTGAACACTCCGTTGGGCCGTAGGCATTGACGAGCCGCATTGACGATGAACTGTGGTGCAAGACTTCTCTGCAAGCCCAGATACTTGGCAGCTCCCCTCCGACTAGTAGGGTGCTGACCTTTGAGAAGGCATCTGGGCAGAAGCCGGCTATCTTTTTAAAATGGGCGGATGTGACAAGTAGCGTCGTGACGTCCGTGGCTTTTAACAATGCTGCAAACGAACGAGGACTGAGGAGTTCCTGCCTGTCTATTACGACAATTGTAGCCCCTCGTAGGAGAGGGACCCATATATCAATCAGCGAGGCATCAAAGCCGGTGCTATTGATGTGAGCAAATCTTGCGTTGCCTCCTGCGTGATCCCAGATACTGTCATCGGCTAGCCTTTGGATGCCGTAGCCCGGTATCTGGATCGCTTTTGGTGTACCAGTAGTTCCCGATGAATATAGAATGTGAGTGTTGTGTTGATATTCCACTGTAAGATGACGCTCATTCATAGTGTCTAGAGGCTCCCTGGTGTCCACCAAAAATGTTTGGCAACTTAACGGGACCTTGGTGCTAATTGATTTGCCAAGCACCATGTACCTGGGGTTGGCGAATGTGATGCGGGTTTGAAGAACAGAGTCCGAAATGCTTGGATCCAATGGAAGACAAGTGCCACCAGCATAGGCAATGCCGAGCTGGGCAATGATATGTTCAGAGCCATGGGAGGTTATGATTGCTACAATATCCTCGCGCCCAATACCAGCTTTGACTAGCCTATGGCATAGTTCTTGTGCCCGGATGTGAAGCTCTTTGTATGAAATGGTGAGCTCATTGTCGAGAATGGCTGTCTTTTGGGGATTGCTCTGTACGATAGAAGCGACACGGGAGCCGATGCTGCTCTTCTGTGGTTCAGAGGACAGGGCCATGATGGGCATGGCAAGGTTCGATATGAAGTGCAGATTGAGTAGGAATATAGTATTGTAAGCTGAAAAGAAGAAAAAGAAACATGTTCATGCGATGGGTATGCCATATCAGAGGAAGAAGGAGCAACGACGGTATTATATAGAGCCAACGCTTAGACAGAGAGAGATCCATGCGCCTCGATGCCAGCTACCGAGCAACAAGCAGTTGTGATCTATAACAAAAAATTTCACTACGTTGTTGGTGTAAGCTGATAGGTGGCACAACTAGAATTCCTATTAATCCTCAATGGTGATGTGATTTTGCAGGGCCATGATGTAAGGTAGAGCTGTGTTTCGCGGGGCTTCATATTTGATGTGCCCTCAGAGTGTGTTTCTCTGCTCTGCTCTCACATATGCCGGTTTAATTCCACCTGGATGTACGGAGCTACAAGGTTAATATCGTGATATACCTGCGTACACATGTAAACTCAGATTCTGACACTGATGGAATATTACCGCTCTGTCAAATATAGTCTCCCTTTTTGCGCCGTTGCATATTCCTATTCGAGCCATATTGGACCGTGCCACTAGCTATTTCCACCCCCAAATCGCAATTGCTACGCCAACCTACTAAAATACAGTGTGCAACACACTTGGAGAGGAGGATCATACAAAATCTCGCATTACAACGCCATATAGACTATTATTAAGGCCAACTCCCTTTTTATTTTTTATTTATTTTTTTTTTAAAGAAAAAACCGCATTTCCGGCCCTTCTAATTCAATGTGCACACATCACGGGGCTGGCTAGCTCATCTAGCTCGTCTGCCTCAATCTATATGGCTGGGATGGCTTCAATGACTTCCTCGGCCTCAGACTTGGCGTCAGACTCGGCCTCGGCCTCGGCCTTTAATGCAGCGGCAGCTATCGCTGCCAGCCTCGCTGTAAAAGAGGTCCTTTTAAATCCTCGCGATCGTCCTCTTATGGATCTCGTAGCCTGCGAATTTATATGTGGACAGGAGCTCCTGATCGACTGTTACGAAGCTGCCCGGCCGCGGCCGCGACCACAGCCCTGGGATAACCCCTATAAACCCTCAACTGTAAATTGTGATAGATTACGGCGCGCGCTTCGCCATAAATAGCTCTATAACTTAGGTTAACCCCTAAGAAATTCGCGATTTCTTCCAAGTCCGGCGCCTTCCGACAGCTATAACGATAGCAGCGCGCCCAGGAAGGCATCCCAACCGTTGAATTCCATTGGAAATTGAGGAATGTGACGATGCCAAGGGGAAGATACAGCTAGCTGGCGAAAACAGGTGAGAAAATAACCTCTGAATTGCTGCAAGATTGCGAAAAAATGAAAAAAAAAAAAAAAAAACAGCAAAGTCTTGGTGTTTGTTATTACAACTACACTGTCTACCATGATTACACACTGTAAATGAGTGTGGATGGACGGAAACAGTGGTGTAGGCGCATTAATTTTAGTACAGGCACAGACCATCATAGGCTCAAATAGGAATTTGCTACGGTGCAAATAGGAGCACTTGATGCAAATTGTGGGAGTGTCATCATCGTTGGCGCTAGTTATCCACGGGAATGTGATTTGATGTTTGTGGGTGATAGCCATTGAGTTGGCCTTCGAGTGACGTTGGCGCTGTTGTTGGCTCTTTCATTCCTGTCTAATGAAAACTTACAAATTATTAATTTTTTTTTTCAAAATCTTTTAACAAATAGGTACACCGTTTCTTGAATAATAAGTAGCATAAGAGCATGCGTAAGAGCTGGGCATGACATTATACAAATTATGCATGGAGTAGGCGACAAAACTTATTGCTTCAGTCGCCTCCTTTGGGCTCTCCGCCTCACTACAGGATAGCTCCGAATCTACGGCTACAAAAAAAAACCATTGGATTTTTTTTTAGACTGCCATGCATTCTTGATCTTGAAAATTGTTTCCCGCTAGGATGTGACAATGTGACTCCGTTCTCTTCGGTTCCTTTCTTGTACACTCTAACCCCTGAATGATTGTCTCTCGTATGCTTCGCAAGCAGCTAGCCGGCTTTATGGGAAAGGCCGGGTGAATTCAGTGCTCTGCTTTCAAATTATGGATATACACTGATACAGAAAAGCAGGGATAAAAGCCATCCAGGTGATGCTAAATATTATAGGTATTCTAGGATGTGGGCCTCTAGGAATGGTGTTGAGAGTTGGGAGTGTATGGATGGAGTCCTGGATCGCTGGAACAACCTGTCACTTGGGTCGTGCCAAAACTCGGTAGTAGTCGTGTCTTGTAACCAATCGGGATTCTGGAAATTTTGTTGTTGAAAGAAGCCGGCTAGAAGCCGCCGAAAGGATCCACATAGCGAGGCTCGGAAACAGGATTCCTTATCTGGCAATTTCCTAATATGACTCCGGAACTCCCGCGAGTAGCGCTAATTTGCCGATCTATACGGAGTCAGGGCTATCCTTTGCTATCCTTTCCGAACCGAATGTGCCATCCCTTTGTTACGCATAGCTGCTGTGATGATGACTTACTTACATTGGGATGAAGGGCAAGATGGGGTCTTGAGGCCATATAAATCTCAGTATCCTTCTTTGCCGACCCATTCGCTGTATGTCTCCAAGACCTTGAATAAATCTTTGTTTGACAAAGATCCAACGCTCCAAAGCCGATCCATCCACTGTGCAGAGCTCAAGTACATCTTTGCTTTCACTCAACAATCCAACATCATCTGTTGACTATACGACACAAATGGCCAGCACGTGGCAGCCTCCCTTCCATTACCTTGATCGGCCCGTTGTGGTCCTGGGCGCCGGAGTTCTTGGGCGTAGGATAGGTATGCGAACCTCGCGATTATCAGGAGGATAGAAGCTGACAGCTTGCAATAGCGTGCATCTGGGCATCGGCAGGATATGATGTGCGGATTCGAGATCCCAGCCCGCAGCAGCGTGCCGATGGCGTCGCATACGTGGAAGAAAATGTGGCCTCATACGCCCAGAAAACTGGAAAGATTCCTGGAAACGTAGAGGCATTCGAAAATATGCGAGAAGCCGTTGCAGATGCTTGGCTCGTCATAGAAGCTGTTCCAGAAAAACTTCAGATGAAGATTGACACTTTTGCTGAGCTGGATGCTCTCGCCCCGCCCGACTGCATTCTCGCTTCCAATTCATCCTCATACAAGTCTTCTGAGATGCTTGAGAAAGTCTCTGCTGCCAGAAAATCGCACATACTGAACATGCATTACTATATGCCTCCGCAATGTATGATCGTGGAATTGATGACGAATGGCCTCACAGCACAAGATATTTTCCCATTCATGGTTGAGCGGTCAAAAGAGGCAGCGACGTCGCCATATGTGGCGAGGAAAGAATCCACAGGCTTCATTTTCAATCGTCTATGGGCGGCCGTTAAGCGCGAGACCTTGACTATTCTAGCTGAAGGGGTCTCTGTCCCTGAGGAAATCGACGCGATGTGGACGGAGATGTTCATAAACGGTGGCTCAACACCTTGCAGAACAATGGATGGTCGGTATTCCTCCTACTTTGCGCTGATGGGGAGATTTGACTAACAAAAGGGCAATTAGGCGTCGGTCTTGATACGGTGGCCTTCATTGAAAACCATTACATTGCAGAGCGCGGCTTGTCGCCTGAAAAGACTGTTGATTTTTTGCAAGAAAACTACCTTGGCCAGGGTAAACTGGGGGCGAAATGTGCCAAAGGAGGCTTATACCCCCCAGCAGAGGCTAAGCCCACTGCTACCAACGGTACTCTGAATGCAACCAAAATCCTCGTCTTGGATGTTGGCCTATCCGCTGCTGTGCCAAGCATGAATTCGGGCGAAATCATTCAACTTGGTCTCGATGGGAAGAACCAAAAGGTTCTCATTCCAAACCAGTCAATGCCTGACGGTATCGACATTGACCTTGCAAGCGGTCGTATATTCTGGACTAATATGGGCATTCCCGGCAACAATGATGGAGCTGTTTACTCCGCCAACGTCGACGGTACTGACATCAAGACTCTGGTTTCTCCCGGCACTATAAACACCCCCAAACAACTGATTGTTGAGGGTTCGGAGAAGAAGATCTACTTCTGTGATCGTGAAGGCCTTTCCGTTTTCCGTTGCAATTTCGATGGCTCTGATCTCGAACTTTTGGTCAAGAATGGAGACCTCGAGAATGCAGAAGATAGGCAGGATATCTCTAAATGGTGTGTCGGAATCACTGTGGCTCCCAAACTGGGTAAATTTTACTGGACTCAAAAAGGGCCCTCCAAGGGCAACAAAGGCCGCATTTTCTGCGCCAATATCGCGACCCCTATAGGCCAGCATCCTCAATCAAGGAAGGATATTACGTGTCTCTTAAAAGATCTTCCCGAAGCAATTGATCTTGAGGTGGACGAAGAGACAAACACACTCTATTGGACTGATCGTGGCGAAATACCTTTTGGCAACTCTTTGAATAGGGCTCAATTGGACGAATTTGGACTCCTGGCGAAGCCTGCAGCCTCTGGGGGGTATGAAGTGCTTACTAGGCATCTCAAGGAGGCCATTGGCCTCAAGTTGGATACTAAGAACGGCTGCATCTACGTGACCGATCTCGGTGGCAACATTTACCGGTGCGATATAAATGGCAAAAATAAGAGAGTTATCTACTCTGATGAGTACCGAGCTTTTACTGGCATCACCCTCTTGTAAACAGAGGGAGATATTTAGGGTTGTACACTTAGATTTTTTATCATGTATTTATCAAATCATAGATAAATAATAACATAACATAAATTATAGTTTTTTATATAAATGAACTTAGCCAGGCCTCGGTTCCGCCGTCCCTCTAAGTCCCACTGGAAGCAATCTAACGAGTCTTGGTTAATCTCATTTATAAGCTGTCTCGTTCCGAGGGAGATGATCCACAAATAGCGACGACTCGCCGCGCATGCTTCATCACCGGCCTCACACGACGATCTAACTCGGTAGCAACTGTATTCGGACGCTTCATCTGAATAGTTGTGGACGTGCCACACATCCTGTCCATGATACTCACGGCGTAGCTTGTAAGCTGCACTGCTGCAGGTCGGTATCTGCTCCCTTGTGTGTGGGGCACTCGAAGAGGTTGAGCAGGAGGATGCTCAAGGCTGAAAAATATGCGCATCTATTTGTCCTGGGACATCTCTGATTAGCTGGCTAGGCTGAACTAACTCCTACTCCCGGTCTTTCCTTTTGCGAACTCACCACACGGTACAATCGCTCAGCTGCATCCAGTACACGAGTGTCATGCAATTCCTGCACATCATGGACGCTGTATTTCCAGCCTTCGGGGAGAAGGCGGAGGTAGTTGAGAGCCATCTAAATTTCCAGTAGTGTCACGCGCAAATGGTCCGGGCGTGAGACTCTTCCGCCATTCGGCATCGTGGCTCCACACCCCATGAATCATGACTAGACGGCCAAGATGTGAGAAGTGCATCATACGAAGTCAAAAGAGGGTTGTGCGACTGGCGTGCTCCGTAACAACATCAGGCACTGTCAACCTCCAACACTCTGGCTGGTTGTGGAGGAGAATAACATGCGTCTGGCGTTCCTGCGGCGCAATCTTGGTGGCCCGCTTAGGGGGAAGTAGGTCGTACACTCTGCATTGAATGCTAGCTAAGCGTAGCCAGAGCTGAAAAGGAATCGATCAAGTTATGCCAATCCTCGGGGCAATCCTCGGTGTAAATATTCCAGCTCCGTTTGGAGGCCTATTAACCGGAAGGTCCAAGTCAATGTTGGCGTCGGCTTGGACAAATGGACGCGCAATATCCATGCGGTATACGGGTGAATGCGACCCGTGAGAGCAGTTGCACGAGCGAGATTAGATATGCGTATACCATTCTATGATAAGCTGGGATCACTTCCAACGATGGGAGGTGCAGGCATGAGTCGCTCTCGAGAGGCCTGCCGGCTGATCCGTGTAAGTGTAAACTTGACTCACGATCTAGTAGCCATCGATATCGAAGTCAGCTAGAAGCTGGCCAGGTATTGGGAATTGTGGCAGTTGCGCTGCCATCAATAACGCTTGGGGCTGGCTGGCAGCGATAGTGGCTGCAAGGATTGATCAATGTGCTCCTCTATACTGGCTAGACGCAATTCAATGCCTTCGATTTGGCTTGGCTTTTTGCAGTCAGCCAAGCCCAAGCATACTCACATAGAACTAGCCAGCCTACCCGTATTAACAGGCCATTATCGGAGGAGTAGGTGCCGACGGAGATTTACATGGCTCAGCTGGTCGTGATCTAACGGAGCCAGCTCGCCTTCGAATCCTTGTAGTGCGACATTCTGCCTCGTAGAGTTAGTAATTAGAACAAGTAAATGCTGGCATATCTCACCTGATCTTCTCGAACTAGCAAAACCGCAGACTGCATGAGATTCCTCATTTACCCATTGGTTAGCTTAATCCCGACCAGATTGTAGCTGCCTCAAACCTTTTCGCCTATTTACTCAGTGCCCCTTGGGTAGGGCTACGAGAAACTGGTAAAGTTTATCCCGAGTAATTTTGTTCTGCATACAGCATCAAGGGCATCTAAACCGCCCTCTCCGCTCCTCTTTACGAAAAACATGCATGATCGTAGTTAGCTCACTAATAATAGTAGGCTCGCTAGTGGTGCTAAGCGATTGTGTAAGTATGAGGGTGGTGTCGTTGTCCTATGAATGGGCCTTGATTTACTTCTTCTCAAGTAACAAGCATTTGCTCGGTTAGAGGTCAATGAAGATCCTTATTGCGCTACCTAGCCTTAGTTTAAAGATTAATATAACTATTCGCAACAAACAATTCTCCACCAGGGCTCTACGAAATACCAGAGAGTAAGTAACATAGTGAGGATTAAGAGAAAGCAATGATGAAATGTTTGACACAGCTGAAATTGCCAGCGAAACGTGTCTTGGACATATGCCTTCTCTCCAGCTTCTTGATTTCTCAACTGGGGATTCCGTTAGCCTCTACAGTTGCAAAACCCCAGGCAGCAAGTGTCTTACCCATCGGTGTCATTGAAAATCAGGCTATCTGTAATCTGCTTGGAGAAATGGAGTGTAAGCGATTTCCCCGACGCGTTGCCATATGTCTGTTGCTGTTCTGGAATCTTGATATCATCACTCTGTATTCGTTATCTTAGCTTTGAACAAGAATCTTGAAAGAAGCCGTCATGTTCTTAGTCTATAGAGTAAAGACAACAGTGCCTGGTCCATAAAACGTTACATAACGCCGTGGCCGAGACGTTGGCGTGTGCAGCTCTATAGGGTCAGCAGAGAATCTGTCGATATCAGCAAGGCTACTCCTTGAAATCCGAGAAAGCGGCGCTTAAACAAATTTCGCATCAGAATTACTTTATATATGAGGAGTCCCAGGATAATTTCACAGAGTGGAACCTGATTTACATACCCATATTTTAGCATGTTCTCAATGACATACTCAGTCCAATCTTTCATCCCTTTTTCCTAAAGAAAAGAAAAGAAAAAAAGATCACTAGGACTGAAGGTAAATAATGGAGAAGAATTCTTGGTCTACTCAACTCAGAGATTAGTTCTCTATTACTCTAAATACGAACCCCACTCACTTATACTTTAGTCGCCTATGATATGGTTGACGCGACCTCCAAGACGACTAAGTAGTGGAAAGTCACAGGCCATACCGGGTTTTGAGGATCTAAAAATCGTACAAGAGGCGATACCAGAGATTGCTGATAGCGAAGCACTTGTAAAATTGAGGCTCTACTCCCATGGAGCATCTATTCACAGGGTCCTTCTGCTAGAAACGGTGATCAGTTCACAAGTGCAGTCGGCTTCGTCGGCGGCGAGGTTAATGATGCGGAAGTGCTAGATTTGTTGGATCCTTGGCTTAAGCATTGCACGGCTCGTGGCATCTCCGTCCGCAACCGGTAGTAGATGGAAGATATATGTTGCGCCACTGAGGCTAACCTCTGACGCCTCCGCCCAATCATTGATTCCAAAGTCTTCAAACTAAAGGATGTAAAAGAGGTTTACTGTTATCTACACACAAGACAGAACTTGGGCAAGATTTGCATCGACATGGCATAGCATTCGAATATTCAGCATGGCTTCGGTCGGTCAGGTACGTCCGTCTATGATAGGTAGACCCTCACAGCGGTGCTTTCAAGAAGAATTTAGTATAAATAACATATAAAATCAGATAAAAATTAACGTAATGAGAGTCATGTGAAGTAGTGTTCTACTGACATAGAAGTAGACTGAGTGCCATCTCTGTCAATTTCATTTCTCAATTGTACGAAACCCCCAAACATTGGTATTCACAAACAAACAGATTGACCGAAAAAAAAATTGCATTTTAAAAGAGCTTGGATGGCCCTAATTGAAGCTAGTTTTATACAACAATAAGGTAGCATGTCTACATGTAATGCTAGAAAAAAAAAGAAAAGAAAAGAAACCGCAACAACAGTATACATGAATGGGAATACATCGAGATCTAGAAGCAGAATATTTGGTCTGTCATCTTAGAAACGGCTCCTGGCATTTCGAAACCCAAGGCTACTAATGCCTTTTTAGAAGCATTCACCATTCCCGGAGGCCCGCAGAGCATAACCTTTGTGTCCGAAGATGGTCCAGGTAGGTGCGAAGTCATAGCCGCTTGCGTGACGAAACCTTTGCCGTAGGCCCACGTCTGCGGAGGCTGATCCAGCATGTACCAGATTTTTAAGTTCTGGGGGTAATTCTTGGCGAATGTGTCAAGCTCTTTGCGGAGGAGAATGTCCTCTTCGGTGCGATTGGCGTAGATCAAGCTGACCGCGGTTGTGTCCGTGTCATCTTCGCAAATGGCACGGATGAGCTGGTACATGGGTGTAATTCCAGTCCCTCCGGCAACCATTCCTATCTTTTTGCAAAAGCCCTTTCTGTATCTCATTGCACCCTTTGGTCCACGGAAAAGAACCTTATCGCCGACCTTTAGGTTTGCAAGATACCTGCCAGTGAGTAAACCGTCTGGGTAACATTTGATGACTAACTCAAGCCTGCCTAGGTCGATGTTGTTTGAAACTGGGGTATAGGATCTTGAGACGTCCTTACCATCAATGGTGGCTTTGATGGCGACATGCTGGCCGGTAGGAATACCAATAACATCTCCTCGACTAGGCAATTGGAAGACAAAAAGAAAGACATTCGGCGATAGCATGTCTTTCCTTACTAGCGGCAGATTCTTATATTCTTTGGGCTCTAGCCAGCCTCTAGCAAGCTGTGGGTTGGATCTTGCAACACCTTTGCTCTTCATATGTGGGGGGTATTTTGTGAAGCCAGACTCAATCTGAGTGAATCTAGACAATTGAGTGCCGATGACCCCCCCAACGGCGGCACATAACAGAGTGGCCGTAATAAATCCGTTGGAGAAGCCTCCCCGAGGCAAATGGACGGCTGGAAGCCAAACCGGCGATAGCTGAGAGAGAGAACCGAATTTCGCTAAAGCGTGAGGTAGACTGAGGCGGTTGTCCGATGCAAGCAGCAAAGAAAGACCACCAGCAAGTGGGATAGCTGCCATTGTAATTGCGCTGATTGGCGATGATTTCTTGACAACCTTTGGGCCCTCGGGAGCTTTCAGGATCAGCCGTACAGCTTTGGGACGACTTGTATCATGGGAACCCTTAACGGTGCCGATCAAGTAACCTTTCAAAATCTCATCGGCCTCTTCAGAGTGTCCGACTTCCTCGTAGGCGGTGGTTGCATCAGTCCCGGCAACATCAATTAGGACATCCGCTCCACCAGGGTGGTCTCGCACGTATTTCGAGACATCGTATACTAAAACTAGGATATTAGTGGAACATAAGATTCTCGGGGAACTTTACCAATGGGAAAACATCTTACCCTTCCCATGAACCACAACCCACAAGTCGTCTCTAGTTTTGTGCCCTGCAACATCCTCTACAGTGTACTCCTGCATGATTACAGAGTTTATAAAAAAAAAATGGTATATGTTTGGGAGAAGAGAGGGAAAAAGCTGTTAACTGCCTCAAATCGGGAGAATGAATTTAATGAGAGGAAGCTGGAGAATTGAGTTGTAAGGAGTATAAACCAACCGGAATGTTGATGGCGAGAGAAGAAAGGTTTACTAATGGACATCAATGGAAACAATTTGCCAACAGAATTTCTCTTTCATATATACCAAAAATAGGCCCGAGTAATAATATGCCAACAAAAACAGCTGCACTGAGTATGTCAATCCGTCTCTAGTTTGCAAGCTTGCCCCCACTAAATCGGAGAATCCCGATGCTTGAACGCTAGCTGCCGCGGTAAGGCTGCCAGGGGGATCTCATGAAGGGGACGGTCCCGCCCTAATACCGAACCAATCAAACAGATTCCGAGAAAATGACTCCTCGGTAAGCATTTGCATCAACGGTGCCGAGAGAGGCTTACCCTACTCGTAGGTATAACATCATTTACATTGAGCCCGAAATGATCCCGTAGGCCCGGTAGTTGGCCAATTGTAGATCTCGGGATCACAAGGAGACCACGAAAACCTGTACTTATAAGCCTGAAAAATTCGCACAAGTTGAGGTCTAAAGAACACAGATAGGCATCATCTCAAGTTATACTTTGATTTATGTGAAGTCTACATCGCAATGGCCGTACAACAGTTCTACCTCCTTGGAGAGCCGTTGACATCTTCGAAAGAAATCAACATCGCGTCTAACTTGGATATCGATGGACTTAAGCACCTGGTTGCCTCGTACTTTGCCATTGTCGAGCCAAATGGTACGTAATGCTGGATGCAGCTTTCTTTCTTACAGCAGCACCATTTTCTGACAATCAGATAGGAATTGAGTTTCAGGCTCAAGAAAGCTCACTCCAGGACGTCTCAGACATAACGTCTGTCGACGGACCAGTGGGCATTTCCATCGATGGACATGCCGTTCGTGACCCACCTGGTCCAAAAGGCATACCCTACCTGGGGAATTTCTTCCAGATTTACCCAGATCACCTTGGTAATCACCAGCGTCTCTTTGAGCATTACGGACCTATCGTACAGACAAACAGCATGGGTCGCGTCACATACCAAACAAACGACCCAAAGATTGCCGCCATCGCCTTTGCCGAGTCTGACTTCTTCACGAAGAAGATAAATGAAGCTCATCCTCTCTACGCCTTGAAAACTCCAGCAGCTGGTGTCTTCTTGGGAGATACCGACACAGATGAATGGAAAGCTGCGCATAAATTCCTACCTCCTGCCCTTGGCCCTAAAGCCGTTCGTCACTACGCACCAGTCATGCAGAAAACAGTCGAAGATGCGTTCAATGTATTTGATGCACTTGATGAACAGGGCGAAGCTTGGAATGTCTACCAGTACATGCTGAAGCTCGGTTCCCAAGCTGTTGGAAAGCTCACTTTGGGTCTGGATTTCAACCACTTCTCGTCGCCTGATGCACCTGTTCATGAGATGGTCCATTTGATCGCTGAAGTCTTGTCACTAAATAAGAAGGTCACGTCTAAAGGCAATTGGTATAGCAACTTGCCTTTCGGTGACCCTAAGAGACTGAAGGATGTAAAATCTCGCATCGAATGGATGGTCGAGGAGTCCATTCAGATAGCCGCCAGAGGTGGTGTGGAAGATCTCCCACTGCAAGATGCTGCCTTGACGGCAACGAACATGGTTGGCAAGTAACGCTATATCCCTTTGGCTCAGTATTCTAAAGCTAATGCCAAAAAATGAAAACAGATTATGCGATCCGTGCTACCGACAACAAAGGCGAAAAGCTACCCAAGTCTAGTCTTGTCTGGGCTCTTGTTGTCGCCACTGGCGCTGGCTTCACAACCACCAGTTCCCTGCTTTCATGGCTCATCTACGGCTTGGTTACCTACCCGGGAATGCAGGAGAGGCTTCTCCAGGAGCTTGTCAACAACGACTTTGACGAAAATACGCAGATGACTTCCGATTACACAGAACGTTTGGTCTTCCTGGATAAATACGTCAAAGAGATGCAGCGTAAACACAATCCGTCTTTCCAACCTGGGCGCACTGCGAAAACCGAGCTTATCCTTCCAGGAGGTTTCAGAATCCCTAAAGACGCCGTCTTGATACCCGCGCTGCACCATATCCACAACAATCCCGAACTATGGCATGATCCCGCTAAGTTCGACCCCGATAGGTGGGACACGGATGCGGTGAAGAATAGACAAAAGGGGTCATATATACCATTTGCTGCAGGGCCTCGAATGTGTATCGGATTCAATTTCGCACTACAGGAGATTAAGGTCTTCCTACCAAAGCTGGTTTATCGATACAAGTTCTTTCGCGAAGGAGACGAGACCGTGGAGTATGACCCCATGTTCCAACTAATCAGACCAAACAACTTGTATGTGCGTGCCGAAAGGCGTGTAAAGTGGCCGCCCAAATCGGAGCCTGCTGCTCCAAAGGCTACTGCCTGAACCTACACAACGACTTTGCCTACATTTTGACGCTCTTGCAATTAAAGGCATCAGCTCGAATAGAAGTTGAATGTTCAGTTTTTAGCACTAATAACGCCAAGATGGCGAAAAGAATGCTTCATTGTTTCATTATCTTTGTACTAGAGGGCGATTAGAAAAGAATATTTGTTTAATATTGAAAACCCATATACTAGCCAAATACCATTTACAATGCTTCGTATCTAACTCCAATTTTCACACCAAACACCTTTCTGCTACAAAGTTATAAGTCTATAACTTCCGTGGATCCAGTCACATGCATGGGCTAATGTAGCCTTACCTTGATTGAAAAAGTCATGTACTAGGTTTTGGGGTTAATCGGACAAGTAAGAAAGGATGGGCACAAATATCATCACAGTAGTGGTTTGCGTGATGGCTAAGTTGATCGACAAGGAAACGATCCAGCAACTCGCATTTGAACGGCCTGGCATCTCAATCAGGCGCTCAAACAGAAGCGTGTCATGCAGATTCAGTACGGCAATTTCAAGGCCTCATCTTACTTCAGATTACGCATGCATTACAACACATTTTTCATATTAAGCCCGCTACAAGTTTTAAATTGCATGACCGGTAGATCGATGCTTAGCAGCATGGTAAAATTCTCATCGGCATTTCTTTTTATGTACGATTACTGCATTGAATAGTTTCTGGAAGAGGTGTAAATAGATTTTCCACAATTGTTTTTCCAAATTATGATGGTACTACTTGATGACGTGCATATAGCGGGAATATACTAGTAATATGAATCCACAATATGTGTCTCATTTTTTGACGCACCAGCACCACCCATGAGGAAATATGGAGAAGTCTAGTCATGCCTGTGGCTACAATTATCGGATTGTCCGATATGCTGTGAAGCTAAGAGCTTAGGGAATAATAAATATACACAGGACTTTGGGTCTGACATGGAATGGGATTCAACTAGAAGCAGAAGCACAAGTAATATAGCTACTACTGCATAAATAACACATCCATCCAAGTTGCCAAGCCGCGGCCCGAGTGAGTTTTGGCCGGGTCTACCATCTCCGGTGCTATATTTTGCGCCTCATTCGAATCAAGACGACACGTCATAACTCTGTATATGCCTAGTTGGAAAACCCTTCTGGATTCCACGCTGTTACCAAGACTAACAAAAGGCCTTTAATCTGGAAACCGTTCTGTATTTTAGTTGAACCTGGCGGAATAATAGATTGTAAGATTTGACGCGTCGAATGCGGCACGACATAGAAGTCAATAAGCTGCTTGTAATAACTATGATGCTGATGGGGAAGTCTACAGAATTATATATTTTCAATGAAGATTGTTGTAGTCTCTAAATTCTGTTCCATACTAGAATTCAAATGTGTGGAGTGATGTGTATCTGGTGCGTAATGAACCAGGTTATGTTGCTAAACTGCTATAATGCGGAATGTATGCATGTTATCAGCGCATCTGCTATTCTAGAACACGTAGCTAACATACGGAGTAAATGACCAACGCTTGAAATAATTAAGAGCAGTTTGATCAAGTAAAGCAGATGGACTCCATTGGGCTATCATCTATCCTTCGGAACGGTCGTACGCGAGCTGTTTCAGGGCACTTCGGCTGCCTTCGAAAAAGGAGCTTTTAGGATGAGTCCTGATAACAATCTTGTATTCTATTGGGTATATTCTCTGTGTCAAACAAGGATACCTGCTGCTCGAAAACCCGATCTCCATTACCACTTCATCCCTGGCAATGTGATGAGGCCCACATACCTAGATATTCTGGGTATAGTCGTTTCTTTTTTACTTAATATCCATGATTAAAATTGTGTTCTCTGTTCAGGATACGTTACGTCATAAGTTACATGTAATTATGGCTTGATAATGTCTTGAAGGCTACGATAGGTATTTGCCGCATCCAGTGGTTCCTCGGGAAGCTGCACACAGTTACAGATCAATTATTACAAGTAATCCTGACGGGGTATTTCCGAGACCAGCTTGATTCATTTACACACCGCCACAGCGCACACCGGCTTTCCACCGGGCGTCGTGAGCAGGACGATCCCTTTTATGGAGTTTCTTTTTCTTTTGCCCGGTGATCCGATCCTAGGGCAGCTACAGCCTACAGGAGGGCTTGGGTTTCACTGCCTCGGCACCCCTTTTCTGTATCAATTGAGTTTGAATTGCGCAGTCGTGTATGTCCGATTTTCACCCTCTCGGCATATCACGTGACTCTCGGCCCGTAACCCCTATTCCGAGGTCTTCGGGACCAGCACTCAACTCCGATTATGTTCTCACAATTTCTCGAACCAGCTGCGGACGTTACTGCAATGTCAACCCCCCGTCGCCATCGGTCGGCAGTTGCGTGTCAGAATTGCCGTCGACGTAAAGTCCGCTGCAGTGTCTCAGTGACCGGCATTCCGTGCGTCGGCTGCACTCAGGACAACATCAAATGTGTTGTCCAACAGAATCAAGGACCAAAGTGAGACGACCAACCCTGACACGCTCGGGAGGTGGAGCTAGCATTTGGAAAGATGCTGACTTGCGATATTCAAGGCGGCAACTAAAACAAACTTTGGCTCGTCACCACCCGCCTCGGGTGCCTGTTGAGCATGATATTGAGCGCCCAGCCGCTCGACCAAGCAGTATACACCAATCGCTGTCTCCGGCCTCGGCGGAACAGGGGCTCAGCGCTGTAGCAACTTATGCCCCTCAGGAAGAACGCTCCAGCAGAACTGGAGGCAATGGTGACCATCGCTCTGCCGTTGAGACTCGTGGCAACCCAGACGAGCAGCGTACTGGGGCTGAGATTTCCTCCGCAGCGCTAGGACAAAGTAACCAAGGCGCCCGAGCACCCTTCTATACAGGTAAAATGAAGGCCCAAGGTTTTAGAGATATATAACTAGTAGAGATGAAGAAGCTTATACCTGGGACAGGGGAGGCTCCGGGATTTACATCCATTCTCGATGCGTGTTCGCCATCACAACAGCCTGTCGCACGACACATTCTGATTTCAGAAGCTTCAATTTCATTATCCGCGCAGGATTGTGAGTATCTCCAATACAAGGGTGTTTTCACCCTACCCCAGAGAAGCACCTGCAATGAACTCCTCCGCGCATATTTTCATCATGTGCATCCCATCATGCCCATCGTTGATGCTACAGTGCTTCTCAAATTACATCAAACGGGTGAATCCAGCGGATGGAATTTACTATTGGTGTGGAGCATGTTCTTTGCGGCCGCAAATGTACGTTGGGTAATTTGCTTTGCCTTTAATGTTGCTCCTCGACTGAATCATACTCCTAGTTTGTTGATGCCCGTGTCTGGGCGGTTGAGGGCTACTCCTCTCGCAAAGAGATGAAAGCCGCGATGTATTCTCGTGCGAAGGTAGGGAGGGAGTGGCCCCCAGGTGGCTGTACCGTTGTTGATCCATCGTGGCGCCAAAAACTGATCGAAACCTTAGTGTTTGTATGACAATGGCGGCGAGACCGATAAAGTAGTCCTATTGCAATCGGCTCTCCTCATGGGATTCTGGCACTCTAAATGGGACGGTCATTCCCAGCCATGGTATTGGATAGGGGTTGCAATTAGCCTCTGCCAAATGCTGGGCCTGCACCGGGATCCAGATTCGGTTAAATTCAATACATCCTTTCCTAACCACCAGCGTCACCTCTGGCGCCGTCTCTGGTGGACTTGCTTCTTCCGAGACCGTTCGTTGAGCTTGACACTGGGACGACCGCTCAGAATAAATCTGCATGACTGCAACACACCGATGGTCTCGGCCGCCGATGTGCTCAGTGATCTGATTCGAATACCAGACTCAATCGCTAACGGATATATCCCAGAAGACTTGCCTCAGCTAGCTGACTACTGGATTGTTCTAATCCGATTGAGTAAGGTTTTGGGTGATGTTCTCATTTTGTGCTACCAGCCTTTCGGCCCAAGTCCCACACTCCACCAGATTGAAGCCCTTGAAGCAGAAATCCTGCAGCTCAAAATTCCAGACAGATATGGAAGCGAACAAAGCCGTCTTGCCTCATTTTATCTATACCATTTACAGTTGCATTACCAGTGAGTGGAAATTCCCTTCTCCATGTCATGCTATGGTCTGCTGATATATGGTGATAGCGCCATTTTGATCACCTTTTACTGTCCATATGTTGCCAAGACTCCAGAAGATCTACCCCTTGCTATTAAGCATGAATGGCAAACTGACATGCGAACCAAAATGGACTCTGCGGCTCTACGCTGCAACTCAATCGTCGATAACATTGTACGGGAAAAGCTTCTCCGGTTTGCTTGCCCTATGACGTGAGTACATTTTCCTCTGTGGCTTCAGTTCGATGGCTGGCTATGGTAGCCTATTTTCGTATTAACCAAGGGTTTTAAATGTGTTATAGCCCTTCACTCTTAGTATCTGCCATGCACGTACATCTCCTCAATTGCAAATCTGCGGATGCCCTCTCGCGTCGTCTCAGCCTCAACAAGCTAGAGCTTTGCATGATGGTTATGGAAGAGCTAGAAGAGACGTACACGTCTGCGTCAGTTTATCGAGGTGTCTTCTTAGAAGCAATACGCCAACTATATCCAAACTATTCTACCAGCGCATCTGTGGGTGAATCGAATGCAACAGGCCTGTCTCTGCAGCGTACGACCCCCGCTGATGAAACGATGGTCATACCAATGGCCAACGACGACATCCTTACTACGCTTTTAGATGAAACATCATGCTTCAATTTGTGGGAGACTTTCAGTGATATTCATCTAGAGTCTCTGGAGCCGAGTTTATAAAGATGGATCATTTCCCTTTTTTCTACACTGGTAACGAGGCCTTATTTTACACTTGTATTTAGCGCAGCAAGGTGTAGAAGGCAGTCTAACATGATAGACTGTGATTTAATACAACGAAACATAACAATGACTAGGTGCATGGTCAGTATCTATCGAATGAATTATGACTTGTTATGCCTTGTGTACTTACTTAATACCTCCATTTTTATAATGCCACCCGGTACACAGAACAAGTAGTACTTGTGATTGTAACGCTGATTGATCTATGCCACCATGCTTGTTATTGTTACATTTTCTACCTTTTCTAAAAATAATAATAATAATAATAATAATAATAATAATAATGATAATAATAATAATAATAATAATAATAATAATAATAATAATAATAATAATAATAATAATAATAATAATAGTAAAAGAAAATAGAGTCTATTTTTATAAAAGTAAAGAAAATTAATATATATCTATTTATAATAATTTAAGAGTTAAGTTATAAAAATATAATACCTAAATGGCTATAAATTTCTTTATAGCAAGATATTATAATATTAATTATACTATAATATTGCTATATGTTTTATTTTAAGCCTTAAATACTTAAAAGTATAGTGTAGTATAGTGTTCTAGGGTGCCAGTGAGTAAAACTTGGGGTACTATCTAGTCAACCCCTGTGATAAATATCTATGGCAATTCTGCGACCCTGTCCCTATACGTCTGCTCTGCCCTTTTCCAAACACCTTCAGTATCTCGGCGATTCAAGGTCAATAAGCTAGGCAGCAGCAATGAGGAATACTCGTCGCTAGCCTCACGAGCAACCATTGTTGGAAGGTGATCGATGGCAATCACACGTAGCTCAGGTCCATCAAGATAGCTAGAAACAGGGATAGTAGGGCTTTCGAACGAGCTATAGGCGGAATACACGGGGATCGGGTTGTTGTCGCTATTGGGATCGCAGCTGACATCGCAGATAACACGAAGTCGCCTCGTGGGTCCTGACAGAGACTCAAAGGTAGTGAAAGGAGGAGTCTTGTTGGCACCCAAGTAAACGCAGTTGACAAAGATATCTGATGAAGCAATTTCAGGGAAAGGTCCGCCCTTACTCGTCTCAGCTATGTCCCACTTCAGAATTCTGTTAACGCCAACCGCCTCTGCTGCTGCAATAGCCCCCTTGCCACAACGTCCCAGAGCTCCAATTATAATCAATTGTGGGAGCTCGCCGTTGTTTGCAGATAGCGCTGTCTGCACATTTGACTTCACGAAGTCATTAAGAGCAGTGACAGAATCGAATACTGGCACTGGGCCCTGGGGAACTCCTGGGTGCAAGAGTTGGTGCGCCCAAGATAGTAGGGCTAAAGCTGTACCGGCGTATCCAGCCCAAGAGCCAAATGAGGCCACTCGTTGTCCAGTCTCATCGGTTAAGAACTCGAGATCGTAGAGCAAGCCGCCTGCCTTTGAGAAACGGGATAGCTCGGTAGCCCATCCATGCTGCTTCTTGAAGATGTGAGCAAAGTGGATGTATGTGTGCGGCAAAGGAGCTGCAAGGTCAGTCAGGACTCTTTAAATGCGTTTGATGGATAAACACACTGCCATCTGCCTGAATCTCCTTCAAACCAAGGATCATATCATCTACCCGGGCATTAACCCATGAGCCGGCCGGGACGATCTCAGCGCCGATGGCTTTGAATTCATCAGTCTTGTAGATTCGGTCCGGGGATTCTTCCACTCGGACAGTGTAGCCGGCGTTGATGAGAGCCTTGGCCGTCTCGGGTGACACTGATCTATTAGCAACACCTTTTAAAATGCTTCTGGGGGACCGTACATGGAGAACGGCGCTCTAGTGGCTTGGTCTCAGACCGCAGGTGGACAATAGGAGGTGACATTTTCATAATCTGACCGAGTTGGTGCGCAGTTAACATATTACCTTAGGGCTTGGTGTCCAGGGATTGGTAGGTAAATCCATTCTCCCGCGCCGGAATAAACTTAATCCGCCGCCTATAGCTTATCTCCTAGGGTGCTAAAGGCAAGGGGGTTACCCATTGGTTCCACTTTTAGTGACCAACTTTTCAGCTTTAACTTAGAGTTAGCCTTAAAATCCCTAAAACACCCTAAAATTTAATACGCTTTATAATATAAAGGAAATATATATAAAATAAGGTTACTTTCTGTGAAAATAGACTCTATTTTCTATTTTACAAAACAAAGCTATTAAAAGAAGGGAAAAATCCCAAAACCTACAAACAGGCTAAATAATTAAATATTCTTATCTTGCAAATGGATTTTAAGGCAGGCTATAGCTTATTACAAGAGATTATATATACTAATATATAATATATAAATCTTAATACCTCCCCTTAAGCCTAGCTGCCTTATTAATTTAAGAAATAAGGTTATTATTAAATTTTAAAAGCTTCCTTTATAACCTTTTTAAGCTTCTCTTTATTTTATTATAAACATTCCTAGTAGCTTTATAAACCTTGTATAAGTAGTCTTTAATAAAGGCTTTATAAAGCTATCTATAGTTATCTTAATTATTAAGATTTATTAAATATTAAATAAACCTATTTCTAGCTTATTAATTATTTACTTATAGTAAATATTTATATAATAAGTCCTTACTATATTATTTTTATTAAGGGCTATAATCTTTATATTTTAATTATTAATAAAGAGAATTATTACTATTTAATTACCTTTATTTAGCTTTTTTAATATCTTTTTAATTTAAATTATTAATATTCTTATTAAAGATAGGTTTATAAACTCTACCTTTATTAAACTTATAGCTATAATTATTTACTTTTTTAATTTTTATAAAACTAGTTTATTATTAATAAATACTATATACCTTATTATTAAAAATCTTTTAGCTAAGTTATTAATAAATAAGGCATTAATATAGACTTAAGGGTTTAAGTCTTAATAACTATATTTCCCTTTTAATTAAGTTATTAACTTTATTATACCCTATAGATAGTAAAATAAATACTTTAAAATCTTTATATAATTAGTTATTAATTTTAAATTTACCTTACTTAACTTTTAAACTATATATATAATATTAAGTCTTATATTAATTAAGATATAGTTTAAGCTTTTAGTCTTTTTTAACTACTTTTTTAATAATATTATAACTTTTTTTTATTTTTAGTTAGCTAGTATTTCTTTCTTTAATAGCTAAGGGGTTATTACTGCATTTTAAATATTAAGAGTAAATTTATTAATTACCTTCTTAATATATTTTCTTTAATTAATAAAAATAAGTCTTTATTCTCTATTTCTCTTTATCTTAAGGCTAAAAAAAGTCTTAATATCTCTTAATACTTTAATTTTAAATATCTTTTTAAATTATAATACTATATTATTAATTTCTTTTATTATTAATACTATAATAATTATATTATTAATATAAAGAATAAAAAAAATACTATTCTTCTTTTTAAAGATATAAAGCTTTATTAAAAAAGGCTTAAAATTAATTTTCTTTATTATATTAATTATTATTTTAAACTACTATAATAGTGATTTTAAGTAGCTATATAGGGCCTTTAATAAATAATAAACTTAACTAGTTTTATTATTAAAACCTTATAGTTGCTTTATAAAGACCTTTTTTTTAATTAATATATTAAAGAATGCAGTAATTATATTAAACTGCTTTTATTTAAGATCTTAAGTAGCTATAATTATATAAAATACTTTTATTAATACTATATATACTATTATAGTATAGATCTCTTTAATTATATAATCTATTTTTTTAAGTTAATCTCTTTAAATTATAAATCTTACTCTTATAATAGTTTTTTTTTTAACTAGGTATTTCTTATTATAGACCTATTAGTTATCTAGTATAATATTATCTTTAAGTCTTTTTATAAAGACTTAAGTTTTTTTTTCTTTAAGATTATTAATTTATTTCTTTATTATTAAAAACTATTTTTTATAATAATTAAGCTTTTTCTTTACTTTATATTAATTATATAGCACTTTTAATCCTTTATTAAGTTATTAAGTTACTTTAATTATTATAAATATTAAGTATTTTATTTTTTTTATAATAATTTTATTATTTTTATAAAAATAGACTTTCTTTATAATTATTATTAATAATCTTACTTTTCTTTTTTTATTACCTTTATTAAAGGTATTATAGTTAGCTTTAGATTTATTTCTTATTAATTATCTTAGTTATCCTTTTTTAATCTTATAATTTTAATTATTATTAATATTATTAATATTTTTAATTTTAATAAGCTATAGTGGTTACTATATCTTAAAAGCCTTAAGTATTTTTATTTTACCTTATTAAATAATTTAAAGGATTTTTTTATTAATAATTTCTCTTAAAGGTATTTATTTTAAGGTTTAAAGATAGACTTTTTCTTCTTTATTATTATAAAGATATTATTAATTATTATCTTTATTTACCTTAAAGTATTTTAATTTATTTATAATAGCCTCCTTAGCCTTATTAATTATTATAAGCTGCTTAACTAACTCTACTTATAGTATTAAGATAGGTGTTTTATTAAAGATAATTCTACTGCTATTTTTTAAGTTTAAGTTAATAAGAATAGCTTTTAGTTTAACTTTAGGTTTATTTTTATTATTAAGGCTTAATATTTTTTTAAATTTTATATTATAGGCTTATACTACTTATTCTTTATTAAGGAGGTAGATTTTATAAATATAATTATTTAATCCTTTTAAATTAATAAAAAAGCCTTAAGTTACTTTTATTTTTATTTTAGTACTATAGACTATTTATTAATCTAGCTTCTTTATATATACTATATAGCCTTAAGTATAAATATACTTAATATTAAATTTATAGTTAACTTAAATAGCTTTAAATATCTTTTTAAATAGTAAAATTAAATCTTTAAGCTTTATTATTAATAAAAGGTTATTAATATAAATACTAGCTTTTATAAAAAGAGGTTAAAGAGTATTAAAAAGTTTAGTCTTTAAGTAAGTTACTCTTGTTAAGTTTATTAAAGCCTTTTTAGTTTATTTAATAATACTATTTTATTAAGGTATATATAATAATAAGGTTTTTAAAATAAAACTATCCTTAAGTACCTAATTATATATTTTTTTATTAATAAACTCTTTTATATTATTAAAGGCTATTATATTAACTTTAAAGCCTTTACTTAAGATCTTAACTAACTTTTTTTAATCTTTTAATTTTTATATAGCTTCTTTTTTTAAAGCTATAAAGATAAGCTATTAGTATTTTAACTAAAAGTTAATACTATAAAGAGAGTATTTATAACCTTTATAGCTAATTAATAAGTACTTAATTATATCTTAAAAAATAAATTAAAGAAATTGTATTAATTAGATTAATAAGGTGTAGTTAATAATAGCTTTAAACTTTACTAGGTAATATGCTTTATAATAAAAGTCTTTAATTATTTTTTTATTAATCTTAATACTAGATTTTTTATAAGCTTTAATAACCCTTTTTTTTTTAATATAACTAAGTTAATAATATATAAGATTAAATTTAATATTCTTTATTATTACTCTATATAGTAATATAATAAAGTTATAGAACTTTTTTAATTCTTTATAAATTAAGATTATAATATTAAATTTTTATTTAATTTTTATAATTAAAATCTTTTCTTTTTCTTTTAATAATACTAGTTAATTATTAATTCTATTAATTATAATACCTTTTCTTTTTAATATACCTAGACTTAATATATTTACTACTCTTTTTAAAGTATAGAATATATTTTTAAAGGTAAAGGTTTTTATTACAATAAGAATAATAATTATTTTTATTCCTTTAATTATAAGGCTGTTATTATTGCTTATTAATATTAAATTAAGTATCCCTAGCTCTTAAAGATATTTAAATTATTAAGTATTATTAAAGCAATATTATAAATACCTTAAGTTAATAATTATATTATTTTTTTTAATACTTTATATTAATAATAATATATTTATATTTATTTAATTATTAAAGACTTTACTTTTTATTAAAAAAGATATCTCTTACCTTATTAATAACTTTTAATAAATAATTATATTAATAAAGTTTTATCCTGCCTTTATAATATTAATATTTCTTTTTATTTACTTATTATTTTTTTATATTTATTAATAATCTTTTCCTTTATTTTTTAGTATTATATATTTAGGTTAAAGTTTAAGATAGAGTTGTTAATATATCTTAAGTATATATAGTTTTTTATTAACTAAGATCTTGTATTTATATTTTAAAATCTTTATCTTTTAACTAGCTTAATTATTTTTTAATAACTTTATAATTATTATTATGTTTTATTTAATCCTTACTTTTTTATTTACTTAAGATAATAAAAACTTAATAAGTTTATTCTTTAAAACCTCTTTACCCTGCCTTAAGTTAGTAGTCTAGGTTTTATACTATATCTTATTTAACTCTTTAAGTTCTATAAAGGCTATTATAATAAACTATATATTTAAAGCATTAAGAAACTTTACTTTAATTTTAATTTAGTTCTTTATAAAGATTAAGATATAAATATTAAGTAATATAAATATTTATCTTTTTATTTTATTAAATTTAATAATAATATTAAATATATCCTTTTCTAGCACTTGCAGTATTATTATCTAGATTATTTTTATTAATTTATTTAATATTATTACCTTTAGCTTAAAGCCTTTTTATTTTAGTTTTATTTTAATCTTTATTAAGAGTTTATTTATTAAGAATCCTATAGCCTTAAGGTTTTATTATTTTTATTTTTTAATCTTATTTAAGTCTTTTATTAACTTAACCTTCTAGCTGTTAATCTAGTCTTAGAGCTTTAAGATTATAGTATTAATTATTATAATCTATCTTTATACTTTTTAATCTTCTTTACTTTATAACTTATTAATAAAAAGAAGGTATAATAATAAGGTTATTACTTAAGGCATTAATAAGGTTAATATTTTATTAATCTTTTTTTTATAAATATTTTAAGAGCTTCTTTTTTAAATACTTATTTATCTTTATTTATATACTATACCCAGGCTTATAACCTATAAAAATAAACTTTATTTTCTATTTTGCAAAATAAAGCTATTAAAAGAAAGGAAAAATCCTAAAACCTATAAACAGGCTAAGTAACTAAATATTCCTATCTTATAAATAGATTTTAAGGCAGGCTATGGCTTGTTATAAGAGATCATGTATGCCAATATATAACACATGAATCTCAACACTTTCTTTATAATATATTTATTAATAATTATATTTTATTAAGGTTAATTGTATTTGGTTAATTTCTATAACTTTTTCTTTTAAAATTCCTTAAGTATCTTTAAGATATCTTTTATTAAAGGACAATCAAGGCTGCAGTAAGATAGCAGCACAAGCCTTATGCCTTAATAAAGAGAAAACCCTAGCCTTAAGCCCTTAGTTTTAAGCTAAAAAAAGAAAATATATTTATAAAAGATTAATTAATTAAATAAAAAGTTTAAAAAAGGTTAAAGATTAATATAATTACTATACTATCTTTATATTTAATAATAGCTTTATATTAGAAAGAAGTATAATAAAGTGGGGCAGTATCAAGACTATATTACTAAGCAATAGTATAATAAATTAGGTGCTTAAGGGCGCAGCTTTATAATATACTAAATACTTATATAAATAATAAGCTATAATATATATTTCTATTACAGGCTTAGGCTTTGCCCAAGCCTTATATAACCTAGGCCCTATAAAGGCCTAGCCCTCTTTTAAAATATACAACCTTAACCTTATATCTACCTAAAGTTTTTAAAATTCTAAGCCTTAATATTATTTATATATAACAATACTGCCGCCCACAGTGGCTCACCGCCTTTCTATAAAGGAAGTTTAGCTTAGTGGATCATTAAGCTATATTCAGCCTTAATTTACTAACCAGTCTTTACTAGTCAGCCTTTTTTACTATAGCCAGGCTTAATTAATTAGCCTAACTAGCAATAAGGCTTAGTCTTTTCTCTATAGCTTTAGCCCTTTTTTAACTATAAAGCCTTTAAAGAGTATAAAAAAAAATAACTCTTTAAGCTTTAGTTTAATAATATAATCTATTATTACTACCTTTTACTTAACTTTTTTATTTTATTATATTTTAAAGCTTCTTTATTATAAATTACTTAAAAAAATAATAATAATAAAAACCTATAGTAATATTATAAAACTTATATTTATAATATTATAAAACCCCCTTAAGTTTATAAAAAAAGATAAAGACCTTTTTTAACTTAAAGAAAAAGATATAAAAGCCTTGCTTAATAAATAAAATATTTAATACTTTTATAATAATATTAAAAAGGCTTAAGATAAAATAATTTAATTAAAATAGCTTAAAGAATTAAAAATACTTTAAAAATAAATAAAAAAGCTTTATATTAAACTTTAAGATAAAAAAAGCCTTTTTAAATTAAAAAAAAAAAAGTATTAAAAAGCTAGTAACTCTTTTAAAAAAAGTAAAAAAGAAATTAAGGTTAAGAATATATAGTATATAATAGCTAGAGTAGACTTATACTTTTAAGATAAATAGTTAAGTAATTTATAATACTTTTTTAAAAGTATTCTTTATAAATATAAAAAAGACTTTTATAAAATCCTTTATACCTTTAATAATATAAATAATAAAGCTTATATAAAATAAGAATATTACTTTAATAAGTAGACTTTATAATAAAAAAAAGATTATAAAAAAAATTAAAAATACTTTAAAGAATAAAGTAATAAATTACTTAAAAACTTTATTTATTAAAAGCTTATTTTATTTTTTACCCTTTATAAAGCTTATTAATAAAAAAACCAGTCCTTTTATAAATTTTATATTTATTTAAACTTATTAAAAAAATAATTTCCTTTCTTTAATAAAAAGAACTATACCTTAACCTATTATAACTAACTCCTCCCCTCCTTTTAAGACTATATTAAAAAATAAAGTAATTACTTTTTAAAGATTTATAAAGAAATTATCTCTTTAATAATAAGGTATTAAGATAATCTTTATTATATAGCCTTAAAGTAAAGAGTTAAAAACTCCCTTTATATATAAAGGAAAAAGCCTTATTAATAATACCTTAATAATTAATTATTAAACCTTAACTATATCTTAATTAAAGCTAAGCTTTATAATAAAAATAAAAACAAGAACCTAAAAGGTATTTATTTTATTTATAAAGCCTTAAGCTATTATATAAATTATTATCTTAACTAGGTTAATAAATAAAATTAAAGAAATAAAAAATAGCTAAAGTAGCTACCTTTATTATAGCTAGTAATAAAAATACTAAAGTAAAAAAATACTTTAATACTTTAGCTATAATAAAAAACTTAAACCTTATTAAGTTTTATATAAACTTAAATAATAATAATAAGGTTAACTTTATTAATATATAATTTATAAAAAAGTAAGGTTATTAATAAGTCTTAATTAAGGGTATAAAACTTAAAATCCTTAATAACTTAACTATTTTATATTATAGTACTTAAGCTATCTTTATTAACTTTATAAACTTAAGAAAGACTACTTAATATTTTATTTATTATTACCTTAATATTAACTATAACCTATGCCTTTATAAAGCCTTAATACTCTTAAGAATACTAACCTTAATTAATAAAAAAATCTATTTTATACCTTAAGATTAAAGATAGTAGTTTAAGCTAAACTAAGAGTAGATTAAAGTTATATAACCTTATAAATTCTAAAAAGCCTATAAATAAATAGCCTATATTTACTTAATTATAGCTATATTAAACAGCCTTCTCTTACCTAATAAAGATAAAGAGATAAAGCCTTAAGACCTTAGTAATATCTTTATTAAACTCCTTAACTTTATAAAAGTATTTAACCTTAAAAAATCAAGTATTTTACCTTTTTATTAATTAAGTAATTATATAATTAACCTATTTTTAAATATAGAACTACTTTATAGGTTTATCTACCCTTTATTTTTTAAAAAGCTAGAAAAACTTTAAGAATACTTTAAGGAAAACTTTAAAAAAAAAAGATTTAATTATTATAAAGTTTTATTAATGCTTTAATCCTTTTTATATTAAAAAAAGATAAAACCTTTTATTTTTATATTAATTATTAAAGTCTTAATAAAATAATAAAAAAAAATTACTACTCTCTTTTTTTAATTTTAAAAATCTTAAACTATATCTTTAATATAAAATATTTTATAAAGATTAATATTAAAAATATTTATTATTATATTTAAATTAAAGAAAAAGATAAGTAAAAAATAGTATTTTAAATATAATATAAATACTATAAATACTTTATAATACTCTTTAAACTTATTAATACCCTTATTATATTTTAATACTATATTTATAAAGTACTATATAAGTTATTAAATACTATTTATATAATATACTTAAATAATATTTTTATTTTTTTAAAGATTTATAATAAATATACTAACTATATTAAATAAGTCTTTAAATAACTATAAAAAGTAGAGCTATATATAAAGCCCTTAAAATATATATTTTATTAAGATTAAGTTAAGTTCTTTAAGTTTATTTTATTAAATAAAGGCATCTTAATAAACCTTTAGCAAGTAGAGACTATTATAACCTAAAAGCCCCCTTAAAGTTATAAAGAGATATAAGTCTTTTTTAAGTTTTATAACTTTTATTAATACTTTATTAAGGGTTACTTAAAGATAATAGCCCTTTTTATAACCTTACTTAAGGGTAGTAAGAATAAAAAAAAGCTTAAGTTTCTTTAGCTAAATCTTAAGGTAATAAAAGCATTTTATTAACTTAAGAATACTTTTTAAATAATACCTTTTTTATAGTATTTTAACCTATAGCTATAAGTTTAAATAAAGATTAATACTTTTAGGTTTATAATAATTAATATACTTTTTTAACTTAATAAAAAAAAAAGGTATTACTTAATAGCCTTTTAATTAAAAAAGTTTAATAAAGCTAAATTTAATTATAAAATACTAAATTAAAAAATATTTATAATTATTAAGTTATTTAAATATTAATAATATTATATTAAAAAGGTAGGGAACTTTATAAAGGTTTTATTAAATTATAAGAATTTATAAATATTTATATATTAGTTAAAGTTATTAAGAAGGTAGGCAAGATAGTATATATACCTTACCTTTTTTAACTTTATTATTAAATATAAGCTAAAGAAAAGTAACCTTATTAATACTTTATTAAAAAGACTAGATTATAAAACCTTAATATTAAGGAATAAAGAGTTATTACTTAACCTTAAGAAAAGGCTTACTTTAATATAAAGTATTACTATAGTATTAATATATTATAAAAAGTATAATAAAAAATTAAAAATAGTTAAAAAGGCTTATATTTTTAGCTAGTTTAAGTATAATAAAATATCTTTATAAAGTAAGATGCTTAAAGCTTATAATTAATATAATAAAATATCTTTAATAAGTAAGATGCCTTAAGTTAAAGGGTTAAAAGGTATAACCTCTTTAACTCTTAAATAGTTAATTAACTAGGCTAAAGGGATACTTTATTATAAAAAGCTTTTTCTTAAAGAATTAATTAAAATAATACTTTATAAAGAAGTAGTATATAAAGAAAAGGCTTTTTAATTATTACTATCTCTTATTAAGGACCTTTAAATAAAGGATTTAAAGATATAATATTAAATTATTAAAAAAGTAATAACAAGGCTATACTAAAGGACTAGCACTTAGTTAATAAATATAAAAGGTATTTTATAGTATTATAATTATATTTTTATATTAAAAAAGAATATAAAGAATAAGATAATTAATCTTTATTATAATAATCCTTTAGCTAGGCACTTTAGTATAATATAAACCCTTAATCTTATTTAAAAAAAGTTTTTTTAGCTATTTATAAATAAAGATATAAAAGAGTATATATAAATCTACAGGCCTTATTAAAAAAGTATACTTAAAAAATATAAGCTATATAGTAAGCTTAAATCTTTATTACTTCCTTTATAACTTTAAAAAAAGGTCTTAATAAACTTTATTATAAGCCTGCTTTTTACTTTTTTTAAAATTAAAAAAGTTAATATAATTTTAATTATTATAAATTAATTTATAAAGTATTTACTATACTTTTTTATTAATAATACTATTACTATAGTAGACTTTATAATATTATTCTATAGCTAAATAAAAATAGTCTTTAGCCTTATATAAAGAATTATAAATAATTAAGGCTTAGTATTTATAAATAAATTCTAGTTAAAGCTTTACTATATATTAAAAATAATATAAAGATTATTTATAGTATTTTACCCTTAAACTAATAAATAAATAAAATAAATAAACCAAGTTATTAAGTACTACCTTTACTACTTTATTAATAAAGAATAAGCAGTATAGCTTTATTTATTAATATTAGCTTAATACTGCT